>OX638069.1:29449866-30049866 GCA_951804385.1 Trifolium dubium | reverse complement strand
AAGATACGTAGTGCACACTCGAGTTGCAAACCAACCACAACAGCCACCCAAATTAGGCACATCCACTAGTAGAGTAGTAGTAGTTTATTTAACTTAGATTTTTTTAAAGTGAAAAATATTGCAATTAGTTCACTAACCTCGAAGAGATTAACTAATGTAACATAATCATAAATGATGAAAAGCCCAATATAGTTTTACAAACCCAACTCCAAGGGTATTTTTGTCGCATTGGGAAAGCTGAATATTCCTTTCGTATTAAACAAATGTTTAAATTTAATGCTTACTAATGTGGTGTGGTGGAGTATGGTTCATTCATACAACAAATGTGAAACACAAATCCACGTTCATGGCTTTGGGAATTGCATGATTGAATACTTTAAAAACCTTACACATTCATTCGGGTACATTTGGGTTCATGTTCCATGCAAGAATTACTAGCACACTTGAGTCTCAATTGTCTGATTTCAATAAATAGTCGAAATTGTTTAATGTATGTACTCTCCGTCTCAATATATAAGTTTATTTGACTTATCACACAAATTAGACACAATAACTATTAGTGTATTTGATTCAATTTATGAACTATATAAATCAGTTTTGTTTTGTGTCAAAAAATAAAATCAATTTGTTTATCTACATAAATTTTTCAACATGGAGAATAATATAATTGTATTATATAAAATACATATTAGATAAATATGTGTTGAACAACTCAGGTGTATTAATTTGTTGGATACACAAATATCATAACACGACATGAATCTTATCATGGGCCCCAGCCCAACCCACTCACACCAAATCCTTGATTAACAGAATCAAGTTAAGGTGATGTACATTCGTATTATTTATGTGTGGCGTGTGCTTATTCAACATCTACTCTCCTTCACACTCAACTTCATGATTATAAATAATAAGTCGAAAGTCTCGTGAACTTAACTCAGTTGATAACACATTGCATAATATATAAAGGGTAAATATTTAAATTTCAATCATCTTAAAAATAAAACTCCTGCTAACGATTTAGTAATGTTATAACTGACTCGATAAATTAATCTTTGTAATTAGAAGCAGCTATATATTTAAAGAAAAAAGGAGTATTGTGTTCTAATTTGTGATATTTGTTATAGTGCATCTTTACTTTATGAGCTTTTAAAATTCAATCAAAGAATTTGAATGGTATATATTGCAACTATTTTTGTACTCCCACTGACCCTCATGGCCTATCAATGTCAAACTCTAACATAATTATGCAATTCCAATATTACACCCCGACCATAAAGTAAACAAAAAAGAAAACTTTTTCAGCTCTACATCATATGATAAAGGTGGAAATTTTCGGAGTTGAAAAAAGAGTAGGGAAGGGAAACTAATTCATGAAAGCAATCTCTATTTATATTATGATTCTCTTTATTATTTGTTTAATTGAAGAAAAAAAATTTAAGAAACAAAAATGAATTATATTAACAATAACATAAAGTCCTTACAAGCATAAGGTGTGACCGAAAGAACTCAAAGAGTTACAAACACCACCATCAAAAAACAAGACAACTTAACCGATATTCGTAGACAAAATGGCTCGACCACAACAAATAGGAGTTTAAAACAAAATTTACATTAATAATTTTCAATCACCATTACAAGTGAAGCTGAACTATCTCTAATTTTTTTTTTTATATATTCTAACTATCTCTAAATATTTGATGAACTATCTCTAATATTTGATGAATTGTGCTTTCAACCACCATAATTGAACTATCCCAAAAAAAAAAGGCCAATCCTCCAAAAACATGGGCTTCAAAATTCTTTATTTATGGTATATAGTTATAGGTATAGTCCAAATAATCGTAATAAAGGAAATAGATTGAGAAACATCAAATTAGGTCTTATCATTCACTATATTTTCACATATCTCTTCTTGATTTCATTTTCTTTTGATAACCTTATTATTCTTTTAGTGAAGAGAGTGAGATTAAGAGAGACACTTAGAAAAATATAATAGTGAAGAAGATGATTCAATCTCGTAGAAACATATATAGATTTTGTTTAGTTATATAAGAAATAGTGGGTCCAATCAAGTAAAGAATAATAGACTCAATCTCATTCATGCAAGAAAAACAAAAGAAACATAAGAGAAAAAATATTATATGATCCCTCACAGCCTCACTTCCTCAGTTACGTTTCCTTCCTCCCACCTTTACTATCTATGACGAACCTTCTTCTTCCTCCCATATCCCGCCTACCGCGCCGCTACCACCACCGGCCATCTCATTTTAAATATATTTAGTAGAAGCAACTCTCATTTTAGTTGGTAATAGATACTAAAATTATTCTTCTAGCTAGCCACAATTTATATTTATTTTTCCATACATTTTATGTTTATACTGTAATGAATAACTAATACTAAAAATTAAGTACTTTTATATAAGCTACCAGTAAAACTTAAGTATACTTTGTGATCCACAATTCAAATAAGAGGGATATTGAAAAAAAAAATGAGGGGGGTGTTAAAAATGAAGCACCTAAGTTCATGAAGATTATTAATTTAGTGTGATTAAAGACTCATTTTTATCCTTCACAATTTTCTCACGACTCACATTGGTTGACAAAAATAAAACAAATTAATCGTTGATATTTTTAAATTAGTGACCAATTTATCTCTGATTTGTAATAATAAAATAACTAATTTGGTCTTAATAAAAAATTATTGTGAACGACCAAAGTTATAATTCGCAACTGCATTTGAGAGACGACTAGAATCACATGATATCAGAAGATGATGAAAGTAAAAATAAAGGTTGCAACTATTCTTATCCTTTCATCGAGAATGTAATAGTTGAAAATTTGTGAGGGAGCAAAATAATCTTCACTTGTTAATTTATTAGTGATCAAATTGCTTGAGAAACAATAAATCATTTAATTGTATTACAAAAAAATAAAATAATAAATCATTTAATTTTTGAGTCTATAGTGATAATTAATTTCCTGAAATGGAATGGAACACTCAATCTCATAGTGGTCCATTTTCTCTAGATGATTAAAACGACCAAATTTGGCATTGGTTCCTATCCCATTATGTCCATTCAAGAATTTAAAGATGTTTTTCTTTTCATGCAAAGAAGTCAAAGATATCGCAAAATTCTTCTTTCAATTTACATTATCCAATTTTTATTCGATTCTTTTGATTCTTCAAACCAAACTCACGACTTTTTGCTGAACTGATGAGACTTCCCATGATTGCGATGCTCACCTAATTATATATTTGACTGTCTTGCTTCTTTTGTTTTAGGCTTCAAAATCATAAAATCAAAATATATAGGTGACAACTTGTGTACCCTACAAGATTTGGGGGTATATATTCTCAACCACTATAAAAGGTTTTAATCAATATAATTTGTTATAAAATACACCGTTGAATTGAAAGTTTATATCATATAAATCATTTGTGTAAAATTTTAGACAAATCTAAAATCATTTGATATGTTATTGAGACACACAAATATTAACAGTGTTTAAGATATCACAAAAACTGTTAATTTTGATGGGTCTCAATAACATATCAAGTGATTTTAGATTTGTCTAAAATTTTACACAAATAATCTATATGATATAAACTTTCAATTCAACGGTGTATTTTATAACAAATTATATTGGTTAATTTTTTTTAAATGATTGGGAGTATATACCACCAAAAAGAGAGGGGGGTAGACAAAAAAAACCAAATATATATATCATATTGACAGTGACTAGTGTAGCTCCCGTGGTTCTATTTAATTATACTATACATTTTTTTGACAGAATTAAGTAAAACAAAAAATATGTGACTCTCTTGCTTCTTTTGTTTTAGGTTTCAAAATCATGAATCAAAATATAAATATCATATGTGATAGTGATATTTTATATGTTTATCTTGTATTTCCTCTTATTTTTTTATTTTTATGGCTAATAAGTTTTAAGCTTTGTCTAATATGGAGACATCACCAAGTCTTTCGTGGTGTACAAGTTGCGCATATTATTATAATTAATACAAATTTTATAAAATTCACTATTAAATTTAAAGTTTTATATTATATATATTATTTATAACTTTTTTTAAATTAAAAATTATTTGATATTTATTTAAACCCATGAACAACGGTATTCAATAAAAAAAAAATTATGAATGATCCATATGATACAAACTTTTAATTTAACAATAAATTTAAAAAATGAAAAATTCTCTTTAGCCCCCCTATACTCTCTTTAACCCCCCTAAAACTCCAAATTATCCTTCAATTCGGGACGTAGATCCCGAAATGAGGTTCGGGATATAGATCCCGAAATGCATTTCGGGATCTAGAACCCGAAATGGTGCAAGTTTTTAATTTAAGCATCGATGCTGAAATGATTTATGCGGTGAAATGGTGCAAATTTTTACGTTCAGCATCGATACTGAACTTTCAGTATCGATACTGAAATGATTTCGGGTTCTACATCCCGAAATGCAGTTCGGGATCTACGTCCCGAAGTTTGCTTAAACACCACCTAAGGACAAATGAAGTAGTTAGGGGGAAAAAGAGAAATGCAAGGGGGGCAAAAGAGAAATTTTCTTTAAAAAATAATATTTGCAATTGGTACATGGTGCAAGACATGACAAACTCTTGTGCCGAAGAAACAATGTATAAGTTAAATGTATGCTAAAAATACACACAAAAATTATAGAATACCATATTTCACCTCAAAACATCGATGTTAAATTTGACGCTCAATGACACTTAAAAGGAACGGAGGAGTAATTAAGTTTACTATAGACAAATTCACTTTCAATCACTTAAATTTTAACTCAGTTACCAATAATAAATTGATCAAAATTATAGTTCGTCATATATTATGTAATATTAATCCTTCTTTTTACTTAGTTCTGTATCTAAAAAACATAAAAAGATTAATCCAAAACATTTACAAACCAATAGTCGTTTAATTTTTTGGGGTAAAGGACAAGGAAAAAAGATAGAAGGATGAGCTTGAAGATTGAAAAGGGTTATACAATGTGACCAAATCCAGAAACAGAGTTAATTAAAATTGGTTTTCTTATACCCCACACCTCATTTCTCAAACTTTGTGGCTGCACAAGTTTTCGAAAATATATTTATTTTTTTAATAGCAATAGTTTAGGACAATATTTTTGTTGTGGCAAGTGTGAGTTAAGTTCCACATTGTTTAGAAAAGTGAAGGTTGAATACTTTATAAGTTGAAAGACCCATAAACCCAATGCCTTAAGGTTTTGGGTAAGAGTGTGGTGTCCGACTCTTATATCGTTGTTCTGGACCCAATTGGATGATCCCCCGGCTGCCCCCTCGATGTCCCAACAGTGGTATCAGAGTCGATCGTTATAGATCGGGCTCCTTGTATCGAAAGTTCTCTTGACAAAGGTGGTCAGGCGGCGGGTCCCGTGTGCAAAGTGGCAACGGCGGTACAAGTGTTACGGTTGGAGAAGCTTCCGCTTGAGGGGGAGCATAAAAGAATTGAAGGACTCACACTTGAGGAGGAGATTGTTGTGGCAAGTGTGAGTCCATAAACCCAATGCCTTAAGGTTTTGGGTAAGAGTGTGGTGTCTGACTCTTATATCGTTGTTCTGGACCCAATGTGGATGATCCCCCGGCTGCCCCCTCGATGTCCCAACAATTTTAGCAAAACTTTGTGGCTGCAAACAATGTTCTGAAAATATAAGTTTTCTAAAAAGAAATACAAGCAAACAATGTTTTGAAAGGAAATATGAAAATTTTAAATAGTAAAAATTCAAGTTATAAGTAACAAAAATCATGACTTAGGAATTAAATTTTGAGCTCTTTTTTTTAAAAAACTTTTTACAATGATTTAAACATGTCTGCGAAAAAATGATTCAAAAATACTTGTTGGTTTACTAGTAGGGATCAAAACTGAATGCATGATAATTTTTTCAGGGACCAAAAATTTAATAAAAATTAAGCAAGGACTAAACTTAAAAGGTCACTATTTTGTAGGGACTAAAACCATATTTAACTCATATTATTATTATTTTGACACAAATTATTATTATTATTATTTTGGAAAATAAACATAGTTAAATAAAAAAATAAGTTTTTCTTTTTTTTTGGGAAAATGTGGGCTGGAGAGACCAGAAGTGATGAGGTGTAGAAAGAAAAAAAACGTTTTATATTTGTTGCTCATTCTTATTAGTTGGCTTCATCAAGTCCAACACACAACTTTGGGGCTAAAATTAAGGGATAAAATAAGTCCACTACAACCTTAGTTTTTTCTTCTTATTAGTTTGGTGAGAATGCTCGAACAAGTGGGTGCAGTGTATAGTTTGAACTCTAATTTTTTTGTATTATACGTAATATTTATATCAACTTGATTATATTCAGGGTAGAAAATCTTTTTATCCTTATTAAAAATAAATTACTTCTTGTTACTTATGGAGCCTTGGACTAATGTTTTTTTTTCTATATATCAGTCTCTACAATTAAGTAATAATGTGAGAGTTTTTATTTTCACGACTCCATATTTCTCGTGCGCCCCTTTGAATTCTCAAAATATAGGCCTCATTGCATGAATTCTAAAGTTTGAGCTACAAAAAAAAAATGATATTTTAAAAATTGCAGTTCACATTGTCTAATTTGAATGGTTGATGAGTGATCATAGGTCAAAAGAATCAATTGCAAATATTTTCTTTTTTTAGGTTATTATGATATTGGTACGAAATTTTCACCGCCATTAACGATGATTAATTTTCGTCTGTGAGCACACAAAATAGATTCTCCCCTCCCAACTAAATTTTCTACATACACATGAGTCAAGAATTATTGCAAATACTCTTTAATGAAGTTGAATCACACTATATTCAACATGTCCAATTTTAATATAGTGAATAAAATTACAAATATAAATAATCCGTTAAAAAATAAATGTTTCTAAATATAAATTGATTTAATCAGGGTTAAATCACTACAAGAATCGTACAAAAAATTCATATTAAAAAAAAAAGAATCGTACCAAAAAATAAAAATTTTGTACAAAAAAAAAATATAATATGTTTTTGCTCCTTGTAAATTATTCATAACTTTTTTGCCATTTTTTAATCCCTTAAAAAAATTTATTGTATGGTGATGGTGGCGATAGTGTGTGTATATATATATATATATATATATATATATATATATATATATATATATATATATCATAATTATGTGATTGAGTTTAAGTGTTTAGAAAATTTCCTCTAAGACGAATTATTTGGAGAATTCAAATTATATTATTTAGAGGAACAATTTGTACCCAAAATTTGAATTATCAAACTAAATCACCTTTATCTAAGAACTGAAGAGTTCACACAAAAAAAAGTTGGTAAGTCATGCTATTTATTGGATTGATATTTTTGACCATGCTCTTATATTAGTTTATTTTTGATGTAATAAATCTGTATCTGAAATTTTTTTAAAGAGCCGTGAAGCTGTTAAGGAAGAGCCTTTTACCATAGTGGTGTCTAAGGCCAAGAAAAAGAATTTGTAGAAGGGTTTTCAGGTTGTAATATTCGCTCTAGGGATAGGATGCCGGATTGAGCTTTCTTTTTTCCTTTTTATTTTTATGTTTTCTCTCTTTTTTAGGTTTAGTTTATGTCGCTTAGTTTTTGTTTTTTGCTTTTAATACTTGAGAAGGTTTTGGTTCTTGTCCCCATTCTTTTTTTGTTCTTGTTTTTTATATATGTATTTTGGGTGTTGCAAGTGGCTCGTCATCTGCTCTTTATTTACTTAAAAAAAATTGTTTCCGAAAAGAATTATATAAAGATATGCAACAAACATCTGTAAAAAAAAAGTGCAAACAAAACATTAAAAATAAATAAAGATGTGCAACATTTTTTAATTAACATAGGGTCTGTTTGGCAACACCATAAAATAAGCTTATAGCTTATAGCTTATAAGTTCATTATGAAAAATAAGCCCTATTTGATAACATTTTTTTCACATGAGTTTATAGCTTATTTTAACTAATTTTTAACTTATTAGCTTATAGCTTTTAACTTATTACTTTTTCTTCCAACTTTCCCCCTATCTACTTACTTAAAAGTAATTAAATATTAATTTTATATATATATTTTTTATGTCATTTCATATCAATAAGTCACTTCAACTGCTAATTTTACTAAACACTACAAATTTAACCAGGTAGCTTATCAGATATAAATTATCAACTAGCTTATCAGTATCAGTTATAAGTTCATCTGTTATAAGTTAGCTTATAAACTATCTGCTATTTTTTTGTCAAACAGACCCATGTGAGTATAGGTGATTATTTTTTATTTTGATATATGTTTTTAAAAATACTAAATCAAAGGTAGATATGTCATGCTATTCATCGGATTAGTGACAACTACAACTTGCACAACGTAATCTTTGAATATATTACTTGTTTTTCCCCATCATTTACATGTACTATAAAACACAAAGCATAAAGTAAACTTTAATTTAATAGTGTCTAATTACTTGACCCTTAAGTTGTCATAATCTTTTTCATTATTGATATCATCTGGCATTTGCTATATATTTATTATTATATTTTGGTATATAACTCCAAGTGCCACTAGTATATATTTGGCAATTTAAATTGTTCAACAGGTAGTGGGAGGAGTGTGAGTAATTTGTTTCAAAGGAGGAATATAATATTCAACTGAAAGGAGTTTATGGATTCAAATCTAGTAGTATAGTAGACATAAATTTATGTTTTAGTTTTGAACACTCCGCTATTTCAAAGTTTATTTGAGTAATACTAGTATTTTTATAAATAAAATTCAATGACATATCTTATTTTTATATTAATTTATACTAAAATAAATTCAAATTTTGAATCAATTTTGTCTATATGATATCAATACTAGGTGCCTAAGAATTTATCATTAGATTTTGTACAAATTTAGTTGAAATTTTCTAAAGTTTTAATTTATTTGCTTGTGATTCCTTTTTAAATTAATTAATGACACTAGCTATAAAATATTTAAAAAAGAATTAAGTGTGTTTGAAATATTATTATAACAATTAAACATGTTATATATTCTTTCAAATATCTATTTTTTCCATATGATTTTTAAAATATAGATTTTTCTTTCCAAGGTCTTCTAAAACCCAACTTACAGACAAGTGTTATACAATATCTATTAGATAATTAAAGAGCTATTTTAAAAAACTTGTTTCAATCTAAATATCTTAGTTCAATTAGCAAAATACTAAAATTGTTAGATCGGAATTTCACAAATTTTATTTAAATTTAATTTCAGTAGATTAAACTTCATTATTTAAGACCAAAAATAAATAAAAAATTATTCTTTTCAAAACTCCACTCACAAAAGAAATCCCAAAACTGACACATTAGCATCATATGACAAGTTTATATATATATCCCATGTGCATTCAGTTATAAGAAGAATAAAATTGCCTGCTCATCTCAAGAGTCTACTATCTTTTTATAAAAAAGTAAAATTAACACAAACTTTAATAAATATAAATATAAAATATTTTCACAAAAACGAAACTATTTAGTTTCTCTCTAGCTAGCTTCTTGCTCGTTTAATAATTTATACTCCCTCCGTCCTATTATATAAGCACTTTTGACTAAAAAATCACGTTTATTAAGAAATATTGGTAGTGTAATTATTGTGTCTAGTTTGTGTGTAAAATTTACCAAATTATCCTTTGTTTGTATGTGTAGAAATTTGACTTTTTGCATTCCAATGCAACTTAGTAGTAATAATTAGGGGTATGTGTAAAGAAAAAAGTAATAAATGCACCTAGTAATTTGTAAAGGGCTTATATTTTGGGATTAGACTTTTTTGAAAGGGTGCTTATATAATGGGACGGAGGGAGTATTAGCCATGAAGTTTGTATGTGTGTTACATACAGTTATTCGTATGATACAAAATAAATAACTAACGTTAGTTGATTATTGAACTGAGTTTGGTAGGAAGAATTATAATTTCTCTAAAACATTAAAAGAGGATTGAAAGTACTTAATGTTAAAATTTGTTTCGAATTAACTTTGTATTATTATATTAGAGCCTCTAACTTCTGGAACAATTTATTAGCTAAACTTTATTTATTATTTTACGGCTAAATTCTAGATTATTAGAACCCTCTTTCCTAAAAAAAATAAGAAAGTGAAAGAAAAAGAAAAAAAGCCTCTAGCTTCTTCTAGGAAGCAGGAAAAAAAAAAGAAATAAGACAATACATGAAAATTTTGAAAAAGAAAAAGATAACTTGCAATAAAGTTAAGTCTTTTCTTTATCATAATTATCATCATATATGTGTTAGGGTTGATTACTTGATTGCAATGTAATGTAAGTTCCACATTGCTAATGAAGGAAAATAAAAGGTTAAAAAAATTATATTGGAAAAGTCCTACATTACTTAGAAAAGTGGACGGTGGGAGAGCTCAATGCTATATAAAGAGACATCAAGTTCCTTATTTCGACACACCAAAATCTAATATCACTTGTAAACACTTTAAATTTATATTTGTGTCTTTGTTTTTCTTTAATACTCTTGTTTTAGAGTATTATGAGATGTAGTTCAAATATCTACTTTGGAGAGTGTGGATGTACTTGGGTCATGGGGTGGTTGAGAGTGAGTCTATGAGTTGTAACAATTTTTACATAGTTTTATTCTATGGTTGTCGATTTTGACAACGGTCGTAGTTTTTTTTCTCCGATTTTAAAGCTTGCACGTTATATTCTTGTATTGTTGATTGCTCTACTATTTATGTTTTTACTTCTTCATGTACTACCCAACAATATGTACATCTCAACTAATTTCTCCAGGGAATCTTATACATATTTCAGATATATTTTCACAAATATTCTTAAAGTATTTGATATGTATTTGATAAACCATTATTTAAAAAATAAAATAAATAAATTTTAGCTTGTTCAAAAAATAACTAAATAAATAAATAATTGATATTTCTAATGTATCGGTATTCTATACGATAGTGCAATTGAATCTTTTATTTTATTTGATGGTGTATTTGGATTTCATAAATAGTTTTCCTCCGGGACTCTCTTTCCACTGTTCTGAAAATACGGAGCAGACAACTTACATTAATATTTTGTGTTTTTTTATTTTGGTTTGTTGATGGAAACATGAAATTAAATGACATCCTAGTTAGCTACTAATAGTTATTTGATTTAGTAGTAATTGACGCTGAACTTAGTAGGAAGAACCATAATTTGATTCTCGCAACTATAATCGGAAGGAAACTAGAACAATTTAATATTAAAATTGACTCTCGAACTAAATTAAACTGGTAGTAAAAACAAAAAAATTGACATCCTAACTAGCTAGTACAATTTTTATTTCTTTTCAGCATTAATAGATATACATCACATCGATTCACATGTGGGAAAACTGAATTATTAGCTTTCTCGTACGTTTTATTTGACGTATAATCATCTCATCATATAGTAATTTATATTTTGTGTTAAGCCATAAACATAGGAAGCTGAATAGCTGATCATGCACGTTCATGTAGCTAGGTTGTTTTTGTTTGACTTTTTAAAATAGGCTTTCCCTTTTTTATATACTCCTAAAAATTTGTTGGCTGTAACTATATATATATAAATAATTCCATCATCGTAATTTTCAGGAAACACAAGATATGATATTAATTAACATGAAGATAGATTATCGGTGTGAGAATATTCCACATTTTCAATAGTTGTTGCCAAACGGGTCAACTATTTTTTTACTAAACAAAACGGGTCAACTTAATTATATCATGTGGGCTTAACCCACACCAGCATCAACCAGCTAAATGAACTAATGCAGGAATTAAACAAGTACTATAAATAAAATTTATATGTACGTTAGTTTAAAGTTATTTCAAATCACATTCAACAATATATTGATACATTAGTAAAAAAAAAAACAATATATTGATACATTGCGTCAAAAAAAAAACAATATATTGATACATAATTTAATACAGTATATTTTTAAAACACATCACATCTTACATTTTTTTTTTGAAACAATATTACATCTTACATTTATCAAATGATATAAGAACAAATTATTAAATGCATCTCTAAGATAGATCTTACACTCGACCAGTAAATAACAATAAAAAAAAAAGCGTCAACTCCTTCTTTTCTTGACTGGATGTACGGTAGAATTTTTTATAACAAATTGAAGTAATGATATGAAACAATATTTTACTTTCACAATATACTACTATATAGTGATGAAATTAAAATAGTCGAGTCATTTTCAGTAGTTGTTGTAAAAATATAGGTCAACTTTGGTGGGCTAATTAACCCCACACCATTATAAATTAGCTAAATGAAGCAATGCAAGAAACAAGTATGTAATCATCAACTTCTTTAAAAAATAAAGCATGTAATCAACTAATAATAATTTAAGAAACATGTGGGTTTTTTAAATACAGAACTGCTTCATACAATATCTGATAGTATTATAAATTTATAATTTAAATGTTTGAATTTTTTTTTTTGGTCAAATAGTCTAATTGCTAGAATTTCACCTTAAAGATAAATAAATGAATGTACCAATATTCGAACTCCAAACTTTACATACGTACAAATTTCCTACCAATTGAGTTATACTCACAGGATAAATAAATGTTTAATTTGAATTTTTTAACCACATGTAAAAGTTCAATAGTGATGTTTGATTGTGTTGTTAATATTAAATGAGATTTGGACATAGTTAGTGGCGGAGCCAATAAACTAATAAAGTCCGGGCAAAATTTAAAATTTAAACAAAAATTTCAGTTTTGCAATGAAAATTTTCAAATTTGATAAAAGAAACTCAGTTTTGCCCTAAATTAATTCCTACGAATCTCAATTTTACTCTAAATTAACTCCTAAAATACCAAAAAAAATTATTTTATAGTGAAAAATCTTAGTTTTAAACAAAAAAAACTTCAATTTTACTCTAAATTAATTCATAAAAATATAAGTTTTACCCTAAATTAATCCCTAAAATATCAAAAAATTCTGACCGACCTGACAGCCCTTATGGTGAATCCGCCTATAGACATAGATGAACACAAATTAACCTTTTATGGGAAACAAAACAATGAATTGTTTTCAGATGTAATAATATTTTTTTGAATCACTCATATAAAATATTTTTTGCTTACTTTGTTGATTAGAAATTTAAGAGTAAAAAATAACACTAATGGAGCATAAGACAAGAAATCCTATAAAAAAGAGACAAATAAAAATAATTGAAGATATCGTCCTAGACTCCTAGTTAGAACTTAGAAACAATCAAACAAAGACCCTACTTAAAAAACATATATTACATGTTTTTTTTAAAGGCAAAAGAAATATATATTTAAATTAAAGAAGTCAGTGTCACAAGAAATATATGTGGTCACGAGATATTCTTAGTCACGGGGAATTCATTTCAATCATAGATGATTTTAAAGCCTAGCATGTTGGGTACTTGGTTCTGGTAAATTTTTTTTTAGATAATTTATGTAAATTGAGAAGTCAATTTAAGATAAATTTATAATTTTTTATTTAAAACTCAGATTTTTTAGTACAAAATTGAGATTTTTGTTTTAAATTAAAATTTTGCCTGAATTTTATAAATTTTCTAACTTCGCAATTGATTTCACTCATAAAAAAGAAAAAAAAATACTTGAAAAAAATAATTAAATAATACTAACTTTTGAAATTATTACATAATATAATTTTTTTGAGTATTAATAATACAATTTCTTAGCTATGTGATCATTTAAGAATACTCTATATATCTATAACTATGAGAAGCAACATACACAATTATTATTAGAAAAAGAAGAAAAAAAAAAATATACACAAAGTATAACCTACGGTGTGCAACAGAACAACATACCAACATAATGTGGTAAAAATAATAGATATTTGAACTTCTTAATTATTTGATCCTAAACTAAATCTCTAACTGATTTATCTGTACAAAGTTAAACCCTCAATTATTTTAAAATAATTTATCTATACAATTACGCATAGAAGATGCATTTGAGTTTAAAAAAAAAACACAACAATATACACTTTTCTTATATTTTTTTTTTTATATTTTATTCTCTTGTTGGGTCATGAGAATTACATTTTTACCTAAAATTAAAATTTTAAGATATTATATTTATAAATCTTTACTAATAAAATATTCATCATCTATCACTTTAGTCTTTACAATGTCTCTTCTCAAATGCCACCATGTCCTTCACAGCCACCGCCACCACCGTTTTTCATCCTCTCCATTATGTCCATCACTAATGTTCTTTTCATACAGTTTTTTTTTAATCATTTTTACCCTTTAAATTTGTTAAACATTAGTACTAATACTATGACTATCTTTAATAAACAATTGTCACGTGAGAATTTCCATTTCATTACATTGTATTGTACAATTACAAGCATGTGAACCCAGAAAGGCAAAAACTTCAATAATACCAAAATTCACAAACAAAAAAAAACAAAACAAAATGGATAATCTACCATAGTAACATTTTCAAATTGTTCTCAACCAAGCAATTCATATCCATTCACAATAATTGTTTCATACTAAATGTCTGTTTCTCCGACAACACTGCCTTTTGCAAATCTTCCATGTTCACATAACCACCACATAACACCATCCTCGTTCCGCCGTCCACCGCCGCGTTCTTCACACTCCTCCACTCCCACAAACTCCCATTCACCACCTCACACACAACAAGTTCGTCAAGTACCAACGTGTTGCGCAAGTA
This sequence comes from Trifolium dubium, assembly GCA_951804385.1. Classification (NCBI taxonomy): domain Eukaryota; kingdom Viridiplantae; phylum Streptophyta; class Magnoliopsida; order Fabales; family Fabaceae; genus Trifolium; species Trifolium dubium. The sequence goes on along the minus strand of OX638069.1, from coordinate 30,035,103 downwards.
AACAAAATCACCAACCCAAACTACTTCAACCGAACCAAACTCCGAATCACCTTTTAGCTTCTCCATCATCTCCTTCGGCATCGAACCAATTTCTTCCATTCCTGAACCTAATTCGGCCTCATTAACCCTCCATAATTTCACCTCTCTAGCATTCCCCGGTTCACCCACTAAGCCGACCACCATCAATTTCTCCGATAGAATTCCGGTGACGGAGTAGAAAACACTTTCATCAGGACATAGATAGTAGGGTCCTTCCCAATTCATTTCAATTGTATTGAAAGAGTATGTCACGCCGGAGCTTTTCTCCGTCAGGAACATCATTTCTCCTATGACCGCGGATTGCCACGTCGATGCTGACGCACTCTTCACTGTCGTTGGCATCGACGGGCACAACATCCAATTGGGGTTCTCCATGTCATACATCTCCACTGCAAGAGGATCATCCTCGAATTCACAAACGCCGCCAGCTACAACCACGCGCGTACCAACTCGCGCAACTATTGGATCCGTGCGCCACACGCGCGGGGAAGGTGCTTTATGCCACTCGAGATGAAGCGCGTCGAGTGAAAAAGTGAATTCTGAAGGTGATATAGTGTAGACAAACGTTGAATGAGATGATCTAATGGGAGAAGTGTCACGAGCATCAGGTTGGTGTTTAGTTTTTATCTGAAGCCACGCGTGCGATCGTGGATCATACGCGTGAGCCAGACTCACGTGCTTCGCACGTGTAGTTTGGTTGAGAATTATGAGCCATGGTTTGATTTGGTTAACATGGGTGAGTGAAGAGAAAACGGTTTTGTTCCAAGATTTTGAAACGTGACAAGATGGAATAAGTTCTATGAGTGGTACCCGTGAGAAAATTACCTCTAAAACATCGCCATGAATTGGTGCTTCTTTTTTGGATTCTCTTTGTGTGGTGGTGGCAACCATTTTGCTAAGCAAAAAAAATTGCTTTTGAGTTTAAGTGCTTTTGTTTGTGGTAATAGTGTTTAGAGTGAGAGGGAAAATGTTTAGAGATAATGAGTGGTTTATATAGTGTGAGAAAGATACCGTGTTGTTCAAAGGATGGTTGTTACCTAATGTGAATGTAACGTTTCAACCTATTATTGATACGGTATATGTTATTTTATTAAGTCACTACAAAAAGACACAACTGTTCTTAGTCTTCCTAAATATGATTATTTAGATTTTCATTATTAGTATAAGAAAACAATTTTAATGATTTAGAGTTTTAATGAAAGATACACACGTCAAATTATTATTTTTGATACATGATGTAGACGTCATTATTAGTTGGATGATAGTAGAAATTAGTATTATACTATACTCCTATTTGGATTCAATGTATATACATTTTTTTTTTATATAAATTAGCTGTACAATTTATACAATGTATACAAATTTTCATCAGTAGATCATTTTACACATGTACTGTCTTTTATTTTATAATGTAGTGTCTTTTATTTTATTTTTTGTGTTTATATAAAGTAATACTCCCTCCGTCCCTAATTATAAGACCCCTTTTGACCATTGCACGTACGCCAATGCACAATTTTGATCGCCAATATCTTTAATTATTTAGTAGTAAAAATTATAAAAATTTGATATTTTGAAAATACTCATCAAAACAAATCAAACAAGATCTTATATGCTAATATTTACATCTATATATTATTAGAAAAATACGGTCAAAACATGATAGATGAATAGTAAAATTTAGTCAAAAAGGGTCTTATATTAAGGGACGGAGGGAGTATTATTTTTATTTTAATAAAGTAATGTTATTTAAAAAAAATGTTACGCGTTGATTTCTTTTTTTTAAGTCAATGATATGTTTGGATAAAATGAAAATTAGTGTGCTCAAAATATATTTACACCGTAAACCAAAAAATAAAATAAAATATATTTACACTATTAAATATTAATATTGTAATAATTAATTATAACCAAAAATAAATATTTTAATAAATAAACTTTCTCAATGCTTAGCTTGCGCTGTGCTTACATTCAACATTGCAATATATTTTTACAACACTCAACATTGCAACCCTTTCAAACACAATAAAATAGTGCAATTGGTAAAGTTAGTTAAACTAATTTTTTTTTTTTTGGTATTAGTCAAACTAATTTTTTTATGACAGTGGTATTAGTCAAACTAATTTTAATGCAAGCGGTGTTGTACTATTGAATACAATATGCTCCATAATCACGGTCTTAAAAGGGCGACGGAGTTAAACATTTAAATAAATTGCGAGCCATTAATTAATTCTCTATCAAGCCTTTTATCAAAATAAAAATATTAGTCCTAAAAGAAAAGGTTTATTCTTTTATAAGAAAAAAATTCATTTTATAAGATTTTATCAAAAATAAAATAAAGGTCATCCTATAAGAAATCCATAATATAAAATTATATTTTAGAAATACATACAACTCAAAGTCAAATTATTGTTGAACTAATTAATAATAATAATTTCAACATTTTTATACAAAAGTTTTCTATTTTGATTCATTAAACAATACACCCTCCGTCCTAAATCTTTGGTTGTTTTAATTTTTAAATTTTGTCCCAAAATTTTGGTTTTTTTAAATAAAAATTTAATTTATATGTACTTATAGTGTAAAATTATTTACATGTGCATCCAATTAAATCACACCATGTAAGTAATTATAGAGATATTTTAGGAACTAACTTATAAAATTAAAGTGACAATTTATTGTGTTTTGATTGGATGCATGTGTAAAAAAAATTTATACTGTCAGTGCATAACAATTAAACTCATTAAATAATTCAAGTAACATTTTACTATTTGTACCTTTACAAGAACTAAAATATATATTAATTAAATGAATTATATATTTTTTAATAAAATAAAAAAAAATTTAACTTATCAATTTTTATTATTTTTTAATTCACGTGCATTCTAAAAAGATTAAAATTTTAGGACCAATAGAGTACTCTCTTTACATTCATTAGTATTTTTTTAATTAATCAAGTTTGATATATAACTTTTTTAAAAGGCAAAAGAAATTCTATTAAAAGGTAAATGAAGCACATGGGTGTGCTAATTAAACAATACAAAGAGTATTGCACCAGGAACAAAAGTTAAGTACATCATAATGCTCCCACCCTAAGAATAAGCAACACAAATAACAATTCAACTTAAACTTTTGGTATTTAATTAGTGGATGGATAGGAGTACTGAATATTTAAAAAGCCAATTAGACCAAATTAAATATTTCACGGAAATAGCTAGCTAGGTTCACTTACACACCATGACAAGTTGACAACTCCTTAAAAATAAAAAATATGATAAAAAATTAACAATTGTTTGAACACGAAAGTGCCACTTGATCTGAAAACATTTACATATTCAACCGATCATATCATATACTTCATAGTAATTGTCAAAATAGAAAAGACTTAGATCTCAAAGAGTTTCAAGACCTCTCTGATTTAAAACCTATCATTTTATTATCAGGTCAAACCTTTAATACTAATTGATCATTGTTATGGAATAGATGAAATAATATATAAATTCATTTGTATTCCTAATTTTGATAGATACACAAGTTTGATTTTTGGTAATAGACCTTTTCCTTTACCAAATACGTAGTAAGTACTAAAACATGCATGCATTGTATAGCATCTAACTATGACGATGAGCACAAGTGTTGGATTGGAATTAGACTTAAGCCCACACTGGCAGCTATATATAGCCTAATAATTGATACTTACTCAGTCTTTTTAAATTAATTAGAATTTCCTCCATGTCCTTCCCATTTATTAGAAGATGTTTCCGGTGTAAATCTTATTAGAAGATATTATTTAGGCTTAAACATCATTTTAGTCTTTATATGTATGCGAAATTTTGGTTTTAGTCTGTGTATCGAATTTTGTTTAAAATAAGTCCCTGAATCAATCAAATTTTTTGATTTTAGTTCCTAAAGTGAAAATCCGCAAGAAAATTCGCAAGTTTTCTGCAGATTTTCCTACGAATTTTCCTACGGATTTTCGCTTTAAAGACTAAAATCAAAAAAATTGGTTGATACAAAGATTTATTTTGAACAAAATTAGATACAGAGATTAATTAAAACCAAAATTTGGCATACATACAAGAAATAAAATAATGTTTAAGCCAATTATTTAATAGTATTTTTCTAATGTGAACAATATCATATGATGGGTGAAGAACAACCACCGAACGTAACCGCTCCATTTCAATTGGGGGTCCATCTCCTTCCTTAGATTCTAATATACATAATTACATAAACACATGCGTCTGTAAAGTCTTTTCATTAAACCCAAACTTGAATAACCGTGATTCTCTTATCATTGATGGGGATCTCATATTCTCATGGTTGTCTCTTCTCATCAATGACTAAAACTCTAAAATATTAGTTGATTTTTGTGATTGATATGTTGGACTTAATAAGGAGAATTGCAATTCGATTCCCGCAACTGCGTTTAAAAGGAGATTAAAATCACTTAATATCTGAATTCGTTCAGAATTTTAAACTACTAGAGCCTGAATTCTAAACATAAGTCATATAGTATTTCCATATACTCTTTAACACCAACAACTTCTTGATGTTGGTCACCTCTTTTTTTTGGTAAGGGTCACCTCTTTATGACAAGGTAATGTCAAATAACCAATTAAGAAAACATCAAAGCCTAGTGCATATCGTCCAATTAAATATTAACGGTTGAGATCAAAATTGTGAAAATTTGTGAAGTACTAAATATATCATGATTTTCCGATCTAATTTGTATGATCAGAATTAATTATTGCGTATAACTGCATGTAGCAATTATATTAACAAATCCTTATCACATACTACCTCTGGTCCTAAATATAAGAGAATTTTTACTTTTTAAATTTATGGAATAATCAATGTATTTGGTTCATAATATAGACTAAATAAATTAATCATTCAATAAACCTAAAAAGTAAAAAATCTTATGTTTAGGACCGGAGGAAGTACGAAGTACCAGTATAAAAAAACAAAGCAATTACAGCCGCGAATCCATATCTCATTCATACTGAAGTATCAAAATCAAATTTATGATCATATTATCAATATTATTTATTTTTTTGAAAGAATTATCAATATTATTGAAAATGAATACATCATGCAAAATGAGATTGTTTGGTACATATGATATGACATATCGTTTTTATGATAGTCGTAAATCGTAATCATCGTGGGTGTGACAGCACTATAGCCACTACTCTACAACCACTACTTATCTTATGTTGGATGGAGCCTTATCCATTGCTCCAATTTGAGTTTTAAATATTTTAGTAAAATAAATACTCTCTCCCCTCGTATTTATAAACAAAAAATATTTTAAATTTTGGTCACTATTATAAACAAAAATTAACAATTATTAAACTAGTTAATACTACTATTTTAAATATACATTTACTTTTAATCAAAAAAAAAATACATTTATTTAATTTTATCTTTTTTAATGCATTTATTTTATTTTTACAAAAACATGTGATTTTCAAGAATAATTGAAAGAACATTATAGTAGTAGTAAACTTAACTATATTTTACGTTGTTAAATCAAGAAAATTAACTAAACTTAATTAAGTTTCTTAACACCGCACAAGTAGTTCTTTTTACTTATAAATATGATCGGAAGGAGTACTGTTAATATTTTCATCAATTCTTTCTTTTTTATTGGTCAAGTTCTCAACGGTTCTTTTAATAAGAACATAATATATTTTTTAAATTTATTATATAATTAATGTATCTGATCTGTAATATAAATTAGAATCAATAAAAGAATATTCTTAGATGATCACGTGATTAAGAAATTACATTTAATCACTCTCACAAAATAATAATATAATATTAAATGTAATTTTTTAATTTGAAAAATAATACTATTTAATTAATTTTCGTGAATGTGACAAAATATAAATTTCTTAATCACGTGATATGTATTTCATCAAATAATCAACGAAAATTGGGGATCTGAAGATGAAATTTTTTTTTCCGTTGAGATAGAGGAGAAAGTTTCCCCAATAAAAGCATGGGATCGGGGATGGAATTTTATCCTCCGCTTTGAGGAGATTCCGTATCCGAATTTTTTTATCAAAATACTCCCTCCGGTCCTAAATATAAGAAACTTTTTACTTTTTAGGTTCATGGAATGATTCATGTATCTTGCCTATATTATGAACTAGATACATCAATCATTCCATGAATCTAAAAAGCAAAATTTTTCTTATATTTAAGACCGGAGGTAGTAACATTTATAAATGATTGAAAACAACTGAGTTGTGTCGTACTTTGGGTTCCATTAACGTCCACTCTACCTTTAAGTCTCAACTACTAGTGTAGCGTGGCATTGACTTAGTCTAGCTTTATTTCCGCACAAAAACATGTCACATTTTAACATGACTACCACACTAAGGGTCAAACAATGGTGTAGTAGACTGTACTTCCGTCCATAAATATGAACCATTCAATTTTGTTGGACAATATGATTTTATGTAAATAATTTATAGTAAAAAGCACCATTTATCCATAGGTTTGAAACCATTATAAAGAAACAAATCTTTCATGTGTTTAAAGGATAAATTAAATATTACTCCATCTTTTCTTTTTTATTTATCGTTTTACAAAAAAAGACTGAATTAAAAAAGTGTATTTTATATCTTATCTTTTTTTTTTCTTTGGTACATAGGTAAGATGACAAAGTCACCAATAAACCCACACACCTTATCTTTCTATTATACCATTTTTTTGAAATATATATCATAATTTTACTCTATCAATAAATTCATATCTTTTTGCACACATTTTTTCTTTCCAAAAAATAGAAACAAAACAAAAACAATAAAAATATTATATGAATAAGTTTAGTAAAAAAAAATAGATACAATAGAAAAATTATATAAAATTTAGTCAATAAAAAAAATTAAAAAAGAGAGTATAATAGACAAAACATAACCTTAAATTGTTAAAACAACAAATAATTAAAAACAAATATTATTTTTCTAAAACGACAAATAAAAATGAACGGAGAAAGTAATATTTTTTAATACTTTGTGTAATATTTATGAAAAATTATAAATTAAATACACACATTTTAATAAAATATTTTTTATCTAAATCATTAACATGTCCTTTTAAATAGAGGACACATTAGTAGTGTCCTAGAGAATAAATCTAACTAATAGGGTTGATACGTAGTTGGTTAATTGGATCAAAGACATATGCCGCTTGGTTAAAAATAATACATAGTTGATAATTAGCTTATATCAAATGAGTTTATGGTTTATAATTATTTTATAAATTTGTATAAGTTAGTTTATAGCGGATAAATTATTTTATTAAATTTATATTATTAATTAAAATAAGTTATAAGTTCGTTAGAAAAAAAAAAGTTATCAAACAATGTTTATTTCTAAAATGAATTTTAAACTATAAGTTAATATAATGGTAACAGCTTGTGTACCCTCAAGATTTAGGGGCACTTACCTTCAACTATTACAAAAAGTTTTGAGCGATATACTTTTTTATAAAGTATACTGTTGAATTGAAAGTTTATATTATATAGATCATTTGTATAAAATTTCAGACAAATTTAAAATCATTTGATATGTTATTGAGACAAATAAAAATTAACGGTGTTTAAAAAATTACAGAAACTGTTAATTTTGATGTGTCTCAATAACATATCAAATAATTTTAGATTTGTCTGAAACTTTATACAAATGATCTATTTTATACAGTGTATTTTATAAAAAATTATATCAATTAATTTTTTTTTAAAATTGTTGAAGGTATATAGCTCTAAATCTTGAAAGAGTAGACAAGAAAAAACCTAATATAATAAACTATTAAGCTCAAATTCTAACATCAATTGAGAGAGTTTTGATTTCACCTCTAAAATGCTACCAAATACTACTAAGGACTAAAATTACAAAAAATCTACAATGGATGAAATTACAACAAAAAGAATTCTCCATTAGAGAAAGAAAATTAAATTTGCCCAAATAATAAGTCAAAAAAGTACTACTAATTCCATTAATAATATAGTTTGAAAAACTTGTGGAGAACTCAATTATAATGCTTTTTAAGAGATGAATTTTTTTTAAGAGTTGTTAGCCGATTAATCAATAGCCAAAATGTAGAGTTCAACGTGAGGATTTTGATATTTGATAAATAGCCAAAAATATAAATAAAATAAAAAAGAAGAAGCCAAAAGTTGATGACCGACCAATTGACCTTAGTAGAAAGAAATGGGAACGACGATGGTCCCAATGGGATATAATGCCTCAAGGAGTCAGGACATTCACACTGCTTTTGTTTGTTCTATTATAAGGCGTGAAATATGGGACTCAATCAATTTAGAAAAACAAGAAAAAAGTAGAATATGAAATTAAACTAAAATAATTATTAGTAGAGTTTAAGATTAATTTTTATGCATTTACTATGTAAAATTCTTACACATGCATATAATCACATCGTTGTCACATTTTTTTTCAAATTGATTTCTAAGATCTTGATAAGTATTTACATAAATAATTTGATGCCTGTGTAAAATATATTATAATATTAATGTACAAATAAAATTCTTTTTTTTTTTTGATAAGCGTACAAATAAAATTCTTAAAACTTTCATGTCTTGTTTATATTTATTAGGTAAAAAATATTGTCATGACTACCTAAATATCACCTTGGATGAAATTACAATAATTAATTAATGATTTTCACATTAAAATATTTTTAATAAAATATAAATAAAATGTTGAAGAAAGTTCTAAACGTAAAGACGAATTTTAAGAGGTACTAAAAGAAGTCTTTTCTATAAATAAAAGGTTAGTAAAACGTCAAGTATAACATATTTTTGTTTTTGACACAAGTCACTTTTCTTTGACAAAAATGACATTTTACTTTTGGAAACATTATCTTGTTTTGTTTTTTTTTTAAACAAGAAACATTATCCTGTTATGTTTTACAATATTGAATTTAGTGGCCTACCCAATCTTGAATTATGGAAGACTCAATGAGTCATTATTGTTGATTTTATTGGCTGTCAAACCAGGTGGTGGGTTTTCAGGCCACTTCTAGAAGCTTAATTTACAAATCAAAATTGTGAATTGGTTGTTCTTTTATTTATTATTCATACATTTTTCTTAGGAAGAAGGCAAGATAATATTATACAAAAAGCTTTTTATGCACAATTATTGTATCATAAAATTGCATATTTTATAAATAAGTAGAAGGATTTTTCAATCAAAAATTTAAATTAAGATAAAATAAAATAAAATTCACCTTCAACCACCACTAAATTAAACTTTTATCTTATGAATCAATTTATCTTGAGATAACTCCTTTTGTTCAAACACTCAACTGTTTATCTCATTTTAGATAATTCAGACACAAATTTTTTATACATAATTTTAATTTTTTTTATTTAAAATTTCAATTAAACTAAAATTGAGAAAAAAATTTAGACTAAACTATTTTATATTTTTTTGATGTTATTTACAGTGATAATTATTTTATGTGTTTTTCTATATTATATATAATTTAATTATAGAATGTTTTTTTGTAAAAGAATTCACTTTTCTTACTAGGGGTCTAATTTGAAAATTTGAACAAAACCTCTAAATTGTTGGGCCTGGCTCTAGGGCTGAGCAAAGACCTGCAACCTGACTCGAAATCAATATAATCGCAAATACTTTGAAGTATTCAGTTAGGTGCGTGTCGGGTCTTGGATCAATAGTTGTGAAAAATCATATTTCAAATTCAATGGTTTTATATAGGTGGGTGCAGGTCTCTAAAAATTTATTTCTTCGTAACCGAAACAGACCGAACAATCATTAAATGCAAATTTTGTTTTTATTTATTTATTTTGAGAACCCCTTCTCTCTCACAATTTGTTATATCTTTTACTTTGTTGCTTTTATCCAACTTAGATAAAGAAGAAAAATATTATATTTGACAAGCTTGTAATATGTTTCTAAGTGTGAAAAATACTTAATATTATATTTTAGATATATTTTAATTTCTAATTCTCATCAATTTGATATATGATTGTGTTTGGATTTATAATTTTGAAACAAAGTAACTGCATCTCACCTTCTTTGTTGTTCATCTAATTTTCTATCATTTGTTGTCATGTATACGAATTACTAAACTATTTGAAGAATAGAAAAAATTTTACCGATGGAGTTTTGAATGTAGTAACTAAGTTTTAATTTAACCCGTGATAACCGACTCGTTCTACCCGTCATCCGTGTTACCTGAACCCGAATAAATCAAAATGTACACGGTCGAAATTGAGTCTAAATTAAGTGGTTGTGATTTTTAACGGTTTTACGTTTTTTGGCCCGAACCCGACTGATACTCACCCCTAGCTGGCTCTGATACGGTGTGAAGACCCGCAGTGGAGGTATGAGAAAAATCTTTCAAATATGTGGGGTTTTCTTCTTTTTAGAGCAATAACAATAAAGTCTATAAATAAAAAAAGGTCTATTTAAATAAACAACTTATTTACAGTTTATTTATAGTACAAAGTACAAACACTTGTATCATAATAAACGCTTATATAATGAAGTTGAAAGATTCGCAAGCTATTTTTGTAAATTGCCTCAAACAATCTCACAAAATTTATAATAGTAAATAAACTCAAATAAATTCATTCAACCCAACCCATAGGCATAGTCTCAATAAATGGGCTATCTTTTATGCCTCTCACCTGCCCAATCTCAAACCATTGAGTTTGTAGTTACTATACTACCCTCCTCCAGGGAATGTTTGGAACTTGGAAGTTGGAAGAACTTATTTGAATATATTGTGATTAATAGTTTATAATGTTTTCATATGATGATAACAGCTTATGAAAAGAGTCAAAAATAAGTTATGCTATAAAAATAATTTATATAAATCAGCATCAGCTTATTTGAAGTTTAGTTCATTCTCTTTCCTAATGTAAAAATATTTGCTTACAAAATTTATATGATAAGTGTTTATTGAATAAGCAATTAGTTAAGTCATTTGCTCACAAATCAACAATATTGGCTCCAAAGGCGCGTCATGTAGAACGAACCATATAAATGGTCGAAGAACAAGGGATTGTACTGTATATGCCGAACTCAAACACGAACCACCAAAACTTTACACTTTTCTGCTGCTCTATCTCCTTCTACATGTTTGAGTTACAGGAATCAAGGTTTTTGTGGAATTTGAAATGTTGTGCAGTGCCATAGTTTCAGATACCTAAGTCCTTTCTCATATTACTAAGACCCTGAATCTCAAGTTTAGCGGTGCGCATTGCAACCACGATCAATACCAAAACTAATCCTATGTGTTTGTTTCTATGGTGGAAATGGTTATAACGCACATTTGAACTGAAGCAACAATTTCAAGCTTCTCACAAAGCGCAACGTTGATCCTCGAGCCAAGCTATGTAAACATGTAACCAAACATGCTCCAAGTCTCACAAAAAGTTCCTCACGTCCTAAAATACCAAATTGATCTTGATTGGTATAAATAATTAAGATGAAAAGTAACACAATATGAACTTTCAATGCTAATTTCAATTATCTGTGTGTATTGTATAATCAAACCACTAGCATTTGCTTCAGAAGCAAGCATTGCAGGCCATGAAGAAGATTAAAGAACCCTATGTTCGGTTTGGTTTTGCATACACAGCAGTTCAAAAATTAGAACCTAGTGAACTTGACTTCATAACATGTTCGGTTCAGTTCAGAATCATGATCAGTTTGAGCAAATTGTTTTCCAGTTCGGTTCGGTTCAGTTTTTCAATGATTAATGACAATATATTAAGACTCTTAATCTTTCGACTTCTATTATTTTTCTACTTAATAGTTCCAACAGCCATTACACCATTGAAACACATTCAGGCACTACATCGATGGGGAGAAGGGAAAGCAGAAGAAAGTATATCAACATTCAACACAGAACAAGGTTTCAGTCAAACGGAAAATAAACTCTTTATTGTATCAAGATAGTACCATCAAATTCTACATAAAACATAAACTGGAACAACATTCTCAATCACTCTTTTTTGGTGACTTGATTTTACAAACATCCGGTGTAACTAAATTTACAGATTCCAAGAATGAGAAAGGAAATTACAAATCAATGTTCACTTCAAAGTTGCAAATGACACGGATACTAAGGAAACATTGACCTGAACGGATACTTAAGCAGAAGCAGTAATGCACTGTATTGCCTCTTTGCATATACCGGTCATTGTTGCTTCAGGTCCATAAACCTGTAATGATGATATCCAAGGATTAATAAACCGTTCCTCCAAACAATTTTTCCTATCAATAAAAGCGTTGATTAATTAACAAACCTCAATCGGGATGCCAATTTCATCTCCAAGTGCTCGCATTTTCTCTAGACCCTTTTGGTAGTTTGGACCCCCTCTCCTCACGTAAATGTGCATTCTTGCTGCCTTTAACTTTGATTCCTGGATCGCAAAAGCTCAAAAATCAATCAACTATACTACAAGAAGACTCTCATATACAACTAAGATAAGTTCAATGAACGTTGTCTTACCTTCTCCTTTAGTGCTCGGATTATGCCACTAAAAGTAGCAGCAACATCGGTAAAGTTAGCTATGCCTCCTCCTATAACAAGGGCCCTTTTTCGACCATCAGGATCTGCAGTTGCACACTGGAAAGAAATAAAAAGATTATTGCAGCTACAGAATAACTCCAGTATCCTCAGACTTATCAAGTACTAACACGGTCATCGGACACAATACTAACACCAACATCTCAAAACTAGAATTTTAAAAAATAGAAGTGATTGAATGTAATCACATGTGTTGGTGTCGTGTTTGTATCAAACACCAACACATGTCAGACACCAAACACGCCTTCAATCAGAAGTGTTAGTGCTACATAGCTTCCGACACTTCAACCAAGGACTGGCTGTTCATGTAATCCCCATTTTTCAATTTCTAATTTGATATGTACACTAAAAATAAAGAGGATGTGAAAATTAATTACATCAATTACAACTCTGGCGTACTGCAAAACCTCCTCTTCATTGGGCGCACCACTGTATTCTGCATAGTTTCCAAGCTCGTTTGCAAAGCCAAGATCTCCTACCTGTTTTAATATTTAGCATAGAAGTTGTCAATTCATGCTGCAAATATGAATATTAATAATGAATTTGGTTTTGAAAATAATAGAAACTCACTGTATCAGCGTAGATGACACTAGCACCTCCCCCAGCAACCATTGTCCAAATTCGGCCCTTTGGGTTCAACACAGTGAATTTTAGAGATGCACTTGTCTGCAAAAATTAAAAAAAGTGTATAAATTAACTAAAAACATCACATAATAACTATAAGTAATAGTATTATTGCATTCATCAACAAGTTATTAATGCATACACCTAACAGGACACTGGCAGATAAGACACCAGATACACCTTCAATTTGAAGTGTTAGTGCTAGATAACTTGTGGGAAATTAAATTTAACTTGAAGATATGATAAGCAATCATTAATATTGCATGCTAAGAAAAAAGGATAAAGTCCTGCAACATTTTTAATACTCGAGATTCCTGTAGGGGTTATTCGGAATACTACTCCCTTGTAAGAATTTTAAAAAATATGTGCATACACGTGAACAACATTTTCTGGACATACATGCTCTTAACTGAGTTGAACAAGATTGTACATGTACGTCAAAGTTATACTTATATTAGTGTACCTTTTCATCCAATCCATGAATGAAAGACTCAGTGGCACTCATAACCCTTCCAAATGGCAGTGGAAATTCAATGTCACCCCACCTGCAACCATTACGACAACGTCTGTTCATTTAAAAATATTTACTGCAAAATATTCATCTGTATGAATTGGAACCAATATCCCATCTTCGAAAATAACACTTGGCATTTGTTAAAGAGAAAGAACTCACTTCTTGAAGTTCTTAAAAGCAGCAGTGTCGTCTAGCTCGCCTCTCATATCCAATGGATAAGGCTTTCCATCAACCAATGTGAAAGGATTCATCTCCAAGAAAGTGAAATCCAGGTCTGACATAAAACCAAAGTAAACAAATAAATAACTATATATAAATTTAAAGGTACAGTGGTTTCTTAACATATATGTTGTTACTTGTATACCTTGAAACAGAGTGAAAACCACCTTGAGAAATTCCTCGATTTCTCCTTTGATCTAAAAAAAATGTACAGGGTAATCAATGACATTGCACAATGAGTAATATGCATAAATATAAATGTGCATAAAAGTTTAAAGTTAGTGTGTTCATAAAATAACAAATTGGCAGTTAGGTTGAATTTACCTCCAAGGGAAGGGTTGCAACAAGTGGAGCAACAGTTTCTGATGTAAGAGATACTCCTGTTGGAACAAATACAGTCTTAACCTGAAATATAAACAAACCACTTTGTAACTTATGGATAATAAAGGGAAATTTTTTTACATGCAGGGCACGTATAGCATTCGATCTGCAAGATGAAAAGTATTTGTTGCCGTACCTTATCCCAATTCTCTTCAATATCGATTCCTCCACATTCTGAAAAGCTTACACTGTTCCCAAGTCTGTCAGAGACGATGTTAAGGTAAAACTCTTCATTATGCGGGATGAAAGGTTCAACGATGAAAGTTGTTATTGGTCCCTTGCATCCACCCATTTCAACCTATATATTCAATAAGCATGTGACTAAAATATATCAAGTGATGAAAGGAAAATACTTAAAACAACTAAAAAATAAAATGAAATGCAAGATCATGAATGTAAGGTTTGAATGACTGAGCCAGAGAGGGGGAAAAATACCTCTTTACCAAGACGCTCTTTCACGAATGAAGCAACTTGCGCCAAATCCAAATTCAAGGCAACCAAACCACTTTTACCACGCTTCCCGAATAACATGTCAGGTTTCACAACCAATTTAGAAGAAGAAAGCCAAGGTTCCTTGTCTTGCAACTCAGTGAAATTAGTGGCCTCCGTAACCTTAATTCACAAACCAAAACAAACTCAAGCCTGTTATGCACGCTACAATGAATCAAAGCAAGATTGTGAAAGCTTATTGTTTTCTGAAAAATGGACCTTTTTTAAACTTCTAACCAACCAGTATCATAATTCATAAGTGCTTATGTCAGTAGATAAACTAAAATAAGTCAATCCAAATAGGCTCAAATTCTTGTACGATAAGCTACTATCGATAAAAATATTACACTGACGGTGTAACACTTTTTTACACATACATCCAATCAAATCATGTATGAATGCCACTTTTATAAGTAAATTCCTAAAATATCTCCACAAATATCTACATGGCAATGAGTTACAACAAAATAAATGCTTAAACTTGCTAACTCATGATTTAGAATACTTACTTGTGCAGACTTGATAGGTAAATCCTTGCCAGAAAGTCTCTTAAAGTGTTCCTTCAACAATCTCTTGGAATCATACTCTCTGATCTTCTTGCGTGCCATTTCTTCTTAATCTAGTTCATCAACCAACTAACTCAATCATCAAATAAACCCAAACTTAAAATCTTAATTTCTTCTTAATCTATTTCATCAACCAACTAACTCAATTATCAAATAATTCAGCCTATGTTTGGTATCACGGTGGATAAGTCAGAATCACATTGATCCACCGTAATTTTACAGAAGCTACAACTCAAACATAAATTACTAGTACTAACTCAAACATCGCGATTCTGGCACTCCCATCGTGATACCAAACATGCACAATCTAACTGATCATTACTAGTACTACTACAAAACATGCAAGATTAAGAAACCCCATATAATTTTTTTGTGAAAAATAAAAAACCCATTTCAAATTAGCTTAATGGGACATCAAAATTAAGATAAAAATCAAATCTTTATGATTCAGTAAATCAAACAGAACAAAATTGAAACATGAAAGAAAGTGAAGATCGGAGAATTACCGGAAGGGTGATGAGGAAGGTGAGATGGGTAGTTGGATCTAAGCGAAGAGATGAATGAAACAACGAACTTGTTTGGTGTGTGTGATGGGTGAATTTATAGTTGAAAGGTTTGGTTTTTTTTTTGTTTGGAGAAGAAGGAAGGAAAAAAACAAGGAAAAGAAAATTATGAGGTTGTTGGGTTGGTGAGGAAGATGGCTATGAAGAATTTGGTTTGGTAACGCATGCACATGTGTGTGGGGTAATGCTTACAAGTTACACCTACCTATTAGTTTGTTTACAACTCTCTCAATTTCACTCATTTTAGTGTTCAACTATAACCGCCGATATAGAACGCACATTTTTAGTCGAGTTTGAACATAAGATATACTAGCAATTTTGTGTTTGTGGTATTTGTCATTTTGTATATAGACTAAATAAAAATTCAACAAAGTACGTTAGAGTTTGATTTTAGCTCAAGTGGTAAGAGTCGGGGGAATATTTGGGTTGGGTAGGGGGTCCAGAGTTTGATCCCTGGCGGGAGTAATTAATATTTTTGATGTACCAAAAAGAGTTCGATTTTTGAAATGTTTTGTAAGACTTTCTTTATCTTGTAATAGAGATGTTTGTGGTTCGATTTGAATGGGTTGAGAGATAAAAAATTATTCGATTCAAAGATAAAAATTATGCGGTTTATGATGCTTTTTATTTTAATAAATATAAATATGAAAAATTAAAGAAGTAGTTGTGGGAGGGAATTGAACCAACTACAACAAAGTAACAAGCATGGTTGATTTAGAATTTTTTTGGTAAGAATGATTTACAAAATTCTAATGATATATTTATTTTTTGTATGTAATTTAAATGATATATGATAGTAGTTCATAAAAAATATTACACAAAAATAAACTATTTTAAAATAATTTCACTAAATAACTTCTATAAATTCACTACTTTAATTTTTAAAATAATATATTTTATTGTTTTTTTGAAAATAAAGAATTAAATTTTTGAATAAAAAAAAGAATTAAATTTTATCGTACCAAAAAACATATTTAAAATTAAGTTGGAATTTTTATTAATGATATTAGCTTGAACGTGTTTTTTTTTTTACTTCTGGTGTATTTTGTCATTATTGATTAGAATATGGTTTTTTTTTTTTATGTTAGTGATACTAAATGATTACTCTTTTTAAAAAAATTCAATAAAAACATTAGTTTTACTACAAAATTTGACCTTCAAATACCTTTTATCTAATTTGTTTGGAGTTTCAAAATAAAATGTGGCGGTCCTAATTATGAGTCTTTTTTTATTATTTGACTTGAGCTTCTAAAATGTCAGCACCGACACTGCCCAACATAGAACAACCCAATTTATCAACTCATTCTTATGTTGACACTTGACACCACCATTACTGTTAAGGACTTGGTAGAACACACATGTAACTGGGACCTTGCCTTTCTTTTTGGTAATTTGCCTTCCAACACTGTGAATAGGATTATAGCTCTTCCAGCTCCCTAAGTACGGATGGGCCTGATGTCTTTGACTGGGGTGGCACTAGTATACATACTTTCTCAATGAAGAGTGCTTATGACTTGATTACTGAGAACATTGCAGGTGTTGAAGGAAATTGAAAGGCCCTTTGAAAGTGGAAAAAGCCCACGTTGCAGGTGTTCAAACTTTCATGTGGTTGGTTGCCCATGGGCGCATTTTAACTAACTACCGAAGAAGCAAGTGGAGGGTTGGCATATCTCCCATATGCCCTTGTTGTGGAAATGAAGATGAGACGGTTCTTCATGTGCTTCAAGACTACTCTTTTGCAACACAGGTATAGTCTTACCTTGTTCCTCCAGAATTAATAACTAATTTTTTCTCTTTTGATTGTAGAACTGGGTTTTCCACTATGTCAACATCAATTGGTGGCAATCAACCTTTACGATAACCTGCTGGCATTTGTGGACTTGGCGTAATAAAACAGTTTTTGAAGAAGGATTCCAACGACTAACCAATCCTTTATATGTCGTTGAAAATTTTGTCAGGGACACTGAAAAGAGTTCCTTTAATTAGCGGCAGGGTTTCCCTCAAACTCGAGAAATTGTTTACGTAGGTTGGAAGAGGCCTCAACATGGGTGGGTCAAGCTAAACTATGACGTGGCATGCAAAGAGCATTGTGCGACTGCGGGATTTGGTGGCCTATTTCGAGACTCAGAGGGTAGATGGATCTAGGGATTTAGTCGAAAGATTGGAGCGTGTGATGCTCTTCATGCAGAGATGTGGGGAATGTACCTAGGACTAGACATAGCGTGGATGGATGACTTATCTCATTTGATTGTGGAAAGCGACTCAAAGGTACTCACTACTTTGGCTTATTCAAGAGTTTCTGCAAAAAGATTGGCAAATTCGTTTTGTTCACACCTCGCGGGAAGGTAACAAAAGTGCAGACTAGTTGGCTAATCTTAGCATTACTTCTATCTCTTTGAATCTTGTTATTATGGAGTCACCTCCTAGTGAGCTTGAGTGACTCCTTTTTGATGATATTTGTGAGGCTTGCATGCCTCGGAGTGTTGGTTTAATTCCTTAGTTTCTTTTCTTCTTTTTTAGACTTCGGCTCTCTTTTGTACCAAAATAAAAAATTACACAAACATAAACTATTTTAAAATGATTTCACTCAATAACTTATATAACTTCACTACTTTAATTTAAAAAACATTACATTTTATTGTTTCTTTGAAAATAAAGAATTAAATTTTATTGTATCAAAAAAAAATTAAATTAAGTTGAAATTTTTATTAATTATATTAGCTTTGAAGGTTATATTTTTTTCACTTCATGTGTATTTTGTCATTATTGATTAGAATATGATTATTTTTTTATGTTAGTGACACTAAAAGATTACTCTTTTTAAATTCTTTCTAAGTAAAAACAATAGTTTTACTACAAAATTTGATTTTTAAAGGATCTTTTATCTAATTTGTTCGTAGCTTCAAAATAGAATATAACGACCTTGATTAATGGTCTATTTTTATTATTTGTCTTGAGCCTCTGAAATGTTAGGAGTTAGGACCGACAATGACCTTAGATACTTAATAATTAAGCAAACAAATTCTTATAAATTAAGCTAATGAAGAGGCAACGGTGGCGGAGGACAAACGTTGCTACAACTTGATTACACATAATCTTACTTAAGCAAACTTAATAGATAAGATTATCATGACTAAGATAAAAACAAAGTTAAAAAACAGTGCCTCTTAATCCCTATGAAGTCCAATAAAATTGTTTCTTAGTGGCCAAGTATAGAGTTCCACATCTTTTGTTCTTCTTAATTCTTTTAGTAATTTTGATTTAATATCTAACTGTTTCTTCTTTCTTATTTTTTATAATTTTAAATTTACATTGTATCGATATACTCTATTAATTTAAATAAATAAATATCTTTTTATTTTTTAATTAAATAAAAACAATTTAATCACTTTCCACTCTCTTTCTCTCCTTTTATTTTCTTTCCTTCAATTTACTTTCATTACCAAACAAAACTTTCATTTTCCAATCTCATTTCTGACAGAACCCTAAATAAACAAAAATCCCAAAATCGCACTCATAACTCAGTTCAAAACACTGCAAACCCTAAATTAACAAAAAAATCCCCAAATCGCAATGCAAGAGTTAGAGCAATGGAAGGAACAAGCTACTCATCTCTGGAATGTAGCAAATGATTATCTTCGCGAAGTTCCTCCCAATCAACTCTACGCCGCTGTTGCTATCGCGGTTTTCACAACCCTAATTCTTCTCTTACGTGAGTGAGTTCGTTTTGTTGTTGAATTTCAATTCTTTTCATTGATTTTGAGTTTTTGTTTATGGTTTTTTGGTTTTTTTTGTAGTTCGGGTTTTGAAGCGCACTAAGTCTAATACCATTGTGTTGACGGGACTTAGTGGGAGTGGGAAAACTGTTATCTTCTATCAGGTAAGATAGTATTTTAAACCCTAATTCTTTCGGTTTAGTATGTGTTTGGTTTTGCGGTGAAAAAGATTGATTTTGAATGAATTGATGGTGTAAAATTGATTATAAGTAAAATTGAGTTGGCGGTAAAATGATTTATGTTTGGATACGTTTAGTTAAAAGTGAATTGAACATTGAATTTTAGTGTAAAAGTCTATTATAGAGTCTGACGCTACGATTTATAGCTTCAAGTAGAATCAATTATACTTCAGATAAACCAAATATGTCAGTCAATTCTACACGTCGAGAATCAATTTTTGCCCCTGGTGAATTGATGTGTTACTGCACCTGCAGTTGTTTGTGTCCATTTTGTGGTTTAATGGTTAATTAGTTGTTGAGTTCACACTCATAATGTGCTTACTTTTGTGTTTATTTGTGTTGAGATTAGTCATGTTTTGGTAGCTAATATGATATGTTAGGGGTAGTTATTCCCTGCGTTGTTGTGGTGTAATTTTTCTCTTTTCGAGCATTAGCCCTCTTTTTAATTAAAAAAATAGACAAAAAGAAGAAATGAAGTGATACTAGGTAAAATGATTGAATTGTAATGCCGGATTCTGTTTGCTGTCTGTTGTGTTTAACAATTATGGTCTGGAGCTACAACTGATGTATTCTGTCTGTAATCTAAAAAACAAGAAATACAATGATTTTTTAGGTCTAATCTGTGGTTAGCTTTCATTCATTACTGACAAATTTTTGAACTGTATAGCCTAGTTTAGTTTGTAATATTTCGGATAAAACGATAATGAAGATCAAATATTGCTTGTATGGTTTATTGGAAGAGTAAATAATCAAGGTTAGGTGTTTGATAGTAAACTGAAAGCATGTTATTACATTATGTAATATTAGTAATAGTTTTTTTTCTATTGATATTTCCTTAGGTAATATTACATGGTGGGATATAATCCAATTTCTTAGGTAATACTATTATTAATTTTATTTCTTTTCATATTTCCTGTGCTGACATAATGTTCTTGGCACACTTTTTTTATGCCTGTGTCAGCTTAAGGATGGCTCTACTCATCAAGGTACTGTTACATCAATGGAACCTAATGAAGATACGTTTATTCTTCATGGTGAAACATCAAAGGTAGTGGTTGTATCCTGCACTCAAATACTTTGCATGAATGTAAAGGTTTATGCATGCAAAAATTGTTCTGATCATCTCTATCAAATGAGAATATTCATCTTTAGTTGTTAATTGAAGAAACATGTCTAGCTTGTCAAATTAGTCTTTATGTTTGTTTAATGATTTGTCATAAGACCACAAAATAGACCACAAATATTGTCTTATGTATTTTCCATTGTGACAGAAGGGGAAGATAAAACCGGTTCATATTGTTGATGTTCCTGGACATTCTCGTCTTCGACCCAAATTGGATGAGTACTTGCCTCAAGCAGCTGGCATAGTCTTTGTTGTTGATGCTTTGGACTTCTTACCAAATTGCCGTGCTGCCTCAGAGTAATTCTTTTCTCCATTAAACTGCTAGTTATCATCTTTTGATAAAGTAACACTTTGTCAATATTAGCTATAAGCCATGGTGGGGAGTGTTAAAATCTTTTAAGATCTTATAGCATTATAAATTCAACAAGTCACCATTTCAAGATTTCCTTAAGAAAGAATGGATATCAGTAGATATTGACGTTTTGTTTTACATATTAAGGTACCTATATGATCTGTTGACTAAGGGAAGTGTTGTGAGGAAGAAGATTCCACTGCTTATTCTCTGCAACAAAACCGACAAAGTCACTGCTCACACTAAAGAATTTATCCGCAGACAAATCGAGAAAGAAATGTATGGCTTCAACTCCTTAAATTTGTTTACCTTTACTCATTTGATCATTCAACAACTACTTCATCCTTTAATTTCATTATCTGTATGCTTTTATCTGAGATAGATGGATATTCATATGCTTATTATCTAATCCAATGCATGGTAGTCTGATTCTTTTCATGATTTCATTAACTTGTGTTACTTTTTCAGCGACAAATTGCGTGCATCAAGAAATGCAGTTTCAGATGCCGACGTTACAAATGAGTTTACGTTGGGGGTACCTAATGAGCCATTTTCCTTTACACAGTGCTCCAACACAGTTACAACCGCAGACGCCTCTGGTTTAACTGGGGAGATATCTCAGCTAGAAGAGTTTATCAGAGAACACGTGAAGCCTTAGTTGGATAAATTTAAACTATGTTGAATTAAATTTACCATGCTTTCGGTGTTTACATGTTAAAACTTAAAACTCAACACAGCCTGGACTAAAAGAGAAATGGAGGGTCAGGGTAGGAATCACTAGTTGGGATCAATGAGAATTGACTTCATGGGAAGTCCTTGAATATTGTTTGGACTATAATGATTCAACTATTTGTGTCAATACTCGCATATGCTTTACATGTTCTCAACTGTTGCAAGGCGATAGTACACTCCATCCTTAGCTTCAAATATCATTTCTTCAATCATGCAATCATTTTGACATTTCTTATCACATTAGCGACTAATAGTTTTCCTCTTTTCTGTTCAATGCCTGGTTTTAATGAGTAGCAGGTTGCACCGTGTAGTGTCACTACATGGTCATGAGTATGGGGCATGCATAGTCTCACACAAGGGATTAGATCTCAACTTTTTAATTCACTTCCATATTTTTGAAATTGTGGTATCAAATCTCAAATTCACATTATTGAATTATCATCCATCGGAAACTTTTTGAAGACATGTGAGAAATGTTTAGGATTCGAAATTATTTGTTATTTGAGTGTTTGTTTCATGTTTATGATCCACATCATCATTTGGAACACATTGGTAGAGAATGGGTATGCTCAGATTATTACAAGGTTGGAAAAATAAAATTCAATATAAAAAGGCTCTCGAGAATGAGATAACTTTTGTCAAAAAAAGAATGAGATAACTTCTTGTTACTTTTAATCTGTTATGTTTATTTTCAAGTTAGAGGGTGGAAATGTAAAGTGTTATGATTGTTTACAATTTACATAGTTTTCTTTAAAAAGATCCTATAAAAAATGTGAGCCAAACACTTGAAATAAAATGAAAGCTTATGGCACATTATTTTACAATATGTAGCATTACTCTATTATATTTAAATTGACTGCTTTGAAGCAACTCTTAACACTTTTTTTTTTCTTGAAGAACTTTAAGATACTTTTTTTTTAATACACTGGTTTATTTGTTGAAAATCAAATGAGTAGTAGTATTCAAGCATGTGCATTATTTTGGATACATTTTTTAATTTGTTGAAATTCAAATGAGTCCCTAGTCAAACATCTGGATTCCATTTAAATTGTGGTATCTAAATGAATTTTATTTATAACCAAAAAAAAGAATAGTGAGAGATGAAAAAAGTTTTTGCTAACTTAATTCTATTTTGGTATCTGAATATGTACATTGCAATTTGCACACCAAGGAAGCTATGAATGGAGATGGCGACAATTATATTAACACCATTTTTTATAGTAAAACTATAACTTACTCCTGTTCTTATACTTTTTTCCCCTCTATGAAGATGTCTTATGCACTTGAGTATAAATAAAATGCAAGGCGCCATTAACTTCTCAAAAAATATCGGCTAAAAAGCAAGAGAGTAGAGTGATAAGGAGGTCACGAGTTCAATTCTTTCAAAAAGTAAATAGATCGTAACTTTCCAAACTTTGGTTCCCTCTACAGGCTAGAATTCAAACTTTGGCTCTCCACATTGTGGAAGAACTTCTCTAGTGTTTTAGTCACTACAACAACTCTCAAGTATATCTTATTTATTTTACTTGGGTTCAATCAATCAATGTAATGATATTTTGGCACATTTACCTTGGATCAAGACATCATAGGCAACAATTTACACAACAGATAAAAGAACTTTTATGAGTTTAATCTTTAAATAATGTAGTAAATACAAATATGATCAATGTTGTGGAACGTATTATCATCGTACAAACTGACATGCACCAGGACACAATTTTGACAACCACAAGTGCTTCAACTTCACTATTAAGGCAAAGGCGCCGTAGCATGGAATGTGCATTATACCTACTGCCATGTACCTAAAAGTCCAACAAGAGTGCAATAAACATATATCAGCCAAAACTGCTCACTTCAATCTACGAGATTAATTTCAAATCCAACAGTTGCCTTCGGATATGTTTGGATTGGTGATATGCGATTGAGTGGAATTGAACAGAATGAAATTACGTAACACTCATTTTTTAAAAATCTAACCGCCTATGCTATTTCGCCAATCCAAACATACTCGAATCAGCATCAAATAAGATACACATGCAATATTACACGGTAAATTGTTCCCTGCTTGCAAGTTTATTTTAAGTGCACACATTTGAAGACCTTGACCAAAATACCAAAATTTCATAACATAGTATTCTAGTTTCAATGTACTACCAGTCAAAAAAGTTTCAATGCACTATACTCTCAAGATTATTCTTTGTTGAAATATATGTCAATTAGTTGTAAAATGGATAATATATTTTTGGCAAATTGAATTTAGGAACATACCATAAGGGTGCATATGGGGATGACAAATCAAGGAAAGGGTAAGGCCACCTATAACAAAAGCATAGAAAATTATGAACAGAATTGTGCCGATTGAAAAGCAATAGAAATATGACGGGATACACGGTTTTACCAAAGTGAAACAGCGGCGTGGATGATCCACTGAAAAATCACAAATATAGCCGTCCACAAGATAAAATATGCGAATCGAAACGCCGGAAAGCTCTGCACGTGTTAAGAAAAAAAGTTGATGTAAACTTAAAGTTGATAATTAAGGAGAAATATAAGCAAAAGGAGAAAAAATAAACTAACCATGCAATTCAATGATGTTTCACCAAGGAGTAGCACAGCGTTAACAGAATGCATACCAACAGTGAACTGCAAATTGAAAAGTGAAAACATTTTCACATAAACTGTGAAAGCACAAATGCTTTGATGTTGATTATATGCTAGTAAGATCAAATGTTCAATGGAAATCTCCAAAATGTTTTAACCTTTTAACAAAAATGAAACTAGTAAGCAAACGGCAAACAGTTTGTTATGTGATCGCATTTCATTAGGCATTAGGTTTTTATTTCATATTCTTTTCTTGTTGCTTATTTTCTTCTTTTCCATCTTATTTAGCAAAAATAAATGCTAAACAGTCCCCAAAACCTTTAACAGCATATTAGTATAACTTTTCCAACCAAAAGATGAAATTATAGGCTAGAGACAGTTATACTTACAATATCGAGACGGAAGTGTTTGGGTGTCATAAAAGGATAAAGAACGAGCCAAAATACGATGTCAGTGAGCATTGAAGCACCTGCACAAGTCTACATATTTAAAAGAAAATTAAAAAAATTGATATAGATTGCCTCCTAAGTTTAACCAGTTAATAACACAACAAAATTCAAATACCGTCACAAGTTTTTATTGATAAGCTGAACAAGCACAAGAAGAAAACATTGAAAACCACTATCGGGCCATATGGGTCACGCTCCAGATCTCTAGTCCTAGGTGTCAGGAGAGTGTATTGATTTGAGAGTTCTACATTCAATGAGATATGGACTAAAAATGTGTTTTTAAGTAAAAGACATCTCTCACCCTACAAACTGACTTTGTGAGGATGAGTTAAACCCAATATAAAAGTTTAAAACAATATCAGTGCCTATAGATCCGGGCCACCCATCACACTATCCAGGCACCAAGCTTAATAGTGTTTGGCGTGAAGGAGTAAATTGAGAGGAATCCGAGTCCCACATTGAAAACAAATAAGACCTGAAAAGAGTTTAGAAAGAGTGACACCACTCACCTTACAAGTCGATATTGTAAGGATGAGTTAGACTCAACATAAAAAACCTAATAATTACAAACTAAAAGAGAAAGTTCAGCTAAAACGCCAGAAAAACAAGAAACTTGGTAAAGCTGGTATGTCTCCAAAGAAACAATTAGTAGAGCATCACAATCACAAAGAGGGTATACAAATAATCATGCCCCTTAATAAGTTTTAATTAGTGAAACACCGAAAATATAAATCAGATGCCTGCCAGTGTTGTAATGCAACAACAACAATAACATCTAGCAGTATTGTGACAATGTGATTAAACCGTTATAAATTCTCTCACCTTGAAAAGCTAGTCAAAACCTTAACTGTGTTATTTAGAAACCCGCTCTTTTTAACAGTGAAAGTTTCCATCTAAAAATTAGAAACTTTTTCAAGCTAAACATTTATTTGGTTATTTGACAAAAACAAACTTCTACAAAATATTTTCAATCCAAATATCTTTTATCGGCTTCAAGTCTACCATCTTCAATTATATCCAATTTCTTTCACAAAACCAATATTACAATGAAAAAACCACAGTTGCGCATTCTTTGCTAAACAAATATTATACTTAAAAGTGAACTTGTGGTTGTTGACAAAGACTCAAAGTTGGACACAGATTAATTAAAACAAATGCCATGCACTAAGCAAATAAACACTAATAAAATCATTAAGAGTAAATTACCTGAAATAATATTTGGATAGTATAACCCCATACACCCGCAGTATCCTGACCGAGGGGTTCTCGATCGGCATACGAACTCTTAAATAGGATAGGTATATCTGAAGTTCCATCAAGTGTTGGAGCCACATAAGTGCCTCGTTCTGCATCTGATCGGTTTCTCTCGAATTTCTTGTGGTTAAAGCAAGTTTTGTTGAAAGAAAAACCAGATGCGAGCTGAAATTGAAATTAAGAGGGGATGTCACTTAGAGAAGATATGAACAAAAACATAGAAAAGTAAAGTTGATGGACATGTTCAGCAGTTTTTTGTATGGAGCATATGAATATATAATAATATATAATAATAGAATTTCAATAATCTGACTAGACCAATACAAGAGTTCGAGAAGCGAAGTGGTACCGCAAAGTAAATAGTGACCAAAGCAAATGTCCACCTGTTCAGCAGCCAAAAAAAGACAGAGAATCAGCATATTATAACCAAAAGGGATGCTCAAGATTGCAGTGTTTCATAAAACAACTCACAAGTATTAACTACCCAACTTGTGTATAAATCATAATAAGAGCCTTCACTTTAACAATGGCTCTTCATTGGACCCGAACCAGAATTTACAACCAAGGGAAAAAGATATTTAATAAAACAGCAATACTATTTACCACGAAAGATTTCTTCACGAAAAGCTCATGTATTACTATAGTTAGCAGATGAATTTGATTCTTGGCCGGAAAACACAGTAAGTGAACAGCTCAATTATGTGTTTGTGATATTCTTGTGAGCTATTTTCCGTGACAAGTAGCATATCCATAAAAAAAGTTTCGTTGTTTTTCTTATGTAGCAGCATTGTACTATAAATACAAGATTGGCGATAAAGATAACGGACAGAAGGCTTGTAATCTAGGCTTCTTAGCATAGAGCAGACTACAGTGGAGATGTTCTTAAAAAGTCCTAATATTAGAGATTACTAAAGAAACGAAACATAAAGAAATCCAAATTGAATATATTAAGCAACAAGTAATAGTTTACTTATTCATTATTAATGAAGAAAGCATGCAAAGTTGCAAACAAATCTACAAGCCTTGAAAGTTTAGTTACTTCAAGCAAACAATGCCTTGTTTGGACAAACAACTTATGATATAAGTGCTTATGTATAAGCTGTTTCTATAACAAAAGATAAAATAAAGTCAAACTGTTTTCATATATACTATAAGTTGTTTTCATAAGCTAAAATAGATTATGGACATGTCAGAAGTTGTTTACATAAGCTCTCTTAGACAGTCAGTCTTACAAGTGTTTACGCTAGCAGATAAACTCAAATAAGTCAATCCAAATAGACACCAAGTGCATAACTTGTTTAATCTAATTTAATCTCTAAGTAGTTTCATACAAAACAAGACAATAATATAAAAGAATACGTGCAATTCAACTTACTGAGTGTAGAAGAAAAATATGCCACCTCCAGCAACAGCTATATTAGCAATGAGCAAAGCCAAAAGCACAAGAAAAGAAATTATTCTATAAGAAAGAAGCCAATTAGGATGAATTCCTTTAACACATGTCTTCCATGCTTCATCTTCATATAACAACCCAACCGATTCTCGCCGCCCTTCTTCTACCCTCTCATTTCTTGATTTATTGAATTCTTCATACTTCCATATCAAAAATGATGCTAAACCCATACTGAATACAATAAATAGTGCAGATAGGGCAAATCTCCAATTCAACCAATAACTCAAGGTATTAGTATCTTCTGTCATTGTAATGTGGCTTGAGAATCCTGTTAATTAGTGATGAAATTCATGAGTTGCTAATACTTCCAGCTATTGCTTTTAGTCCAAACTAGTGTATGTTTGGTATCACACTGGAAGAACCAGAATAACAGTGATCCACCGTGATTTTGCAAAAGCTAGAACTTGTAGCTTCTGCAAAACCACGGTGGATCACCGTGATTGTGACACCCCACCGTAATGCCAAACATAAGCGCTTATGGTATAAGTGCTTATTTAGAAGCTATTTCTATAATTAAATAAAATCAAATTGTTTGTTTATAAGCTATAACATTTTCTATAAACTCTCTCAGATAGTCTCACAAGTACTTATGCCGGTAAATAAACTCAATTAAAAATAACTTAAAATAATCCAACCCAAACAACCCTCATAGGAAAATAAAGAGAATTAAGTCAAAGAGTAACCAAAATTCTAAATTTATTAAGTTATTCACAAAACTTATTATGACTTTAGAAAATTAAAACAAACAGTAGGCATAAAATTAGATGATAAAATAACAGAATTTTGCAATGATTTGAAAATCAAGTATGTAAGATATGATAAGGTAGTTGAACCCAATTTGGTTACTTAAGATGGGTTTGAGCCAAATTCAAAAAAGAAAAAAACTTGATGAATATGAAAAAGCAAAGGAGTAAAAGCACTTACGGTTGAGAAGGTAGATGTGTGAATGCAGAGAGAAGATGCTTTGGCAGTTGAGTTTGCTTCTTTCTTTTCTTGCAAGAGTGAGAGAGAGAGACGTGTGCAGTATGAAGATGTGGTGAATATGAATATGAATAATCACACCAACTAATAATAATAATAATAATAATAATAAGAAGGGAGCCCTAAAAATACAACCGTGTTAAATTATTTTTGGAAGAGTTTTATCACCCTTTATAGTCTTGTCGGATTTAAGAGATTACTTTCTAAATTATGTGCGGAAAATATCCGGTTAAAAGAAAACTATTGACTTATTAGTTATTAGTGGGAAAATGAATTGATCAATAATACCAAACTACAGGCTCTTTAACCCAAAGGATATGGATGAACGATTGTGATTCATCATCTTTTAACTAAGAGTCGAGATCTCTGGATATCAAATATTCCATTCTTTAAAATGTATTTAATCTAATGAAAAATTAGTCACTAAATTCGACAGTAAATACTCAAATCACAACAAAAAAAACTACATACTCTTTTGTCAAAAAAAACAAAACTACACTCTAGAAGAATCCTTTTGGATTCATCATAGATTCACAAAACGCTTTTCATGCTTATTACGTTACGACCACCTAGTGGCAGGTTTTATAGTTTTTTTTTTTTACTAAAGGTTTTATAGATTATTAAATAATGATTTACTGTATTTAATTTTTTTGGTTATAGATATATTTAAATTATTTAATTAATGTAAATAAAATGATTCCTCTCTTATAAAGAAAGAAATAGAGATTGAGGAATAGAGGGAGTATTAACAACATAATAAGGGCTTTATCTTTGGAGCATGAATGAATTATGGGGAAACAAATTATGCTACGAAATTTCAATATTTTTTGTTAGATATAGATAAGATAATGGTATTTGAAAATTTACAAACAAAGTAGAATAGTTGGAATTCGAGTTTCGATTATGAGGTTTAATTTAACAATTTTGAATTTTTTGTCAATTGAATTAAGATGTGAGGATATATTTAAATTAATTATTTATAAACAATTTTATAACTTGAAATAAAGGAAAATTGTTTATGAAAAAAATAAATGTACATTATTGTTGTCTTCAAGCTCCAAAACTGAAGGAAGATTCATGCGAGTTTACGTGGTGGGAACTCTTCCATTGAATACTTAGCCATATAAGCTCATAACAACAGAGGACAAGTCAAACATTATAAAAAAAAAATGTGTTTCTTTTGTATACGATACGAAACACGATCGTAAGTTTTTCATACATAATAATGTCACTGTCACTTACTATTATACTCATTCCGACTATTATGTATTTAGACTATATTATAATTTTTTTTTTTGACTAAACTATATTATAAATTTGAAGTATCAAATATTCTATAAACTTATAAAACAATTTTTTTTCTTATAATAAAGACTAGGAAGTGATTCATTTCATACTGTATTTTTTTATTTGATTAGTTAAAAACTTGTTCACAACATTTCTTCACATGTCTTATCTTCTCAAACATGGTCAGATGTTTATAGATGTATTGGCTGTTAGGTTATCGACTATGAATATTATGTAAGAGAGGTGATTCATCTTTTAACGTTTTAAAAGTTTAGATGAAAATATATTGTCTTTCTCTTATGTGGTCTTTAAATATTAATTTGTTGTTGTTGTTGTCAACACTCCACCAAATTTTTCAATAAGTGTTTTAAAAGTTCTAGTTCGGTTCGGTGTAAGAGCATAAATGAATTATAGTATTGAAATTTGATCAACTGAGAACTTACACTTGAAGTGAATGGGTAAATGAATAACGGTTAAAAAAAGTGTTGTGATACATAACAAAAGATTCCATTTACGAGATTCGTAAAACAATGAGGTTGCTCATAATCTAGTTAAGGCGGCCACATTGTCAGCTAGTTTCCAACTCTTGATCGTGTACCAAATTGTATTGAACACATTTTAATTAATGAAATGCTATAAGCACCATTTCGTCAAAAAAAATGCATGTCCTTTTTTATAAAATAATTAGACTTTTAAAGTTTTATCTAACAAAAAGTACAAAAAAAAGTAAAGGTGAAAATTATAGGTAGTGATTTGTCATAGGCATGACAACAGGGCGAGGCAGGGCAAATTTTACTCTCCTCAAATTCAAACTCATAAAGTTTAAATATTTTCATACCATCCCCATTTTTATCGAGAATAAAAATTTGAACCCCCAACCGAGCATAGTTCGGGTATTCTAACGTATTTTAGCTATCCCATTTCGTCTCACCTTTACACGAAATAGTATTGTATTTTTCATTTTCTTATTATATAAAAGTAAACAACCCAAAACTAATTTGATTTAGCAATATGAATTTTTTAATCAAAGAATTAAATAAAGAAAATGACTTGTTTAATACTAAAATTATATATAAAAATAAATATATGAATGAAATTGAAGAATTTGTGTAGAAGAGTTTCTAATTTCAGAGAGGTAAAACGTAATTTTAATATAAGCAAGACAACTTCAATGACATATTCGTAGTGGGTATCAATGTTTCCATTATCCACCGATACTTATCTTTTAAAATCGTGGAGGACATGAATGTAGGTTTTTCAAATATAATTAGATCCAACAACAAACTACAAATCTAGCCCATCATACACCACCAAACTCCAAATCCTCTTTGATTTCACAAAAAGGCCTCAATTAGAAGCCCAATAACAAACAACCACAAAACCAAACCAAAACCCTAAATCCCCAATTCCAACAATATAAATTCCACAAACAAGCTCTCACACACTCTCATTCCCCACCATTTCCCCCTCCGGCGCAAACCCTAATCCCAACCATGCAGATCTTCGTCAAAACCCTAACGGGTAAAACCATAACCCTAGAATTCGAATCCTCCGACACCATCGACAACGTGAAAACCAAGATCCAAGACAAGGAAGGAATCCCACCGGATCAACAACGACTCATCTTCGCCGGAAAACAGCTCGAAGACGGCCGCACACTCGCCGATTACAATATCCAAAAGGAATCAACTCTTCATCTCGTTCTCCGTCTTCGCGGTGGTGCAAAGAAGCGTAAGAAGAAGACTTACACTAAGCCAAAGAAGATTAAGCATAAACATAGAAAGGTTAAACTTGCTGTTCTTCAGTTTTATAAGGTTGATGATTCTGGAAAGTTCAGAGGTTGAGGAAGGAATGTCCTAATGCTCGAATGTGGTGCTGGAACTTTCATGGCTAATCATTTTGATCGTCATTATTGTGGAAAGTGTGGTTTGACCTATGTTTGTCAGAAAGCTGATGCTTAATTTCATAATTTTCAGATTATGTTTTTAATTTGAATTTGAATATTTAGTATTTAAAGTTTTGGTATTTATGATTTTGGCCATGTGGGGATGGTGATTTTTGTTGTTGCTATGACTTGATGAATGGTTTAATTTTAATACACTATTTTGTGTTAGTTTTAATATTGTTTTTAGTTTTGATGATATTTTTGGTGTGTTGCATTAGTTTGTGTAATTGTGACCAATTTGTTGGAGTTAAATTGTGATGGTAGATAAATTGTTAGGATATGATATTAGTTGGATTGGATAGTTAGAATTGTGATTGAGATTTGTTGAATTTAGAAGAGTAATTGAACTTAAGTTGATGATTATTGGAATGACTTGGAAATGTAGGAATTGCTGTGCAGGATTGTTGGTTAGTGTTGTATACTTTAATTTTATGATTGTTGGGTTAATTCTTACTTTTGAAATGGAATTACATTTGTGATTCCATTGGTTTTTCTAACTGTGATTGTGTTTTAGGTTGAAATGATTGATATGTTTGTTAGAAACTATATTTTCCATGTTTATTATGTAATGAACTGCTTAATAAGTGTGTCTGTATTTTGGTTGTTTATGATTCAATCCAATATTATGATGGTGGATTGGTTGTATTCACCAATTTTTTTTATTGGGTCATGATGCTATGTTTTAGGCTTATGTTAGGATTGGTTGTATAAGATGGAATTAAGTGGTAAGTAAACAAATTTCATTGTTTGGATTTGTGAAAAATGAATAGAATGGAACATGATGGAACCCCTTCCCATCCTTCTCTTTTTTCATTCACCTAATATGTGGTGCATACAATTGAATGAGATTTTATAAATAAAATACCCAAACAATGGAATAAAGTCTTTGTTCCATTACACTCCATTTCATTTTATTTCATTTTATATCGTTCCATTTTGTTTCATCAATCCAAACATAGCTTAAATTTTTTCTGTATAAAGTACCTTAATAGTTACATGCAAATTTTCCATAATTGATTCTTTCATCATGTTTTCCCATGAACAACTTCTCGTTGGTGCAATTTTGTCATGAGCTGTATCTTGAATAATTCCTATTCTTATTTTTTTGGAGTTAAAAACTCCATTTGATCACTTCAGCTCTAACAATATTTTATACATTCTCAACATTTGTTGCCATGCACCTTTTTTACCTTTTGTTGATGTTAATTGCTTTTGCTTAATATTTTGTTGTATAAAAAATTGTTTTTCTTTTTGACGAAAAAGGTCTTAGAGCATATTATTGATTACAATGTGTTCAATACAATGGAATATCAACCAGAATTTGGACACTAGCTAATTTTTTTTTTTGGTATTTTTGTTATTGTTTTGTAAAGACAGGCCTGATTATTTAAGAATGAATCCTCTTTGTGTAATGTATGCATGATAGAATAAAGTATGGTCTATTGTTATTGTTAAATTACACTTGAGTGCGCATGTTTTCCAATTAGTTTGTTCCAACTCTGAACAACTCAAACTTCTTGGATGATGATGCAGCTAGTATATTGAAAATGTGATTGAGGAACTAAATTTTGAATATCTATATGGTTGTAGTCTAATGTTGTCGTATGGTTGTATAATAATATAATGTTGCCTTATCTCTGCCACTTAAGGAAGTTACATATTAATTGATGTTATAATTTTTGATCATAACTCATAAGTCAGGTGGTGTCTAAGGTGGACCACCTTTCAAATGCCTCACCGGTGAGGGAGTAAAAGGTTACCATCAGATTTAATTGTTGGTTCAGATTTATTAAAACTAAAAATGAGAACATATAATTTATCCACACACAATCACAACTATCACAAAAAAACATGTTTCTTTCATCTCTCTTCGTACAAAAAAAAATTGTTTCTACATCAACCAACAACAAGATCATGGCAGCAGTAACATAAAAACAAAATCTCAAATTTTAAAACATAAATTTCATATCTAACAGGCTTTTATTGTACCCAATTCGAATGAACAGTTTTTTAAAATTTGAATACACTAAAAGGTTATGTTTTAAAATTTGAGATCTACACTATTAATTTATGAACCTTGATTACAATGAGATCTACTCAAAAGAGTTACAAGAATTAATAGTGGAACGGAGAGCTCTCTCTTCCCCAGATTAGGTCGGTTTGACAGAACTGGGTAAACAAATTGATTTGTGTTCTTTATCGCTTTCATAGTTGTTTAGATTTTGTTGATTGATTAATTGCTTGGTTAATTTATTTGCTCGATCATTTTGTTATTGGTTGCTTTGTTCATTTGTCTCACACACTAAAAGGTTATTGGTGTGGTTTTGGTTAAGAATTCACAACAATTGGCGCCCACCGTGGGGCAAAGAGATTGAACGAATTAAGGCACCATGGGATATTGAGAAGTTCACCGGGAGTAACAACTTTGAGTTATGGAAGGTGAAAATGAGAGCGATTTTGGTTCAACAAAAGTGTATTGAAGCTTTAAAGGGGATAACACATATGTCTGCGCATCTCTCTGCCGAAGAGAAAATCGAGATGAATGATAAGGCGGTTGATGCTATCATCTTGTGCCTCGGGGATAAGAAGGATGAGAGGTAGTTCAGCCTGGAGAGGCGGTGTTAATAATACTCTGATTCAGCCTGGAGAGGCGATGTCAAGAATACTTTGGTTCAGCCTGGAGAGGTGGTAGTAACAATACTCAGGTTCAGCCTGAAGAGGCGGTGAAAACAATACTAGGTTCAGTCTGGAGAGGCGGAGACAAGAATACTCAGGTTCAGTCTAGAGAGGCGGTGGTAAGAATACTCAAGTCTTGTCTGAAACAATTAATCATGTTATGAGGATGCAGGTGCGCTAGTGGTTATGAGTTGGAAATTGGAGGAGTATTGGGTCAGGGAATCGAGATATGCTCTCTCTCACATGTGTTTGAAGAATGAATACTTTGAGAACCTAGAGTTAGTTTAAGGTGGAGTCGTTCATCTTGGAGACGGAAAGCTTGAAAGGTTTGAGGTATGTTTTTTCATTTAATTAACAAGGCAAATTTCAACAGTAATTATCTTTTGATTTTTAAGGGAAAAGAGTCTTAGTACATAGTTCAAAATTCGGGAAGATTTCTGGCATTAAGTGATTTTAATTCCTTTTTAATCTCCTTCCATTATATCAAATACTCTATCCGGACTACAATATAAGTCATTTTGATCATATTACACTACTTAAAAAATGTAATATAATTATTGTTGTATAGAAAAAAGAAATTATGAACTAGTTACAAAATTGTCCTTCATTAATCATATAGAAAAAATTAATTGAAGAATTGAAAGAATAGATAGTAATAAATAATTACGGGTATAATAGAAAAAATAATATCAAATGTTTCATTAATAATGTAAAACGACTTATAATTTAATACAATTTTTTTATCTCAAAGTGACTTATGATTTGGTGTAGATAGAATAGTAAAACAAAAATAGATACATAATATATACATTGTTGCTAATAAAGAAACAATGAGTGACCAAAAATTAAGATTATAATAATGAGAAACAATGTTTATTGTACCAATTTGTAGGTTCATGATGGCTCAAGCTGCTATATATAGAAGGAGGGCTATATAATTATGAGTCGTGCAATTTAGATGAAGAGGCGTCTCGTACTTTTTATCATTTTCCTTGGTCATATATCAACATTATATGAAAAATATGTTGACCACCCAAAGTTAAGATCCTACATTTACAAGTTATTTCGATGATAATTATTAAAATAAGATCAAATGACTCATCTTAATTTAACTAATCTGGATCTCAAATCCAACCATATAATTCAATCATTGGCTTAACCGACCAAAACAATCTCAAATAAAACAAATTAAACAATAATATTCAAACCAAACCAATATTTTTTTTAATTTTATCATTAATGTTGTTACATTAGATAGATGACCAACCATGCCAACTATAAAACAATTAATTAGAAACACAAATATTTTGCCCTTAGCGCCGAGCAACATGTAGAAGGGTGTGTTTAACAATTA
The DNA here is from genome assembly GCA_951804385.1 of Trifolium dubium. Lineage (NCBI taxonomy): Eukaryota > Viridiplantae > Streptophyta > Magnoliopsida > Fabales > Fabaceae > Trifolium > Trifolium dubium. The sequence goes on along the minus strand of OX638069.1, from coordinate 29,998,949 downwards.
ATGGTTCCTCGCCTGTTCCAATCCTAGTAAAGAGCTTCAGATCCGATTCTACACTACTTGCTGTTGGAGAATGCCCTTAGCGCCGAGCAACATGTAGAAGGGTGTGTTTAACAATATTTTGTGCTTCTCTATAATCTTTTAGTAGTAAAAAAAAAACTTTAACATATAAAATATATTTTTGCGATGTCTATATATTTCTAATGTATGTTTTGATTGAGCCATTAAAATTTTATTAAAAATTGCATAAAGTCGCGGTATTATTGTGATTTTACCAAATTCACTTTTAATTGAAATATACTTTGTACAGTGTGATCAAATAGTATAATATAACTCTTTCATACCATGCCTTCAATATTCCCCATAACCATGCATATTTGGAAGATATCTTACATGGTCACAAACAATAGCCAAATTATATCAAAATATTGAGGTCAAACGTATTTTTATTTTTTTTATAATTTATAAGTTAAGTATGCAAATTATATTATAAATAAATAATTAAGTTGTAATAATGTTGCTCGTTTACCTTCGATACATATGTAATTATTTTATATATATAATAGTTAAAAGATAATGACATGTTTGATTAAAAAGATATCAAGTTATATAACTTAAAATAATACTTGTAGTACCTGGCGCAAAAAATATACAGATATGCAATGATGAAATGCAATGCACAAATGTAAACAATGAAGCCGCCACCATATTTTATTTATCCCGTGAGGGAAAAGGAAAATAATGATAAAACCTTGAAAAGATCGGGTTCGGGAGTTGGTTACATGAGGGGAAGGCGTTAACACCCCCTCATATCCGTTGTACTCAACGGGAACCATTTGAGGAATTTTGGTTTGCATAAACAGAGATAACCGCAAAGAAAGAAATAAATTACCGCACATTGAACAGAAAAGGGAAAAAAGAGTTTTTTATTATTTGGCTTGATGAGAGAGGCTCTCGCTCCTACGTATCCCCCAAGTACAATGAGAAAGTCAAAGCTCACGTAGTTCTGCCTGAAAAGAAAGATTTGTTTGTTGGTTGTTTTAAGTGAACGATGCTTAATTCGCATTCCACTAAGACAACAGTATTGCTTGTATACTCAACTGAGGTTTAAGCGTTTGTCAAAATCAGGGGAATGGATAAAGCGCCGTCCATTTAGGAAAAAGAAGTAAAAAAAAAGATTTAACCGCGCAAGGGCAGAAAAGCAATTGAGTGAGTTGAGTGTCTTTTAGATTTTCTGAGGAATTATTCAGTGAATGAGAATAGTTCTTAGTCGCGAGTCATGCGGCAGGTACTTTGGACTATTCAAAAGATGAAAGTCATGCGTCAGATATCTCTCTTTTCATTCAATAGTTTACTTAGAGTATTTTCAGAGTTTTCAAGTTGAAAAAAAAAGAAAAAGAAAAAAAAAGGTAGAAGAATAGAGAAATGCAAATGCATGAATGCGAATGACATATAATCAATGATACTGAACAATTAAAAATGCATCAGATATGAACATATAAACAAGTAATCATGTATCAGATAAAGAGAAACAAATCATCAAGCAATTACAAGCAATCAACATAATTCAGTCAAAGGAGAAAAGTCAACTATCATAAGTCAACAGAAAAAGTCAACCTAAAAGTCCAACTAAAAGGTCAATACAAAAGTCAACCAACAAGTCAAATTGAGAAGTCAAAAGTCAACTTAAAAGTCAAGGTCAAAAGTTGAGACAGAGACAAGTCATGCGTCAAGCTCTGTCTCGTGGTTTCTCGAAGAAATTCTAGTTTTAAAGTTTTAAAGATCTGAATTAAAAATAACTTAGTTAAAGTCATGCGTCAGAGACTATTTATTTTTAATCCATTTTCCTAATCTAAGTTCCAAAAACTCCGAATTAAAAAATCAATTAATCAAAGTCATGCGTTAGAGACTAATTACTTTTTTAATCCGCTTTTTCTAATCTAAGTTGTAAAGACTCCGAATTAAAAAATTAATTCATCAAAGTCATGCGTCAGAGACTAATTACTTTTTTAATCCGGTTTTTCTAATCTAAGTTGTAAAGACTCCGAATTAAAAAATTAATTAGTCAAAGTCATGCGTCAGAGACTAATTACTTTTTTAATCCATTTTTCATATCAAAATTGTAAAAACTCCGAATTAAAAAAATTAATTAGTTAAAGTCATGCGTCAGAGATTAATTACTTTTTTAATCCGTTTTTCATATCAAAATCAAAGAGTTCTCAAGAAAAAGAAAAGAGAAAGAGGGGGGTGCACATAACAAAATACACATTCAAGCAGAAAAAAAACGAAAATGGGCTTCAGACCCAAATTAAATCCAGCATAGGGGGTGCGTTCAGCACATCAGGGAGTGCAAGAAGCAATCTGGGCATAAGGCCCAGTTTCTACAAAAAAAAACCAAAAAAAGGTGTAAATAGCAGATCTGGGGGGTACGAAAACGAAATCACCCAAATATCAGATTAGACCCATAGTGCAATAGGCCCAAATCCAATCCCTTAAACGAACCGGATCGGGTCAACCAGTTCGACCCGACCTGGACCGGTCACTAACCCAACAATCACAAAAAAAACAAACAAGTCGTGTCAGCCAATCGCAGGCTGACACGTGTCCGTCTTCAACCTTGTTTTAACTCGACCGAGTCACTAACTTAGTGACTCGGCGAGACTCCATGAAAACACACAGAAACAACTCAGGAAAGCTCCAACAAACGCAAATCAAGACCAAAACACGCGATTAGATACTCAAATCAAAGCGTTTTCAAACGTTAATCATGATTTTAACATTAGTTTTTACAAATCAAGCAAAATAAACGCGAAAATCAAACGAATCAGACGAATGTAAAGTTTAGATCTAAACAAATTCCTCAATCAAGAACACACAAACATCATCGAAATCAGTTTATATACATATTATGAGTACGAATTAAAAAGGATAAAAGTCGAATTGGTCCAATATCGAGCCAGTATCAACCTTCTTCGTTCTCGCGATTTTGGGTTTTCGGATTGGCGAGATTAGGCGCTGTTTTTGTGATTCCGTTTGCGATCGAGGGTGAAATGAGTAGAGGAGAACACGCTGAACTTTTTACCTCTTGATGGTTTATGGTTTTGATGATGAATTCGTGATGAATTTTGGGTTGAGAAATTTAGGGTTTGTGGGTTTGTGAAGAGAAGAAGGAAACGGCGCAGTAAAGAGAAAAGAAGAGAGAATTGTGTTTTGTGTACAGTGATTCTCATTAGGGTTGTAATAAATGAGGTCCTATTTATAGGGCCTCATAACTTTGGGATTATTTTGTGATTTCTGAGTTTTGAAGGGTAAAAAGAATGAAAAATGAAATTGGGGTGGAAATCTGATTTTAAAAAAGTGTAGGAGATGAGGTGGCAAATGGTGATTGGTTAGGAAAAGAAATTATCATAAGAAAAAAAATGAAAAAAATAAAATGCAAATAAAATAAAAAAGGTGGAAGAAAAATGCAAATAAAATATTGCAAAATATAGAAATAAAATGTAAACTTAAATACAAAGATAAAAACTATTTTTGAATATATTTTACTATTTTTCTTATAAAAAGATAAATTGTGACAATTAAAAAAAATAAAGGAAAATGAATAAATTGTAAGTACATAGAAACTCTTTTTGTATTTCTTACAAAAATAAGAAATAATTTTCATATAAAACATTTATTTACGAAAGCGTAAAATTAGGGTATTACAATACTACATCCGTCCTAAAATATAAGATCCATTTTAATTGCTAATATCTTTAATTATCGATTAGTAAAATTATAAAATCTTGATATTTTGCAAGACAACTTAAAAGATCGGAAAAAAGAAGAAGTGAGATAACATATAGAAACAAATGACAACCTAACAGAGAGAAGAATTGATTGATGTACACAACCAAGGAAAAAAAAAGAACAAACTTATGTCTATTTCTTTAGGTATTTTTTGAATGTTTCTTAGTATAACAAACTATAATTTCCTCAAATTCATGATTTTTTTAAAATTTGTTATAACCACAAAAATTAAATTTTATGTTAAGGAAAAAAATAAAATGTATGAATGAGAAATCGAACCCATGATCTATAAAAGTAAAATTAAAGAACAATCTTTAAGCCACACAAATATCACATAATATTTAACACAATGTTTAATATATATACGGGTTTGCTAACTTCCTCTCACGTGAGAGGAAATTAGCAAGCCTCTTCCCACATATTTTACTTGTGTCCCCATATATATAGACATTACTCGCGAGTCTTACCCACCCCTATTTCTTTCGCGCCCTCCATCCCCTAACTTCCATCATGTTAGTTCTCCCACATGAGACTTGCTTTCTTCCCACATAGCTATTATTTAAAAAAAGTTTAATTGCAGTTTTAGTTTCCTATTTTCACTATTTTGCAGAATTAGTTCTCCCATTTTAAAATTTGACAGTTTTGGTCACCTATTTTATTTTTTAACTATAAACTAACGATATGATATGTTTTAAACGACGTGATATATGTTCTAATGATGAGACAGTTGATGAAAATTTATAAATTAATTTTTCTTACAATTTCATCAACTAATTTGTCTAAAATATGGTGATACAACATGTTTTAAATGAAGTTTATAAATTAATTTGCTTATAATTTCATCGATGTTGATGATTTCTTATCATTAGATCATATATCACGTCTTTTAAAACATATTACATGATCAATTTATAGTTAATAAATAATATGAGGGACCAAAACTATCAAATTTTAAAATAGAGGAACTAATTTTACAAAATGGTGAAAACAAAGGGACCAAAATTGCAATTAAACATTTAAAAAACAGTATTCGCTCCATACCAAAATATAAGTCACTTTGAGAAAAAATTTGTACCAAAATACAAATCACTTAACAATACAAATAAAATATTTAATGTCATTTTTCTTATTATATCTTTAACTATTTATTACTCTCTTTTTTATTTCTTCAATTTATCTTTCTATATCATTAATAATGAAGAACAATTTTATAAACTAACTCATAATTTATTTTTTCCATACAACAATGATTATATTTCTTAATTTGTATAATATAGTCAAAACAACTTATATATTAATATATAAATAGTAATAATTTGGGGTGGATCACATCCCTACCGAGCCCTAAGGCAACTCCACCCCTTGTCGCAACTCACAAACCTCTGTTGCTTTTTAAAAATATAGAAGATAGCAAGTCCCTAACTTACAACCAAATTAAGTAGATAGTTAAATCTTTTATCAGTACTAAATCTAATTTAGGCTTGAATTAGAAAATTTTAATTTTTTTTTAAATGGGCAATGTTAGTAATTAAATATTGTTAGTATTATTAACCAAAAATATCAAAATTTCAGATTTCTTTATCACTCAACTTCCTAAATCTTGCACTAGCCACCAACCATTCTCTAATTGACGGCTATAAAAAGTTTATAGTAAATTATCCCTGGAGTTTGTGATTCTCCTTTCTCTATGTGTAAGATAATGTTCTTCAATGTGAGTTTTAAATTGTGTTTATCGTTTTGTTTTTTATAATAAGGAACAGAGATAATATTTTTTATTGCTTCACAAAGAGAATATTTATTTTATTTTTACAAAAGAAAGTTATTTTTTTCACTTTAAAAATATTGGTTTATTTTTAGTTAAAAATAAAAACAAACACACAACACCAATGAACCACATAAAAACTGAAACATGAATTAGAAGAGAAAAACAGAACTAAAAACTTTGTCAACATCATTAAACTACAAATTAACTACTACTAAATCTCTTTGAGTCCAATTAATAGTACTTCTGACAAAGTAAGGTAAGGTGTATTGACAACAAAGTAGTTGAAAACCTTTGATTCGATTTCAATTGACAACAGTGACACCTCAATGTGTCACTCTACAAAGGTTTAATGATCTCAAATTTGACTCACCAATTTTAGTTCAAACTTCAAAAAAACACTTACAAATATTTTTAGTCCTTTTCTTTGAGGTTGAACTACTACATCTCACAATTATGAGTCTTAAAAGCTAACTCAAATTACTCTTTCTCTTTTTAGTAATCCATGCCATGAAATTGGTGCATAGCTTTGCACTTTATAGTTTTCTCAGGTTCATGTAGATAGCAAAAGTTTCAGTGAGTCAATGACACCTAATGTGAAATAACAACTTGGAATATGATGAGTTGTGCATATAGCAACATATTTAAAGAAGACAAATTTTAACTCTTTTAGAACTATAGCGAAAAACTTACCATCTTTGGATACATGTCATATGCAAAAGAAGCTTCTTATAATGCTCTTTGATTCTCAAAGATAGAAAAATTGGACCAACAATTATATTAGTGATATTGCTTGTGGTGTATACACAATATGTTTCATGATAGTAATTATGATCTTAGTTTCATAACCTTAATTAGTTTCACAATATAATATCCAGTTTCATGAATTTTGGTAAGAGTATCGTAAATAAGGCATGAACATGAGTTTATAAGTACAAACAAATTTCATTTGAGTTAAGTCCAATCTAAAATTCTAAAATGATATCAGGGTCTATCTAAGATATGTTGGATCACCTTCTATCATCATATCATTGTTATGGGGTCACTCGGCTCTAGATGTCGGTTCTAATAAGACTTTAATATAAATTTATAAGTAGAGATATCCTCACATTACAAATCAGTTTTGTAAGTCAAATCCAATCTAAATTCTAAGCAATTTGACTAATATTAGACTATTAGTCACCCTAATATGTTTAAATATTAAAGGGATTGACCTTAAAAAATATATTAAGAGCCGGGATTCTAGATAGCATAATATTGTTCATGTTATTTTAGGAAAATCAGAAGCAAAGAAATTTTCACAAGAACTTCATTATTATGCGATTTTACTATTTCCATGAAAGTCCCAAACTCTTCCAACGAGATATATATAAATAAGCTATAAAATAGGAGTGGATATAATTATTACACTAAAGAAACAAAAATATAATCTTTCAACAACTATTCTTCACCTCTGCATTGTTTACATTGAAAAAATACTATTAGAAAATATTTTTTATATGAATTGGACTATCAGAAGATATCTCTTGATAAAATTCGCACTATATTAAAAAATATCTTTAAATAGGTAAAGAAGACATGAAATTATATTTAGATCAATTTAAAAAGACAAAGAACAACCATCAATTCTTTTAAGATTGTGACAAAATCATCAAATCAGAAAAGTCCAAAATATAAACAATGAAGGTAGCTTAAAAAAATGAGATCATATAATTATTGCAAGAAGCCAATAACATCTTTTATTTTTATCTTTATAATAAACTAGAAAAATTGACTTAAAAATAATAATGCAACAATAAGAGAGATATATCCGCGGTTCTTGATTCCTACCTACCTCACAACTTTCGTTCATTTTGTTTGTGGGACATAGCAATTTATCATAACATGTAAAGAAATTTAACAAATGTGCTTCTTTGTGGAAAACTCTAGTCCTAGTCACCCTATGAACTAGGCCTAAGCCTATAAAAATAGGGTTGCAAATGTTAGTTGTTTGCATTGAAGAAGCAAGGGAAGTTTTCATATTAAACCCCACCCACTTTAATGCATGCAATGACCTCATGGAACAAAATCTAATCCATTTTAAGATATGTTAAGCTAAATCTCTTTGTCAATCTCCTCATAACACATTTTTCTTCATCTTTGCACTTTTTAAGGACATCATGAAATGTGAGTTTAATAGTAAGAGTTTGATCTTATATATATAATTTTGATGGACAATGTATGTTCAAATCTCTTTGAAGACAATTTTAAATAATCAACATTTATGTTAACACTTTTTATCTTCTTTATTATTTTCAAAGAAACCGTCTAATATGGACTTGGTCTAATGGTGGATCCGACAATTTTTTTATAGGCGAAGTTAACTGTTAGTATATATTAGTATAATGTTAGTTTTCTCTTTTGCTAGGACTTGAATCCTGGACCTCTTATTTTTTAACCCTTAACTCAACTAACCGAACCAATTGAGCTATCCACCCCGATCCGACTATCCGACTATTTGAAGGACATATATGCTTCTAGAAACACTTGAATTATTTGTCAAGATTCTTTTGAATTGACGACAAAAGATCAAAAACACAAAATATATATAATTGTAAACTTGCACTTTGATCCTTTTACACCTTAACTCCTTTTACCTTTAACTCAAACTAATTGAGTCGTCCAACCCTCAATTCTGCTACTAATTAAGTATTACCTCCGTTCCTTTTTATTTGTCGTTTTAGAATGAAAAAAAAGATCAAAATAGGATAATGTATTTTTACACCTAAATTTCCTATCATGCCCTTTTTTAAATATATATCATATTTTTAATCCACCAATAAATTCATACTTTTCACAAACTTTATCTATTTCCAAAACAATTGTAACAAACTTTATTTAAAAACAAACAAAATTTGTATACAATAAAAAAATTATATTGTTTCAACAAAAAAAAATTATACAAAATTTAGTCAATAAAATAAAATATAAACGAGGATATAATAAGCAAAATATAATCTAAATTGTCAAAACGACAAATAAAAAGAAACAAATATTTTTTTCTTAAACGACAAGTAAAAGAGGTAGTAACATTTTTCTTTTCTAAAAAACCAATTTCAATTTTTTTCCATAAATAATTTTTCTTGATAATTCAACTTTTTTTAGTAATAACATTTTCAAAATCAAAGAATATTTGTTCAAGTTTTCCACATTTATATTGACCCTCCAAAATCTAATAACTCATGTGCAATCACATGGGAGAGAGTTAAGGAAACAACAGAAAAAAGGTTTTGAATGAAATGGATAATACATGGTTAATGCAGAATCCTATAACTCAACTATGAAACAAAAATAGATGAGAAGTGAGTGACACATGCCAAAGAGAGCACAGAAAGTGGAGAGGATCCTTTTTTCATTGGTCAATTTGTTTTGCTGTCTTTCATGAAAGACAAATCCTAATAAGATGCTTATTTAATTACCTTCTCAATGTGCATACCCTTGTGGAAACTTTCACTATTTTCAATTATAGAAAAAAATTCTGCACTTTCATTTTCATCTAGGACAGAGAGAAGGCTTGGAGAGTTATAAGTGTCAATAAAAGAGAAAACAACACATGAAACAAACAAGTACTTTAACTCATTCTGCAAAGTACCATAGAACTTTGAGCCACTGCAACCAATGGAGAAGTTTGTCAGTTATTATATTAATAACACATTCAAGCAAATAGGTGAAATGAAATTATCATAATCTCTTTTGTTATGAACACAAATTTTAACTCAATCGACAGAAAATGGTAAAATTTTGAGGTTAAACGTCCATAATTGTGATTCGAATTCTAGTCCTTCGATTTTGTGTATGTGAGTTTCTAATGAGTTGCTTTTTCGTCCGTGTACCAAAAAAATATCTCTGTTTATGAAGGATATGGTTGTAATTTTACTCCTAACATTTGTTAAGAGTTTCGAATTAAATAAGTGAATATCTGAAAATGTGTTTATAAGCGTTAGACATGAATACTTTAGAAGCTGGTTTTGTAGGTCGAGGTTATGTTAGGCCAAACACAAATTTTAATATATACGGTATCATAGTTATCCAAAATCTATTATCATGTTACCGCTATTGGAGCACCTATTATCAGGTTTTCTCTATCAATCACTCAGCTTTCCCCGCAGATGTGTGTGTTAAGAGTTTCACGTTAGAAAAGATAAAAGACCAAAAATGTGTTTGTAACTTGTAAGTAATGGACAATCATTGTACCAAAAAAAAAAAGTAGACTGTTTTATAAGAATTATTAAGCCTTAAAAAAAACAAAATAAAATTCAAACTCACCACTTCATTAGGTTCAATGTTGGAGTGGATTCCGGCAATGAAAATCACAATTATATCACAAAATCATTAAAGTGAGATGATGATTGATTATGAGTGTTCAACTTCAACTATAAATGCTTCATTGTATCAAAAGAGTTACATTACATCTTCACATATATATCTTATTATATCTCTTCTTTCTCTTCCCTTTTCACACACAAACACTCACTCATCAACACATTCAAACACTCTCATGTCAACACTTAACCATCTTTTTGATCTTCCAGAACAAATATGTTATGTACAATGTGGATTCTGTAACACCATTTTAATGGTAATAATTAAGTTCTATCTTCACTTAATTAATCTTAAGCTCATTTGATTAAGATTCTTTAACACCATTTTCTTCTGTTTCAAATTAATTCAATATTGAGATTATGCAGGTAAGTGTTCCATGCAGCAGTTTATCAATGATTGTAACAGTAAGATGTGGTCATTGCACAAGTCTCTTATCAGTTAACATGATGAAAGCTTCTTTTGTCCCTTTTCACCTTTTAGCATCTCTTACTAATCTTGAGGTGATAGTTCAAATATTTTGTGTTTATAATCTTTTTAGATTATTCAAGTTAATTAGTCTCAATATGACTTAATTTTCAAATTGCAGCCAAAAGAAAATAGTAGTCCAGATGAAGATGCAAATAAGGCTTTGAACAGTAATAGTGCTTCCATAATGACTTATTCTGATGATTGTGAAGAAGATGATGTAATTCCAATCACCAATGTAGTCAATAAACGTATGTAATAGCTTTTTTAATTCAATTAAAAAAGATAATTACTTACCAAGTTTAGTGTAACAACAAAAAAAGTTATATATTAGTCCATGAGGTGTCTGTTCAGTGATAAAAGTTCGATTTTATAACTTTAAGAGACAAAGTTCAAATCCCTTTGAGAACCGTTATAAAATGATTATTTGTAACGGTTTAGCTAATGATTTTATATTAATTTGATGAGTGAATCATTGTTCTATGCAGCACCAGAGAAGAGACAAAGAACACCTTCAGCGTATAACCGGTTCATCAAGTAATATTACACTAAACAAAGTTACACTATTATATATATACACACTTAGAAATTTTGAATTCTAATATTGTGAATATTTTTAATGCAGGGAAGAGATTAAAAGGCTAAAGGCTCAACACCCTGACATGGCTCACAAGGAAGCTTTTAGTACAGCTGCAAAAAATGTAAGGACTAGTTTTCAAAATTATGTGATTTTAAACTGCGGTTGCGATACTGTTACAAAGACCTCTAAAGTCGTTATATTATAGAGTACAATTTAAAATCATGTTTAAGACGCCTATAAGTTCAACTTATTTCAAAAAAAAATAAAAATTCTAAGGTTGCTGAGTTAATCATAATTTTGATTTTTTTTTTTTGCATTTTTAGTGGGCTAATTGCCCACCAATTCAGTTCAAAGGAGATGAAGAGAGCTGTAACCAGACAGATCAATTAGTGGATCTTGACTCCCAAGTGGACCCTCATGATGATGCTGAGGTAAAAAAAATATGATTATTTAAATTTTTGTTTATTTAACTAGTTTTCTTAATTGAAATTAAGAAAAATTATTTTAGCTTATTAAAACTTGTTATAAAAATTTTGAGGAAATTAAAACTTGTTATAAGTAGTAGTAGGAGGAGATTAATTCTTTGGTTAGATACTGTGTGCATTTATAGTATTACTTGTCACTTTCTTTATATCACATGGTGGTGAATAGTAAAGGTAGAGTTCATGCATTCAATGGCAAAGACTTTAAATTAATCATGTTGTTGGTTTCCAATCAGCATGACATTGATCCACCTATTTAGAAATTTATTGTAGATTCTCAATACATTTTAATTAGGGTGCATGATATGCATCTATTAATTATATTCTATTATTGATTTTCATTTGATTTGACATGGCATTTTCTCAAGATTATGCTTTAATCACTTTAGGGGATTTCACACACATATTCTAAGGTATACTTATTAAATAGCACACATTTTTTTCTTGACTCTTGAGTACTCACCAAGTCACAATTTTATATAAGAGATATTTCACATTTTTAGACCAGATATATAAATTATCTAACAAATTTAAAAAATGTGAAATATCTCTTTTAAAACGGAATAAATGTAGTATATGTTAGATTAGAAGTCTTTAATCAACAAGAATATAATATGTAGTGTTAGCGGACCAATTTCAAATCAATGATCAAGATCGACTAATGATTGTAACTGCAGACTAATCTCAAATCAATGATCATTAATACATGTAATTAATTGTGAGTTTTGTTTATAGCAAATGGATCCATGCATGTTGGTCACTTTCATGACATATGTGATTTGCTAAAGCCAACATTTCGATTGGCTATATAGATGTACTTGACAATTGTAATGACTGCACCATGATGACTTCACATGTGAAAATTTTCAGGTGAATGAAGAAGAAGAACATGGATTCCGTGGAAGAAAAGTAGCAAGAAATTCCATCTTAGAAAGAACATCATTTGAGTGAATCAATAATAGCTTATGTTATGAGCATATATGACAAAGGAAGAAAGAAAGCTGCTATTTTTCTGTTTAACATTAAATATATGCATCTAATGAAGTCATTTTCCTTCTGAAGAAAAAAAGAAGATTCTCTTGGTAATGAACAAAGAATTAAGGTAGGTTCAAGAGATGACAATTTGTGACACTTTAGAATTTGTTAAATAATTGACAGTTTTATCTCACAACTTTTATATGTTCATCCCATCAACTCCATCAATATTTAGCATTATTCATGATCTTGAGAATTTTTTTTTCTTTCTTTTCTATCTCATATTTTTTAATATAATGACTAATTAATATTGGTACTTCAGATAAACCACATAAAAAATACATTAAAAAAATACAGAATATTTTTTGTTTTCTATATTAAGATTTTCAAAAATTAAATTTAGTTTCAATTTTGAATTGACTTTTTTTCCCTATTATAAATTTATCAAATAAAACAATATTGACGCATTAAAGCAATTAAAAATGACAAAAAATAAATAATTTTGAAATAAATCATAAAAAGTTATAAAAGAATATTTGACAGCTAAAAGATATACATGCAGTATATGCCTGTATTTTTTTCTATCCAAATCTTCATCTTTCTATTTATTTTTTTTCTATCCAAAGATAAAAGGGTGTTTCAGAAGCATATCAGCACTCCATCTTTTCAAAGGATCCTTAACAAAACACTTTTTAAGAAAATCTTTTCCTTCTTCTGATAATTCATCTGGAATCAATGGTAATTCTTCAGTTAGTCCGATTCGAACGTACAACAACCAAATATTCGAATCACTACTAGTACTATCATTCCATGCAGGCTCTCCCGTAACCATTTCCACGACGGCGCAACCAAGAGCCCATATATCTGTTGGCGATTCATATTCATTATCGTTCACTACTTCCGGGGAGGTATACATCGGAGTTCCCCTATATTCCACTTTTTCTAGTTTTAGACCTTTCTCCTTTGCAAGACCAAAATCCGAAATCTTGATATTGCCATTATTGAATACAAGAATATTTGGTAGCTTCAAGTCGCAATGGACGAAACCGTTTTCATGAATGTACTTGAGTCCTTCAACGATGGACCTTGTGTAACAACGAACTAGGTTTTCCGGTAACTTACCACCGTGATTCTTGAGTTGATCTAAGAGAGTACCACCGGCGGCGTATTCTAGAAAAATATTGTAATACTCTTCACCATCTACTATAGTTTGATCTTCGCCAAAACACTTGATAATGTACGGGGATGATCCTAAACGATCGAGTATATCTTTCTCGTTTTGAAGATGACGAAAATTATAAAGATCGCATGATTTGACAGCGGTAATAGAAGGAAAGTTAACAGAATTTTTTCTGTGTTTGGCTAAATTGACAGTAGCAAAGCTTCCACTACCTAATGAGGGGCCTCGAACCCAATCCATGTTTGTGTGAACTCTTTTTCTTAACTTAGAGAAATTAATTAACTACTAATATGATTATGAGGTAATAACCCTTTGAAGATTTGTGGTGTGTATTTATAGATAGATAAGGAGGTTTAGTTTTTTTTTTTTTTTTGAACTAAAGATAAGAAAGTTTAGTTGATAATTTAAAGAGGTAACAATTTGATAGTTTTTTTAAAATGTTATTCTTCTCAATCAAAATATCTTTAATCTCAACCTTATCAACGAAAAAACATTTATATCTCTTCTTAATCTCAACTAACTAATATATATCTCCAAGAGTGGAAATATATTTATTAAAAAAACATGATGAAAAAAGTTTAACTGATTTTGATTTGTTTTTTTGAGGCAAAAGTACTACTGATTTTAAGAATTCAGTTATAACCTTATCAAAAAAAAAAAAAAATCAGTTATACATATATTTTACTATTAGATAAAGACTAAATAAAGAAGAATAGAGATAAGTTTTTTTTTTTATAATAGAATAGAGATAAGTTTTGTTGTTGCGGATGACTGAAATTAAATAATCGGAGGCGTGTAATAACTGAACTAAGAAATTATCCGCATAAATTGCGCAACTCCCCCAAAATACAACCGGTTCTTCTGGACGATAAACGTGCCGAGGTCACAATACACGAGAATATCACCTTGGTCGTACTTAGGCAATTAGAAAAACTATGTTTTTGTTCTGTGTTTTCTCTACTCCTTTTTTGTATATAAACCCACATTACTGCTAAACACTTATATAATTGGTTTTTCCAAAACCCTTTTTTCCAACCGTCCCAAAATAATAGCCCCATAAATAGGCCTCTTCTGTTTCTCTTTTGTTGACTCACAAATAACAGTAAAGGAGAAGTTTAAGGTAAATGGATCACAATATAGTCCACGATCTCCAACAAATATAATTAGTTGCTATTAAATTGACTGACAGAGATTAAAACATGTTAAATATTAAAGCCTAAAATATAATTTCAACTATTATAATTATATGAACCAGTAAAATAGATTAACTCATTAAAGTATGATAAAAATTACTTTTGAAATATTAAAAATATCCAACAAGTTTATCATATTAAGAGGGACTTTGTTTGTTAGTCTTTTTTATTTATATAAAAATGTTTGTTACATATTGATTGAAAAGTACTCCCTCCGTCCCATTATATAAGCACCTTCACTACAAAAGTCTAGTCCCAAAATATAAGCCCCTTTACAATTTTTTTATTCCAATGCAACTTAGTAGTAATAATTAGGGGTATGTGTAAGCAAAAAAGTAATAAATGTACCTAGTAAATTGTAAAGGGATTTATATTTTGGGACTAGACTTTTGTATTAAAAGTGCCTATATAATGGGACGGAGTGAGTATTACATTTTGTTTGTTTTTTTTTTGTTACAAAAGAGAAAAAAGGAAAAAAGAAAAACAAGAGACTACTCCCTAACAAAAGATACACCCCAAGCATCCGCTAGGAGCATACAAGACAACGCGGCCGGTGGTTGATCAATCTTCACAAGAGGAGCAGTAGAGTTAGCTCCCATCTTAACCAAAATATCCGCACAAGTGTTACCTTCGCGGAGAGTGTGCTCAATTACGATGCTCCAATCTTTATTCATCAACTGACAGATGTTGTAGATTTCATTAGCAAACTTGTGATGGGGTGTGACTCCTTGGCGGACTAAAGTGACAGTTTGAAGCGAGTCAGAGTAACAAACTACACTCATGTATCCACTCTCCCAACAGATTTCTAAGCCACGACGAACAGCCATTATCTCTGTGTACAAGATACTAGCTTGTAGTGCTACTCCATAAAATCCTTGAAGGAAATTGCCGTCGTGGTTACGCATTAGCCCACCAAAACCGGCTGTCTGAACCGAGCCCAGTAGACTGCCATCAACATTCAAACAAATCGTTCCAGCAATAGGACGGGACCAGGCCACTTGACGCTAAGAAGCAACCTCGGGAGCCGTCAAAACCTTCAAACCAAACGTTGTTGAGCAACAATACACCAAGGAATAGATCCGAGAAACACAAACCTGAACGTCTACTTTGTGATTAGTGAAGACGAGTTCATTCCTTGTACACCAAATGATCCACATAACAATGAAGATAATGATTTAAAAAATAATAATGATTTTAAAAATAAATCAATTGTTTTTAAAAAAAAGGTCATTGAGAAGTTAGTAAAAATAGTTTATCAAATAATAGATTTTTTAGAGGAGATAAAGGGCCCATTTGTTATAGATTAAAAAATAAATGATTTTGACATTAAATAATTTAAAAATTATTTTTTTAGAGATTTTACAAAAAATTAGAAGCTATTTTGTGTTTGTTTACCATAAAAAATACTTTTAAAAGTGATTATTTTTTAAAAAAAAACTATAACAAACGGGCACAAAATAAAAGGTTAGCTTCATGTAGAAGTGCTTTTAATCACCATAAATGATTTCTCAAAAAATTACCAAGCACAAATTTTATTGAATATATTGCTTTTCGCACAAAACGCACATCCTTTGCTTATCAACTCAGAATCAAACATTGCCTTAGCGTAAGTTTGGATATGCGGTGGAACCGGCAAACGTGAGTTTAAAAGTGGTCAGACGTGAGTTTTCAATTTTATAAGGTGTTTGGCTTGTTGAAGTAAAATCGATTCTAACAACCTAAAATCGATTCCAGGTGAAGGCAAGATTGGTAGCTTTCACATTAAAGAGAATCGATTTTCATGAGTATTAGTAGATGACTATTACACCTTTTGTTTCTATTCCTTTGTTGCCCTTAATAATAGCCACCAATAACTTTTGTCAACAAAAAAAAAATAGTCCCCAAATACTTCTATTATTCTTCCCTAAAAAAATCACACAAAAGTTTCAAGCTTGTTCCTTCTTATTATTCTTCCCCAATACTTCTTTGTATCCTACAGTACCCGCACCCGCATCATAAGATTAGGGATGATAATAGGAATGGACTTGTTGGAAAATTACTCTCCGTCCCCCCCCCCCCACACTTCTCTTTCCCCCCCTCAACCAATTTTTATCCTTGGGGGGTATCAAGAAAAATCGGATTTTATAATCCGAACATGTGGGAAAGGGAATCGATTTGTCGACTGACTAGTGAGAAGAGTAAGAGAGAGAGAGAGAGAGAGAGAGAGAGATCGCATCCGAAAAGGAATAAAGAAGCAGGTGGTGGAAGGCGGTGGTGGTCGTGTGCCGGTGATGGCGGGACATTTTATTATCCGAACCTGTATAACCCCCGCAAAGTTCGGGTTTTATAATCCGAACCTATAAAACTCCTGCAAAATTCAGATTTTATAATCCGAACCTGTAAAACCCCTGCAAAATTCAGATTTTATAATCCGAACCTGTAAAACCCCCGCAAAATCTGGATTTTATAATCCGAACCTATAAAACCCCCCACAAAATTGAAGAGTATTTTCGGATTTTAGAGGGGTAATAGAAAAGGCGGAAGAGAAATTTTTGACTTGTTGGTTTACTGGTACAGAAAATAAGCAGATATATGGGTTTGAAGGCCCATTGTATATTTCTTTTATGGTTTTGACTTTTATTTTACGGGACATTTTATTTATTTTTTACAAAAAGCAGTTGTTTAATACTAGATTTTATTATGAATATGTACATATACTGCATAAATTTAAATATGTATTCATACAAATTCATTTTAAGATCGAAACCCGTTTTGGTGATTATTCATTCAAAATAAATTTTGATGTAAATTATCCAAACAATGTAAATTGGCAAGAATCAATTGTACTAAATGTATCCAAACATAGATCAATTTACATTAAACTCACTTTTAACCAAAATCAATTCAATCAAAATCAATTCAACTCACTTATAAGATTTAAATTGCAACTGGCATCAAAGTACATCAGGTATCGATGCTCCAAGATTTAAATTTACAAGCATTAGTATCAATTCCAACTTTTGTAAAAAATGACTTGATATACATAATAGGTGTAAAGATTTTTTTTGATAGAAATAAGTGTAAAGATTTTTCTGCTGTCAATTAATTGTATCAGACATATCATATTCACTTCTAAGGTCACAAACATGATTGATTCTGATGTACTTACCGTCTTACAAAACGGTCATGAAAATTAAACTTGGGAGGCAAAAAACTTATAAAATTCTGTCAATATTTAACGATTTCATCTATCATTTTAGTGTACGATACAACACAGCTTTGCCATCACACATACTAAAATTACAAAAGTACTTACCATAAGTTGCACGTCACAGTAGCCGTTCAAGTACCACAATTGATCCAGAACATAAACTAAAACTGCTTGTTAAAACACAAAAGGGCAAAAAAAACATTGACATACGGCCACAAGACTTGCGGTGCAACTAACACATCTTGGTCGTCCTTAATTGCCATCCTGCTTTTCCAAAGCTGCAACCAAGCAAATGCATGATCATTACAAACCCAATGATATCAGAAAATTAACACGACATTGAATAAAATAGAGATAAGAAATTACAATTGTAATTCAGTAGCTTCTCAATAAGGTCAACATGGGTCATAAGCATGCGCCTACAACAGTAACGAACTAGTCCCAAAGCATCCAGTGCATCTCTGCAATCCATCCACCATAATGTTAAATATCAAATTATAAGTACAGCAATAATTAAACTAATATTTGCCAAGAGAATGACAGTGAAATGCTGTCAAGAAATATAGTACGTACACAATGATACCTAATATCCCATATGGGATGCAGTCAGTCAGAACAATATTATGATCACTTTCAAAAAAGTTGTGCGTAATGTGAATACATTATTAATTTAAGAACATTGTTTAATCTTAAAAATGTTGCAAAAGGCAGGACCTGCATCAAACCTAGATCCATACTACCCAAGTTATTTTGTGGTCTTTTTTTGGGAACTGGGGAAGGACCATAAACTATTAGTTCCTTTACAAAGGTTCCAACAAGTTTATTTGCATCTAAATCAGACATGTTGTATGCATGTAAATCAATACTAAACTAAAGAAAACTTATAGTAATGAACTCTGCAACTCAAGTAATGCATATAGTATCCGGAAATTAAAACCATGGCATAAGAATACCAAGTTACAACTTCAAATGTTGGCACAGCTATGACAAGCCAAAAACTTCTACACAGACCAAACATAAACATACATTTGTTAAGCCCCAACTTTCAACAAGTTAAAAAACTAGAATTTCCAAGTGACCGTGCTCATCCACAACATCTATTCCATAGTGCAATTTTACAAAAAAACATAAACTGATATGTTTTCATACCAACAACAATGAAACATCAGAGACTAATTAATTCTACTACTACAAGAGGAAATTAGATACAAAGTTGTCATCATAACCAAAGCATGCCAAGGACAAATTTAGTACAAAACAATGGCAATAAAAAAAAATTGAAACTAAAGGCCTGTTTGGATTGACTTATTTAATTCGAGCTTGGTATAAGCCCTAGTGAGACTTTATGAAAATGACATGTCTATAAGTTTATAAGTTGTTTTCAGCTTTAAGCTCTACAGGATAGAAAATATAAAAACAGGCTGACTTTATTTAATCTTTTGTTATAGAAATGGCTTTACTCCGCCACTCAAGTAATGCATATAGTAGCCGGCAATAAAAATCATGACACAAGAATAACAATTAACAACTACAAATATTACCACAGCTATGACAAGCAAATAATTCTAAATTGACCAAACATAAATATACAATTGTTAAAAACTAGAATTTCCAAGTAAGACCGTGCTCATCCACAACATCAATTATGCAGTGCAATTTTAAGAAAAACATCAACTGAAATGTGTCCATGCCAGCACCATTGAAATAACAAAGCCAGAAACTAATCATGCTACTAAGATGAAATTAGATGCAAAATTATGTCCATAGCCAAAGCATGCTGGAAACAAATTTAGTACAAAATAATGGCACACCAAAAAATTTGAGAAATAATGGCACAAGCACTTGTGAGACTGTTTGGAAGAGCTTACAAAAATTATATCTCTATAAGTTGTTTTCAACAACTTATTTCCTTAGGCTCTACAGGATAGCAAATAAGAAAACAATTTGACTTGATTTCATCTTTTGTTATAGAAATGGCTTAACATAAGCACTTATATTAATAACCGGTTATGCTATAAGCACTTGACTAAGCTATTTATCCAAACAGGGTCTAAGCCTTTAGTGAACAACTTCACAAGAAACACACTCTCTCAAACAGAAACTACATAAAAAGTTTCCAAGTAGCATAACTACCTCGTAATTCTATGAAGCACAAACACTCCTCGGATTAGGCGTGTCCCTGTGTCTGACACACCTCGTGTCAGACACCAACACGACACTGACACTTACATTGAATTATATCATTTTTTCAAATAAATTTATCTGTGTCGCGTGTCAGTGTCAGGTGTTCGTGTTTGTGCTTCATATTCAGATAGACAAACAAAAACGAACATTTTGATTAATCAGAAAAAGGAAAAACCCTAAAAACAAATGGAAAAAGAGAAAGATTAGAGTACTGACCCTTCAGTGTAATCAGCTTGCAGAAAATCAAGATAGGAATCCCATTTGTTTCCAATGACCTAATTAGACAAAAACAAAACGAATTAAGAATCAATTAACCATAAACCCTAATTTCAAAAATCGTTAAAAAGCTCCAAACTTTATGACAATAATCTACAATATGAAACAAATAGAACAACGAATAGAGTATTGAAAAGAGTGGAAACCTTTCCACAGGTGAAACAACGAACAGGGATAATCATTTTCTTCTTCTTCTCTCCTAAACCTTTTCTTTCTTCTGTGTAATAATGAATGAAGCTATTGAATATTCAGAATTTATAATCTAAGTTTTTATGATTTAGAAATAGAAATAAAATGGGTTGGGCTTAATAAATGTTTATGATGTTCTATTGGGCTTCAAAATAAATATTCCGTTTTGAAAAATTCTCTTCCCACCCTTAACACTATTTTATCCCTCCGAATTTATTTTCTGCCTTTGCGAAAAAGTTTAGAAAGTATTTTTCAGAAAAAATTATAGTTTAAATAGTAATTTTTTACCGAAAGAAGTTAGAAAAATTGAGTAATATTCTTTCAATTTACTTCAATTTTAATAGTTTAAATTTCATAATTGCTTGATTTGTGTGGATAACTAAGAAAGTTGACTCAATTGATAAAAAATGACTGATTTTGATCAAGAAATTTAGCCTAAAATTTTTTAGGAAGTTATTATTTATTTAAACTTGATCATAATAATAGTAATTATTTTTATTTTTTATTATGTGCATTATAGGATATTAAAAATAAATCTTTTTACAAATAAGAGTATTAAATTAATTACATAAATGTTTTTTGCACGGGTTATTACTAGTAAATAATAACTTGTTTTTGCACCAATAAAAAACTTGTTCTTCACACATCCATACTATTACTATTATTATTATTATTATTATTATTATTATTATTATTATTATTATTATTATTATTATTTATATTTGTAGTCTCTCAACCTGATATGATTCTAAAATGACCTCTTTATAAAGATAGAATTGATTCAATAATAGAATAAAAATAACCAATTAATTTTGGTTGAAAACTTATATTTTGAAATTATGAACCTGTCTTGTTGTTCTTACAACTGGAGCTCTGCTTGTCGGAATTCCATGATCTTGGATTCGTTGAAAAGCTTAGAAAATTATCTACAATTTCTATGTTCATTGCAAGATCCAGTTCGGCCCTTATCTTTGTGTAAAATCTGGTTGAATTGGAGGACGTGAATTGAAATTGTTGAGAGTTACATATGCCTTTGACTCACCTCATTGAATTAATGGAGCAGCACATTGGAAAATTAATTCAGCCATTACATTGCACAATAATTTGGAAGATGATTAAGAGGTTATGGGTAAGAAGTTTGAAGCAACCAACACATCATCAAATTCATATAATGGTGACTCTTTGCATGCATTATCAATATCTTGACTTTAGTGATCTTTTTTTATAGCATAACTTCGGTTTTAATAATGTTTAGAAGGCACAAATATGCTGATTTATTGGCTTACTTTTCATTAGCCTTTTATTTATAAGTTTTATTTCACTTAATTAGTAACTACTCCAATAAAGCATTAATGATGTTTTTCTTATTATACCCTTAACTATTTATTACTCTCTCTTCTTTTAGTTCTTCAATTTATCTTTTCCATACTATTAATGAAGGACAATTTTGTAAACTAACTCATAATTTATCTTTTTCATACAACAATGATTATATTTCTTAATTTGTGTGATATGGTCAAAACGACTTATATTTTGGTACGGAGATAGTATTGAGCTACTTAGCAAAAGCTCTATATATTGTAATTTTCTTTTATGAAATGAACAAGTTGAATTTTGATTAAAATACTACACTTTTGTGTGTGTGTGAGCTTTGCTCATTTTTTGTCTTGGATTGGACCATATTTTGATCTTATCAAGAAATCATTTTCTTGTGGCGATCTTCATTCCATCGACTTATCACTTCTCTTGAATTGAAGAGTGTGGCGTCTCTTTCTTAATTTCTACCATTTCTTCTTCGTTTATAAAATTTGTACTTTATAATTTTTTTGAATCTCATCACAACCCAACTTACACTACTAGAAAAATCGCGTTTAGAGACCGATTTTAATGCAAATCGGTCACTAAATCAATTAGTGACCGATATAGATACCAATTAAAATCAGTTGTAAAAACCTTGGTGGCTGATCGGTTGTGACCAATTTAGTGACCAATTTATTGTGACCGAATTAGTGACTGAGTTTAGTGACCAATTTAGAGACTGAATTTAGAGACCGATTTAGAGACTGAATTTAGAGACCGATTTAGAGACTGAATTTAGAGACCGATTTAGTGACTGAATTTAGAGACTAATTGAGTGACTGGATTTAGAGACTGAATTTAGAGACCGATTTAGAGACTGAATTTAGAGACCGATTTAGTGACTGAATTTAGAGACTAATTGAGTGACTGAATTTAGAGACCGATTTAGTGATTGAATTTAGAGACCGATTTATAGACTGAATTTAGAGACCGATTTAGTGACTGAATTTAGAGATCGATTTAGAGACTGATTTTAGAGATCGATTTAGGGACTGAATTTAGAGACCAATATAGAGACTTAATTTAGAGACTTAATTTAGAGACCGTTATTGTGACAAATTTAAAAGTAATTTATATGTTTTTGCGACCGATTCAGCGATCGAATTGAAAGCATTTTATGTTAAATTCGGTATCAACTTCCGTCTCTAATGAGTTTTTTTGTTTTTTTTTTCATTTATAATTTTTTTTACAAATATTATTATTTATAATTGAAAATCCCAAAATGCAATTTTTTAGATATAATTTAATATCTCTAAAAATATTTTATAGACATTAAACAATTAATCATGCACACAACAATATTAACATATAGATTTAAGCATTACCAAACACTTATAAAAAAAAAGGAATTTTGTTCACCAAAAAAAAAAAGAAAAAAAAAAGGCATTTTAAAGTATGTCACTAGCTACTACAATTGTCATTCTCTATTGATCTATATCCTCACCACCATCATAATTATCATCAGAAAAATCATCATCATCATCATCGTTATCAGTAGCCACATTATCTTCATTATCATTAGCCACCTTATCTTGACGAACTTGATCTCCGGTATATGACTTCATCTGAAAGTTTAAGTTGTCCATCAATTGTCTTACCGTATCACGAAGTTCATTCGTTTTCTTTCTCATTTCTTCCCTTTCTATTTTTAGTTCTTCAAATTCATCTCTTTGCACCCACTCAGTTGACGAGGAAGAATCACGGTAATTTCGCCTGCCTACAAATAAAGAAGATTCACTCCCAAGACCATATACATGTCATTTCCTTATTCCTGCCACCTCAAACCACACATCTGTTTCCTTTGGCGGCAGAGTTCCTTGCGAAGATGCTTGTTCAATCAATTCTTCCCATCTACATTTATACATTTCCTATTGACATAAATATAAGATTAATTAATATTTTAAAATCAAGTAAAATAAAATCAACATGAAAAATAAAAAACAATACAATTTAAAGTTGAGAACTCATTACATAGACATGTTCCGATCTTCGATCAACCCAACTGATATTCTTGCGATGTTGGTGTGTATTAACAAACAAATCTGAAGGAGTTGGAGGAGCCCCATTCAATTCTGTCTAACAAACAAAAAAATATGAATTAAAAATAATTTAACATCTTAAAAAAATTCAATTCCATATTATGTTATGTTCTATTTTTTTAGTCATTCACCATAAAGAGACACACTAATAAGCGTTCTTTATAGTTGATATCATAAACTCAACAAAGAAAGGATGGATGTGTAATAGAAATCTATTATCTTTAACTATATACATATATAAAAGTTCATAAAAACCTATTAAGGACTTAAAGAATTATTGCAACTCATAAAATGAGGTAAAACATATGCAACATAAACACCATATTTATACAAACAAAATAAACCTTACCCAATTAGCTCTATATTGGGAGGAGGTGATAGAGCCACAAGTGTGAAGGGATATTCTATGGCCTTCATGATCAAATGCTCGATTTATTTTTGTTTGTATACACTAAAGAAAAGAAGCATAATTTTTTTTTTGACAATAAAAAAGAAGCATAGTTAATGACCCACTTTTTTCAACGTTGAAACTAACAACTCATGATGGGCAAGCATGAGTTAACTACTAACCTGTTGAACATTAATATATATACTAGTACAATATTGAGTGACACTACTAACCCGTTGCCACAAGAAGCGTGCAGCTTTACACTTAGTTAACTAACAATACCACTGGAGTTAATATTACATGGGCAACAAATTGAAACTACCAATAGTTCTTCTTTATGTCCATTTTTTTGAAGTGTTTTCATTACCAATTTCGACATGGCAATAGGACAGAGGCAATTAAATAGCAAAAGATTCACATTTACATCAATACAAACTAGTAAAGTTGTAAAAGATTAGAAGAGTAAGAGGTAGAATTTGTGGACATACCTTATGAGCAAACTTCTCTAAGTTCTCTCACTTGGCTTTCTGCAATATTAAAAATAAGTGAGCATCACTTAACAAAAGTCTATGAAAACTAGATCGAATTTCATTCTTTATTACCAACTTCGACAAATTAGACATTACCAGTACTTGAATGAAGTGCAAAAATTAGTTCAATAAAAATCTTAATGTATTTTGGTTTTAGTTAAGACTCAAGAACATTTTGATTTTAATATGTTGTAGTACTTTTTTACCACATTATAAGTTATAACCGTAGTTTTCAATTCTAGTAATTCTATTCACATTACTGAGTTGTGACTTATGATGAAAGGTCATTGCAAATCAAAAGCTTGATATGAAAATATAGACATATTTAGGTACGGATGGATAACTAGACATATCTAAACACATTTGATACTATATCTTATCTTCCTCCATGTCTTTATTTGTACTACATTATTGGTGTTGATATTAATTAAGCCAAAAAGCTATAGCTGGTTACTGAGAGCCAAATTTGGTCAAATATTCCAAACCAAAACAAACTAAAATTTTTAAGGTTTTTTGTGTTAGCGCTCTCCTATAAATCTTCAAATCCTTCATTCACGTTCTCTCTTTCTAAAATAAAATTGATCAATTATCTCATAGATAGCCTCAATCAAATCCACATACAAAATTAAACAGACATATTAATAGAATTTCCAAGAAAATAATACTTATAGGAGACACGCCGCAACAACAACTCATTACTAATTATGAGAATGGAGAAGTACATATTGGCACAACAAAAGAAAAACAATCAAATACATACAGAAGTAGTACGTAGAATATGGAAAATATATAAAATTTGATTTAAAGAGAACTTAAATTCACATCATATATCCAATTCAAATCAACAACAAAACTAAAAGTTAGGTTTTATAAATTACATACATATGAATGAGTAGTGTCTTCCAGAAAGATTCGAGGGGTTTCAAATTTGTTGTGTGAGAAAGAAGGATTTGTCCTACTGGAAAGAAGAATTTGTCGTAGAGAAGTCTTTCTGGATTTCTAGCGTGAAGAAGGTTATTTCAATACTGATTCTGGATACTTTTTTTTATTTTGACTAAACTGGGTTTTAGATATATACTTATAAAATAGAAGAATTATTTTTGTTTCCTATTTTAAAGCATTATATATTTTAATTTAAAAAAAAACATTGTTAAGTTTTATAAAAGGTAGTTGGATTTCTCCTATATATTACAATTAGTTCTTTTTTTTTTTTTGGTATAGTTTACAATTAGTTCAATATTGTTTTTTTTTCTAAAAATATTTTTTTTGGTCGATTTGTTAAATCTTAACTAACTACCACAATATTAGAAATCCAACTACCTTCAAATAAAACTTCATTCACTTGTGGTAACTTTGTTAAATCTTACTAAATCGTAATGACAACTCGTAATATTGTGGTAACTATGACAAATCGTAATAACTTTATTAAATCTACTACAAATTAATTACATCCACTTTTCAGGAAAAAAACTTTGTTCAGTGAATAAAACTTCGTTCTTTTTTACCTGTTGTTTTAGAAAGAAAAAAAAAACAAAATTAGGAGAGTATTTTTTTGGACCTTATTATTTTCTTATTATGACTTTTTTTAAAATATATATCATATTTTTAATCCACCAATAAATTCTTACTTTTTCACAAACATTATCTATTTCCAAAAAAAATTGTAACAAACTTTAATTAAAAACAAACAAATTTGTATACAATAAAAAGATTATATTGAATAGGAAGGATGGTATAATAGAAAAATTATAACTTAAATTGCCAAAACGACAAGTAAAAAGTAACAAATATTTTTTTCTAAAACGACAAATAAAAAAGAACGGAGGGAGTATCAACTTTTATTTTTAGTCATCTAAAAAATTTTGTCCTCTAAATGTTTTGTTTCAAATTTTATTTAATTTTGTTCATAAAAGTTCATTTTACATACTTAAAGTAAATTATTTTTATGACAAAATATGTATTTCTTCTTCTTAATTAACCAACGCCCTAAAAATTTGTAACTAAATAAACAAAACGCACATTTATGCCTTTCAAAAAAATAAACACACACTTATGATTAAGTTGAGAAGGTAGTTGACAGGGAGGACCCAAACACAAATTATCGGTGGGGCTAATATTTTTTGTCTAATATTTTTTTTCGTCTTTAAGAATTACCTTATATTAAATTTATTAAAGTCGATTATTTAAATTAAACTAATCCTTATTCCTTACCAAATTGACGCTTTTGTATACGATAAGTTGTCTAAGAAAAATCAAAATTAACAAGTTGATGGAAGCTTTTTTTTTTTTTTGGTTTCTAATATTTCAAAGTTAATGTCTTTGTTACTTTCACTACTAGTTTTGTCTGTCTCTAAATCGGTTACTGTATTAGTGACTGATTTAGCGACCAATTTTTTTCATTATGTTTCTGATTAATTTCAGTCTCTAAATCGGTCACTAATATAAATATAGTAATTATTCGTCTCTAAATGGGTTACTAGTTATTAGTCTCTAAATCGGTCACTATTTATTAGTCTCTAAATCGGTCACTAATTTAAATATAATAATTATTGGTCTCTAAATCAGTCACTAGTTAATAGTCTCTAAATCGGTCACTAAATATAGTAATTATTGGTCTCTAAATCGGTCACTAGTTATTAGTCTCTAAATCGGTCACTAATATAAATATAGTAATTATTGGTCTCTAAATCGGTCACTAATTATTTGTCTCTAAATCAGTCACTAATATAAATATAGTAATTATTGGTATATAAATCGGTCACTAATTATCTGTCTCTAAATCAGTCACTAATATAATATTAGTGACCGATTTAGAGACCAAAATATTTATTATTATGTGACCGATTATTCGGTCTCTATATCGGTCGCTATATTATATTAGTGACTGATTTAACCACCAAATATTTTTTTTCTTTGAACTCAAAACTTTGGTCTCTAATTCAGTCTCTAAGGTGACCAAAATATATTGGTCGCTAAATCGGTCTCTAAATGCGATTTTTCTAGTAGTGTTAGAGGAATAACCAATGTGATATGAAATTGAACACCATTATAAATTCATAGACTAAAAAATATAATAAACTTAAATTATTTTCTTTAGCATGCTGAAAATGTACAAAATCGATCTTTTTCTCCTGCATAAATTTAGTACTTATGGAAATAGTACTTTATTTGGCAGCTGAGATAAAAAAGACACAATGAACATTCCATAGTGATAAAAAACAAAAAAGGTCACATGGTTAAAAATTTACACACTCAGTCTTCTTAGCCAAAATGAGGTTATTGTCTCATTGTGAATGTGTCGCATCGTTACTTGCCCTGAAATAAGGGTCACGCGCACACAAATAAAAAGGTCTCTTACTCCAGAGAATTATTGATGAAGCAAATGATTTAGGGTTCAAAAGTGATCCGTGA
The DNA here is from genome assembly GCA_951804385.1 of Trifolium dubium. Lineage (NCBI taxonomy): Eukaryota > Viridiplantae > Streptophyta > Magnoliopsida > Fabales > Fabaceae > Trifolium > Trifolium dubium. The sequence goes on along the minus strand of OX638069.1, from coordinate 29,970,598 downwards.
ATATGTCTTTGTGTAAGGAAGTTGGAATATAGGCATAAAGATGAGGGAAGTTCACAAAGACATAAACATGAGGACAAGATGCACTTATTTTCTATAATGGAATCTTAGCTTATTTGACTTTAAGCACATAGTGAGTGATTTCATTGTTGATAAATGGATTTTGAAGAGGTTTTAATATTATTATTTTTTGACTAAAAAAATTATATTCTATGCTATTTTGTTCTATACCTAACGAAAAAGATAAAACTACGAACAAACTCAGAACATCTAAGTTATTAGCATACAACGACAAAATGACTACAAAAAGTTGTTTTATACCTAAATATTTATTCTATGCTATTTTGTTCTGTAATATTCTGTCTCGTATTTATATTTTACAAATGACACCACACTACAATATTTTATGTCTATCACAACGCCTAAATTTTAGAAGATAAAAAAACTCTTCTCGTAAAGTTTCATAGACAACGGTTTTCTAATTTCGCTGTGGTAGTGTAAAAAAATTTCATAAATCTTTTGTTACGGCTCTAAAGTGTTAGTGTATGGCATGTGAATACTATATGAAATGAATGTGAATGAGTGGATTACCAAATCCAAATCCAGAAATGACACATTGGCAAATTAATGGCTCATACTCCGACTGAAATTTCACATGCACAAGAAGCCATGATATGGAATGTGCATTGCTTCTTGTGAATACACGTATATAATCTTTTATTTAGTATCTGAAATTCAGCTTCAAATTTCTAGTTTGATCCGTGAACCAAAAAGCTGTTACTGTCTACAAAGTAGAGTATAACCATTTCTAGTGTGGCACATTTTATATCATTACAAGCATTTGCATTTTTGAGGTGATATGGAATCTTGTTAAAGTGACCGATTCTTTCAATTATTTTTTTGTTAAGTGAATAAAATGTGTCCAAAAGCATATACTAGTATATTTGGTTTTCTTCTTATAGTGAAATAGCATGACTACAAATATTTATATATTGTTTTCAAAATGATTGTAACTTGTAAGCAATAGAGTGCGTTTGATTCGCAAAGTAGTAAGTATTGGACAGAACAGTACAGGACAAAATAAGATAATACAGGACAAAATAAGATGATACAAGACATGACAAAATTGTATCGAAGAGAGATAGGGAGATAATTTTTTCATATTTGAAAATAAAAAGAGTATTTTTGTATTTTTTATAGTTGTACTGTGGACAAAAAGTTGTTCTGTGGTTTAGTAAATGACAAAAATTCTTGATTTTGTCTTGTCTCTTACTACCTATTTTGTCTAATCCCATAACCAATTTTTACATCAAACAGGTAACAAAAAATTGTCCTGTCCATTACTCTGTTTTTTAGCAGATCAAACGCACCCATAGTAACAAAAAGTTCTAGTGTATTTTAATGTGATTAAAGCCAATAAGGTGTTTCATCACATTTGGCGCATATTCCATTTTTCTCAATTATCTTAGTTTTCTTGAGGTACTCCTAAAATGATTTAACTGAGTGTTGGTGTCAGAAAACCGATTATTCTAAAAGTTTAAGTTTTCACCTATTATAGACTTAAAATTTCACTTTCTTAATTAGAAAGTGAGGGGAGCAAGAATCGAACTCTAGACCACTTAGTCATAGAGACTCTGATTCCATGTCAGATATATAACCGATTATCTCAAAAGTTTAAACGGTTAGAAAAGACCACTATATTATTTCTAACTGTTGGAAAAGTATGGTTTTGGACAATAACTGATTTGTTTGCAAAAATAACCGAGCTTTTCAATTTTTCTTACAATAATAATTACTTTTTATATGTACCCTATAGTTAATATTAGGCTTAATTACCCTTTTGGTCCATTAACTATTTTCAAAGTTTCAATTTAGTCCATTAACTATTTTTCGCTTCAATTTGGTCCATTAACTTTACTCCGTTAATCAAACTAGTCCAAACCGTTAGGAAAAATTCAAAAACATTAATTTTTGGGGATGTGGCAGTGAGGGACTGAAATTCATCAGGTGACATGGCATAATTTGTGTTTTGCTGAGAAAGGAAGAGATAGAATAGAAAAGGAAAATTCCCAAATTAAAATTAGGGTTTGAAGAGGTTTAGGGATCAAATTCATATCTTATCTTCTCTTTTCCAATCAATCTTATTCTTCCCTTCTCCATCAAATTAGCAGCAGAGAAAATCCTTAAACCTCAACAAACATAAACCAAAAAAACAAAAAGAGAGAACCAAAGCAATAATGAACTTCATTCCTCTTCTTTCTCTGCAAATCTGCCAAAGCAATAATGAACCCAAACACATTTTCATCTCAAATTTATAAGTTTAGAACAAAAATCAGATCAAGTTCAAGAGTAGAATAAAATAGGGGGCTGAACAAAAGAAAAGAGAGAACCAAAAACATCAGTAGCAAAAATGTAGTTATCAAACACATAAATTTTTATAACTACATTAAGCTAGATTGGAGAAGAGAAGAGAAAATTTTGATAGCAGAAAAGTGAAAATATGGATGGAAATTAAGTTAGATTGGAGAAGAGAAGAGAAAATTTTGCTAGATTGATGGAGCTTCAAACCCTAAATTCAATTTGGAATTTTTCCTTTCTCTTCTATCTCTTCCTCTCTCCAAAATTTCTCCAAAATTTCAGTTCTGCCAAGTCACCCACTGCCACGTCCTAAGAATTAACGTTTCTGAATTTTTCCTGACGGTTTGGACTAGTTTGATTAACGGAGTAAAGTTAATGGACCACATTAAAGCGAAAAATAGTTAATGGACCAAATTGAAACTTTGAAAATAGTTAATGGACCAAAAGGGTAATTAAGCCTTAATATTACTTCTTTTTAGTATTAACTATCTAATTCTTAAGAAAATGAGACAATAATATTAATAGTTTAAAGTTCAATTAAGAGATAAGTAAATGTTAACAAAAAATTATTTATAAGAATCGGACACAAGTTCTCTCGAAATTCGTCTTTAGTGAAATTCATTAACCACTTGAACTGAGTATTTTGGTTATGATAATAATAAAATACACCATCACAAGATAAAAGTACTTTAATAAAAATAAAATTCTCTATTTTATTTATACATTTTTCTTATATATGTGAAATTGTTAGTAGATCAGTTAATTTAGAACAAAGAGAGAGTACTATCTATATATCTTAATTGTGTGTGCCATATTTTGGTGGCCAATTGGCCCATGTACAACAAGCATGAAATTATTTATGATCACACCCTATTGGTCACACACATTTTCACAACTTAATAATTGAACAAAAGCAACCCTAATAATAATATTTGTGTGCATTAATGTTCACGAGAGTTAACTTATAAGGTCACGAGATGGACACAAGCACAAAAAGACGATTAAGAAGGACATACCGTACTCCTTAATTAATTTCTCAATTTTCTTTGAATTAGATCATATTTTATTTTTATGGTCAGCACATAATAAGGGAGGATGATGGAATTAAATAAAGTTATTATTACTATAAGGAAAGATTATAAGATTTGGCATTATGAATGCATGTGGGTTTTTCATGTCCTCATGTAAAGGAAATATGTCTCAAATTTATATGTACTTATGATCAAGTTGTTCATATAATATGCTACACATAATAGTCAGCTGGGATTGATTAAAAAGTTGTCAATTATTAATTTGAGAAAACAAAATTGTTGAATGTATCTAAAAGTGTGAGTATTATTTCAGTGTCAGACACGCACTCAATCAGAAGTATTTTTTTTGTTAACACAAATAAACTTAGTTCATTTCATTTATGATAATAGGTTCAATATAAGAAGGACAAACATTAAAAACTTGAGGACTAACAATAAAACGAGACAGTTGAGTTAAATTATGAGCAACTCAATTAGTTTGTCGCCTTACATATCTGAAAATTTGCTACATAAATTTAATTATTACATAACATAAGTATCACACTATTTCTAAGAGTCCTTATTTCTACTAATAAAATTGAGTAAGAGATATACAAGTTTTATATAATAAGGTTAAAGCTCTGTTTTAATTTAAGAAAATTAGAGATAGACATTCTAAGTGATGAGTGGTTTTGAGGCAGTGCCATAGCTGACATTCAATCAACCAGCACCTCATGTACTTGATCGAGATAGATCGAGAAGAGAACTCTGAGTGGCTATAGTGAACAATATGAAAATCAATATCACTACATTAAAATTCACAAATGACTTGTAATATTTCATTGAAGTATTTTTTTATTAATTGATGAGTTTTCTCTGCATGCTACTGTAAAAATTAGTCTTTTGAGTCAAATAGAACTTTAATGCGCGACAAAATTCTTTCTCAAGGGATTTAACCAATCTGCATTCTCATAGATAAATTTGAACTTAAGAATATCGACCTATGGTTAAACTGAAAAATATCCCTACCATCTAATTCGACAGCTCCATGAATTTTAGGGAAATGGATGTTCTCATGACCTTTTGATTCAGTCATCTGTTATTTTCATAATTAAATGGTTAATAGACCATAGAAAACAAATTTTTACAAAAATAAAAGACCACGGAGAAAAAGAGTGGTCTAAAAGAGATATAGAGCGAATTGAACAATTTAAAAGTTAAAACAATGTAAAAATATGTCAATTTACTCTATCAAATCTTTATTTTAGACACTAAATTGACGGATTTTATATATTTTAAAAATTATTTATTATATTTTTATAGTTTAAAGACTAAAATAATACAATAAATGGTTCTTCAAGATGTGCAGCTACACAATGATTTCAGAATCATTTTCCAAATCCAGCACTGAATCTGTTGCTGCAAAACAGTAGTACTGTGCCTCTTAATCTTGCATTAAATTAATGAATTCAGCATTACTCACTACATAGGGATTTTGACATGATCTTAGGAAAAGTAATATATTTTTCTCATTTGTTTGGCTTATATGAACTTATTCTTTCTAATTATTTCCCTTTTTCCTATTTTAGGGGCCTCAATAGATTTGAGAAGTATATGCACAGAAATTTTGTTCAGCACTAGCATGATATTGTACTTTTTCTTTTGTTTTATTCACTTGAACAGAAAATGTTGGCTTTCAAAACCATATTGAAAGCAAAAAGACTATACAAAACTATGGGCGTAGAGAGGGTTTCTTTTCCTTCCTTTCAAGTACTACGAATAGGGCGAACAAACATGTCAACAAATGAAAATGAGTTATGATCTGTTGGCCTGAGTCTGAGTCTGATCCGCGTTATATTGCGGATTAAACAGTTAATATGTGGATTATCACAAAAAAAAATTTAAGAAATTATTTGTTCCAAAAACAAACTAGAATATTGATATTGTAAAAATTCGTTTTTTTAAAAGCTAAAAAAACAATATTGCTAATATTTTATGTTGTAACATATAGATTAGATTTTAATTTCAGAACATATAGATTAGATTTTATGTTGGACATGGACCAAATTATAATTTATAAGTGGTAAACGGATCGAAAAAATTGGTCTTAAGTCTACGCAGACTGTGAGTTAAACAGATTGGCCCGCGAGTCCATAAATACTCTATTAAAAACTTCAAATTCTAACTTCAAACTAAAATTATTCAAGAGCCTAACAAAATTATTTGAAAAAAACCTAACAATTTTTTATTTTTATTCAAGAGCGATTAAATGAGATGACATGGATCCCCTTTAACTTAATCAATGTATTGTGATTCCTAACTTAGGCATGCAGAGTTAAAATTCTTGAGGAGAACTTACCGCCCATTTGAATCCTACAACAATCGAGAGATTAATTTTTTGCAGTTGCGCGCAAAAGATATATGATTTACGAAGAAAAAAAATTCAAACTTTAGTTTTACTTAAAAGCATCCAAACAATGTCAAAAACAACATTACACCTCTAAAATTAATGAAGTAAAACAGTAATTAGATTCAGATTGTACTCTTAAGTGAGATCATAATTCCTAATAATGATTAATATCTTACTGATTTGAAGTAAAACAGTAATTAGATTCATGCACTTTTACTTAATTAAATTTCTTTGATCCAAAATGGTCACTAGCAAAATAGCACTTTTTTGATGTAACAAGTAGTAAAAGAAGAACAGAAAGACCAAAATCGAAGGAAATAGCCTAAGGAAGTAGTTTTTCTGATCAATATAAGAATGACTTAAGAAGACAAAGTACACAAAAAGTTTTGGTCCGTGAAGTTTGCATGTGATCATTAAGAGCTGTTATAATCAGTGCCTTTGACACCTTATAGACCCACTCACGTGTATCACTTGTCTTTTGCATCAAATCTTGATTTATTATTATATTACTAATAGAAATTTTAGTTATAATTTAATATTTTTTTTAATATATATAATTTGTATGGAGGAAGAAAACAAGAAAATTTGATGTGTGTTTATGTTATAATGTTGCACTAATCACTCTTCTTGGTTGGTTAGACCCTTAATGAAAATGGTAGCTTGTTACAAGTTCTCATCAATGAAATATATCTTGTAAGTTGTCTATACATAAGAAGGTTTTTAGGACCAATCATATTTGATTTCAATCTATGTGATAAAATAGGCCAAGCCTCGGAGAAATATCTTATCTTCATTGCCATTATTCAAATTAAGTAAGTTTTATATAATGTTTTAAGACTTTTTATCGGATATAAAGATCGACTAATTTGATGTCATCAACTCCACCTTCTACTAGAGGAAAATTCATTTAAGATTAAAATTTTGTTGTACGAACTAACCCAACACAGAAAAAGTGGCATAAGGAAGATTATACTCCAAAATTCGAAGTCAATCCAAAATTTCAAACCTTCACCACTACACCATCACATATGGTCTTCAAATATGTTTTATATGATTGGTAATTAATTTGGCACTAAGCAAACAAGTAGTCAAGATTTGCTAAGAAATGAAAAGAAAGTATAGGACAAGAAAACAGTTAGATACTGCACTCATCCAATATTAGTATCTTTGACACTTATGTGCATCTATGATCAAAAGACATTGATAATTTATAACTTCACAATTAACATGGTGCTATATTTTAAGCTGCAGATAACTATATCTCTTAAATACGTGATCAATTAATCTACTCAAAATATAGTATTTTTTTCCTAGTCTTAAATTAGATTGTGATTTGTGAAACATAATTCCAATATTCCCATTAGGTCCAATAGGACCACTCTTACAATAAAGTATTTAGTCACATGCAATAACATCTTGGATATGTGGCAAATAAATAGTAGTCCCATTGCTCACTTATAATAAACAAAGTTCACAAAAAAGAAAACAAAATAATTATTAAAAGATGAAAAGGAAAGAAGAATAAAGGATAAAAATCATAAATAGCCGGAATTATCAAGAATATTTTACACTTTTTATCTGTTATTATCTAACAAAAACACCGAAATCAACACCAACATCAATAATAATTTGAAAAAATAATACAATTAAATTTAGTCACATAATCGTTATAATTTCTTATGCGTGTCAGATACCAAGTACATCTTTCATTAAACATTGATAATGATTTGAGTAGAAAAATAATAATTGAATATAGTCGTATAATCATGTTAGTGTCAGATACTAACACATGTCGGACATCAAATACGTCTTTCATTATATGTGACATTATTATAAGCCTTGAAAATGTCTCTCACTATATAAACAAAGCCGTCACATAGTTTTTTGCAATAAAAAGAACCCTCCTCTGTTTTCCTCTGTCTCTTCACTCACATTTCAACATTAAACCACTAAAAATGAGTGGTTTAACCTTAAGAAGCTTCACATATATGCTTCTAATTGCATTTCTCATTTGGTCTTCAAATTTTGAGTGCTGCATTGCAAGAAGAGGTAAACATTGGAAACACACAAGAACATTCTCATCTTCTTTGTTCAAGAAAAAAGGAAAGAGTTTCAATGGAAATAGTCATAATAAAAATCACCATAATGGAGGATCAAAATCAAAACCAAAGCCTTCACCACATAAAAGTGCTCCACCATTACCAAAAGCTCCTCCACCACATAAAAATGTTCCAATATCTTCACCAATTTCTAAACCAAAATATTCTCCTTCAAGTCCACCACCAAAGGGTTATAATGGTGTGCATTCAACTTTCTTCAATGTGCTAGATTATGGAGCTAAAGGAGATGGTAACACTGATGACACTAAGGTAACTCTTTTGAATTTCAATGCATTCATAAAATTTCTTCAATGTATCATGAAATTTAGTGTTGTAGTGGAAATTAAGGGACATGCAGGGTATTTGCTTATGAGTATGTTTTGAATTTTAATTAGGGGAATCATGTTCATGTTGCTTACAATGCTTACATAGAAAGTCGTTGCGTTCATAACTCAGTTGGTAGAGACAATGCATGTAATATACCGAGACTCAAGTTGATACGTCCACTTATTTATTTTTAAAAGGATAGAGGAATTCTAGCCCCTAGATTATATGACAAACAAAAAACAAGAAAAAGTGCATTTATTATTTTCATATATATATATATATATATATATATATATATATATATATATATTTGACTTTATATTTTTTAAATTTGTTTTTATAGGTGTTTTAAAAAAATATTTTTAGGATAATTGTTAACATGACCTTAAAAAGAATTACATTAATTTTTAGAGAAAAAAATTTACACTAACAAATACAAACATACTAATTGAAATGTTGTAAACTAAGAAATTAAGTATATTCACAGAAGTCTATGTGAGTTTAATTCAATTGTTAGGAATACCGTACGAAATATGTAAGGATATGATTGTGATTCAAATCTTAATATATCCATTTATTTACTACCTTTTAAACAATAAAATTCTTACAACTAGTTTATCTGATCAAGAAAAAATAAAATATGTTCACCAAAGTTTATGAATGTATTATTTTACAATTACAATTTTTCTAAACCGAGAATTCATTTTATAAGAGTCTAGCTAGAATAAACAAATTTCTTTTTCTTTTCCTAATCATGAATGATGAGGGTTTCATAATAATATTATTATATATACTATACCATTGGAGTATATATAAGGATATCTAAATAAGTATTTTCATTTTGTCTTCTCTTTAACTTGAGACTTGGGAGTAAATAATTAACTATATAGAAAGTTTACTGTGAACATTAATCGATTAATATAAAATTGAGAACGGAACAGTGAAAGATACATAGAGGTAAAAGACACAAGAAAAAACCAAAAATAATTGGGACCCTCTTGACGATTGATTCTCGTTACAGCCGTTACTAGGTCATGATTTCTACAATAATTGTATAGAACAACACAAACACACATCCACAAACTAACACCTAACCTTAATTACAAAAAAATTATTTGTTGTTTTTTTTTTGAGGTAAAAAATTATTTGTTGTTATTTTACTATAGTCTATGCCAATAGAGGTTTGTCCGATTGATAAGAAGTTGACTCATATTTCGTACCAGCATAATTCAAATATTCAAACTGCGCTTTGACGTAAGGATTTGGTAAGTGGGCGATGTATAGATATTTCAGCCAAAATTCTATGAGCTTTGAGGTTTGTCTTGCTCTGGTAAACATCTTGAGACAGAATATGATTCCCGGCATTCAAATTCTTTACATTTTTTTGGGTTTATAGTATTATTTTAGATGTTTTAGGTTTTTTCCTCTCCCAACATTTTTCTCGATTTATTTTTATACTAAATGTAGGAACTACAGTTGATTCTAAATGCACGACATTCTGATCCGATCCCTCTTGACACTCGGCTCACCTAGTTGAACATTTCATTTATTTAAAAAAAATGTTACTATGGCCTATAGATATGTTACATGCTTGAATTGAAATATTAAAATTGAGATTGAAATTTTGCAATGCAATGCAGGCATTCCAAGCAACATGGGCAGCTGCATGTAAAGTAGAAGCATCGACAATGGTGGTTCCAGCAGATTACATCTTCTACGTGGGCCCTATTTCATTCTCAGGCCCATATTGTAAGCCCAACATTGTTTTTCAGGTAAATGTAACAATCAAAATTAAAAGTAGCAAGCAACAGAAATATTGTATTTATTCTTAATTACAAAAATAAAGAAAAAAACAAGAATAGGTAGGTAACACGTGAAAACAATAACATGCGCCTGTCTTTTTCGCCAGTTCAGAAAATTACACATCAATACATATACAACATTTTGTGTATTTTGTCCTCCTTACATTGCCTTGTTTTAATCACCACTATTCTTTTTTCACTAGTCAAATTCTTGTTTTACACAAACATAAATACCTAACACTGACGCAAATATTAGATACGATATAGACATTGACACGCAACACAAACATAAATGTAATGATATATAAACACTAAACAGAGATATATGTCAGACTCCAGGACACACTATATGTTAGCAATACACACTCTTTAATCAGTTGAAATTTAAATGAGTTCATTCTATTTTATGCTAACCTTCATAATTAATTTCAACAAATTAAAAAGTGTGTTGAATCTTGATAACACTCCTAGTCTCATCTATCTCAATTGTTATATTCATTCTTAATAGATAGAAGGATTGGATCCTAACTCTTACAACTTAGGTGGATACTAATTGAATTTCTTGCAATGTAACCATTGTTCACCACTTATAAACACATTTTCATATCATATTTCAACTAATATAGAACTTTTAACACTAATAGTTAGGATACTTGAAACAAAAGTTACACGGTCGAAATATGAGACCAAAATTGAACGATTATATTATACGAGGACTAAATTGTAAAAATATTAAAATATATTGTAAATTAGGCTAATAATAAAGTGATATTGTGTCAGCTTGATGGAACAATAATTGCTCCAACAAACCCAAATGCTTGGAGTGGAGTAACACTACAGTGGCTGGAATTCACAAAATTAGAAGGAATTACCATTCAAGGAAATGGTGTCATTGATGGAAAAGGCTCAGTTTGGTGGCAAGATTCCCCATATGATAATCCAATAGATGATGAAGAAAAGCTTATAGTTCCTTTAAATCACACTCAAATGCCTCCAATGCCGGTAATTTCACTTTTAATCACTAGCTAAGAGTTGTCAATTAACTTATTATTACTCACATTAAGCTAATTATTTATGCATTTGTAATAATAGGTACAAAATGAGATGGGAAGAAAAATGCCAAGTAACAAGCCAACTGTGAGGACTACTTTGATTTGAAACTTTATAATTAATTAATTTGGATTAATCATGTTTATAAAGTTTTTTAATTTAATGGTTTTTTGTAATTTTAATTTTGTTGGACAGGCACTAAGGTTTTATGGAAGCTATAGTCCAACTGTGACAGGCATAACAATTCAAAATAGTCCACAATGTCATCTAAAATTTGATAATTGCAATGGAGTCCTTGTTCATGATGTGAGCATTTCATCTCCTGGTGATAGTCCTAACACCGATGGAATTCATCTTCAAAATTCCAAAGATGTGTTGATTCGTAACAGCAAATTAGCATGTGGTAATTCTTCAAATTAGTCTGTTGTTGTTCTCACACTCGCCGAATTTTTTTATATTATAATGCTGAGAAATGTTAACATATGCTCTTAAGACACACATTAACAAGACCATATAATGTTTATACTATGATGTTATGGCATACAAAAGTAATGTAAAAATTGATACCTAAAACTGGCATTGAATGTGGTCATTAAAAAAGCATGACATTATCTTATCCCATCTTTTGGCAAATGATGTCTCAATGCTTTGCAAATTATAGCCATAGGTTACATTTTTTGATAAAAAAAGAGAAACACCATAGATTACATGACATGTGTCAAATCCAAAACCCATGATGCATCATCCAATGTTATCCTACTAATAATATCTCCCCAAACATAAACTCTTATTTTTTGTACTTTTTTCATCTATTCTTGTTTCATCAGAAAAATAGAGCTTCTTATTTTTGTTTTTACTTACCAACCATTTATTAATTGAGACCCTACATAGCATAACATAAGACTTAAATTACATAGAACAAAAAACTAAAACATACTACCTCCATTTTTTTTATAAGCGACAATATATTTTTTACATTCATTAAAAATTGATGAATATTTTCTATTTAATGGTCAAATACATTAATTTTTCAATGAATCTAAAAAGTTAATTGTCTCTTATAAATAAGAACGGAGGTAGTATAATGTAGACTTATAGAGTTAAATTAAGTGCTTATTTTTATGTTGATTAAGTGTTGTTTTGAATTAAATTTGTGAACTATGATATGCAGGAGATGATTGTATATCTATACAAACTGGATGCTCAAATGTGTATGTACACAATGTCAATTGTGGTCCAGGACATGGAATCAGCATTGGAAGTTTAGGAAAAGATAACACCAGAGCATGTGTCAATAACATTACTGTCAGAGATGTCAACATTCACAACTCAATGAATGGTGTTAGAATCAAAACATGGCAGGTAAATACATTCAATATATAATACAAAAATAACTGTCTCACTAGCTAGTTTATGAGCCCAAATGTTCTCAATGTAAGTCTATTTTAATGGTAAAAATATTTTATCAAAAGAAGGCTATTATGACAGAGTTTGTAACAAGACTCTCCCACAGAAAAAGAATCTGAGTTTGATTTCTAGAGTTGCCTATTTGTGAGGCGATCATACTGTGTGAAGAAAATTGAATGTCTTGATATTGATTCGATGATTAGTCTTATAGAGGACTCGAAGGACTCAAACCGTGTAGATCTTAATTATGGCAAGTTAGAGAAAATGCAAATTATAGACTAAAGTTTGATTTTTTTCAAACCTATTATTAGTAATCCCTCCGGCTTTAAATATAAGCAAAAAAGTACATGTATTTGGTCACCAAAGACATGTACGTTTTTGCTTATATTTAAGGCCAATGTGTGCCAACCTTGTTAGAATGTTTTGGTTTGTCATGTTACGCTTTTGCACTCTTTTGTTTGAAAAAGAGCCACAGGAAATATATAATATAATTAATATATAAAATAGTTTAGAGTTCCTACCATGCAAAATATGATGAGTCAATCACAATGCTTCCATAATTTAAGAGTTTGATGCATTAAGTTAGATTTTTCTCACAGTGAAATAAAATATCTGCAGGGTGGGTCTGGTTCAGTACAGGGAGTACTATTCTCAAACATACAAGTTACAGAAGTTCAACTTCCAATTGTGATCGACCAATTTTACTGCGACAAACGGACATGCACAAATCATACATCAGCAGTGTCTCTAGCAGGAATCAACTACGAAAGAATAAAAGGAACATACACGGTTAAACCAGTACATTTTGCATGCAGCGATAGCTTGCCTTGTGTAGATGTTTCTTTAACCTCTGTCGAGTTAAAACCGATTCAAGAAAAATATCATTTATATGATCCGTTTTGCTGGCAGACTTTTGGCGAATTAAGAACTCCAACAGTCCCACCAATTGATTGTTTACAGATTGGGAAGCCATCAAATAATCGGATTCAGACCAATCATGATATATGTTGAATCTTTGCTACGTAGCGTGTGTTTGGATCTGCCGCAGAAACTTCTCTCTCACATAGGGAATTGTGAAAACAACCAAGCTATAAAACTAAACTTTCATGACGACGTGGTTTTTCAAACGTGCCGCATGACCAACAATGGCGTAAATTCATATGATTGTTGATGTTCTTATAATTCGATAAAAGCTGAGTCCCGCATCGCGCAAGATATGACCTTACAGCTAGCATGTATATTCCAAGAGTACTAGTTTTATAGGAAATTTTTCTTCATCATGAGAATGTTATTATATGTTATATACTATTATTACTAGCCCTACTTTCTGCAAGAGGCTAAGAGTATATATATTTGTGTTAAAATGTAGCCTTGTAGCTAAAATTGCCATTGTGTGTGATATATTATTTATTAAAGAAGTGCTAGGATTCTAGCATATATGTGAGCAATAAAAACATTGACATTTTCACCACAGCTTCAGAATTATGAAATTCAAATAAAAGAACATAAGTTATGCAGTTTCTTAGGTAAAAAGAAAAAATTATGCAGCTTCACTATAATAGAAATGTACTTTGACAATGGCTAAAAGGTGCAAAAGATCTGTAGTATTTTGGAAGGGTGCAGAGCATCTAGTTTGTAATATGGAATATAACTTATCAATGAAGAAGTAGAGTTAGAATGAGATATAATTATCATTCAGAAGTTCTTATGTGTTATGAGATTGAGGCTTTTCCTAGAACACATTCACCCCAATATCTTCATGGACTGGTACATGTTGATCTGAGGAAGAACAAATGTCTACAACTTAAACAAACTTTACACTTAGTGAATTGTGGAATGGTACATACTAGTACATATCATGTGAATCTGATGAAGAACAAATATCTAAACCTTAACATGCTTAACACTTGGTGGACTGTGGTCTGGTATGAATGATCAAAATCTTTGACCATTCAACATGTCAAGCTCGATCAACTTGATCAACATCAACGTGTCTAGCTCATCTTGATCATCCAAGTCACCTTGAGTTCTACCTTTAACATGTCTAACTAAAACTCTACCATTTGACATGCATAACTTAGCTTGACTGTTTAGGTAATGATGAACTCGCTTTCAACTATGCAAGTCATTTGGATCTTGAGTTACTATTTAAGTGAAAGGTGTGGTCCACTAGAAAAGTATTTCATGATATGCCACGTATACAATGATTTATGCTACGCATGCTACAATTTCACATGTCCAGCACAGACGAGTGACCTGAAAAAGATAAATTTGCAAAGAAATTAACAACACTCACGTTAATAGCATACAACGACAAACTATTTACAAATGTGACAAATCATACATATATGATTAAATTGAATTGTCTGACATACCCATACTTCCTAATCTATAACGTTATGCCAATATTATTCTTGATATATAGAATTTAATATTTAATCTAAACGAAACAAACACCACACCAGGGACGGACCTACACACACCACTGTGTAGGCCATGGCCCTCACTACTATATGAATATTTTTTTTTCATATGTTACATAATTGAAAGGATTGTACAAAGAGAGAAAATAATTGAATTTTGAGATTATTAACTAAAGCCCTCATATAAAAATAAACTCATACCGTAAGTTTTATTTCTTGTAAATTGTGTGTCTCAAATCTTAATTTTCTTTGTCTCTTTGAGCATAGTTAAGTTGTTAAGAATATTATAATATGCAGAGATTAGAGTTCGAATCCAAGATTTTTCATACTTATTCACTTTTAAGTAATACAATTCTAATTATTTGACGGAAAAAAATATATCAAACCTCTTTTTACATGAGACACTCTTTGCACAATGCCACTATTGCATTGTTGTCGCTTGTCGTCTAACATTTTATCAAACCGACTACAAATTTTGTTATATATTGGCCCTCACTACTCAAAGTTTCTGGGTCCGTCCCTGCACCGCACAAAGATGAGAAAGAAAAAAATACCGCACAAAGTTGACGAACAACACGTCGCACTAAGACAACAAAATCACATAAAAAAACTAAATATACGTGAAAATTAATTATTTAAATAAAAAAAAAACCACAATAGTTTGTTTTTTTTTTAAAAAAAAAAAAAATCGGAAAGATAAATCAGTTTTGTTGGTCATCTAAATAATAACTTTGTTGAGTTTGTTGGCCGATTTCTCCACTATCGTGCATTTCGTGAGAGACAGACTTCGTAACCTATAGCAGTTTTTTTTTTCTTCCAAAAAATAAATAAAGAGAACATTATTCTGTTGCGTCGTTGAAGAGAAGAGTGTGATTTTGCTTAAGCTCAAGTAAAATTGAACAGCGTGCGTGAACTCCAATTCCTTTAGCAACAGTTTTCCGTCACCACAAGTTCAACCATCGCGAAGAACCCTAACAATTGAAATCCACAATCTATAAAGTTCACATGACTGGTAACGAGTTTCGCTTCTTCTTGTCATGCGATATCAATCTTCCCGTCACTTTCCGCATCGAACGCCTCGAAGGCAATTTGCCCCTTCCAAAATCCCCTAATTCAGGTTCTTAAATTCACATATGTTTCTAATTTTGTGATTTAAATTTCTTACTGTGTTATTTTATTACTTAATTTTTGTTAATTTGATATAATTCAATATAATTGTAAGTGTCATAGACACTGGGACACGCCTAATCCGAGGAGTGTCTGTGCTTCGTAGGTGTTATATTATGTGATCGGTGTAAAAGTTTGTTATGTCTTTGGCTTTGATTTTTGCATATGCTGAACTATTTATTTATTTATTTATTTATTTATTTATTTTGTTTAGACCAATGTTCATGTGATTTTTACTTTCTTTCTTCGTTGTAGAAAATATTGGTTCCACGGATGATGGAACTGCGGAGTTATATGTGGAGTGTGCGTTGCACATTGATGGCGCACCGTTTGGACTTCCCACGAGAACGAGGTTATCATACTGTTATTGTTGAAATAATGTTCTGTTTATGTTCACAGAACTTTTAAGACCTTGTACAATTAAATATATAGGGACGATTGGGAATCAGTTTGATTAAGTGTTTTGGAGTTTATGTTATCTGTGCTTAAATTGAATAAGCTACTTGTGTTAGGATGTATATATGTTGGAAAGCCATTCCCATTGTCTACATTTGTTTTGACTTTGAAAATAGAATTTGGGTGGATTGAAAGTAAAGAGGGGAAGGGGTAAGCCCAACATAAATTTTTTTCTATAAGCTATAAGCTATATCTAAGAGCTTATTAAAATAAGCTAAAGTAACTTATGGATATATCATATGTTATTGTTATTATGAATTCTTGTAAACACTTACACAATTGCTTATATCATGAGATAAACCTACTAATCCATGTTTCGTGACATATTTCAACTGACATCTTGAAGGAATAATTATTACTGAATTATATTTCATTTTCTTAGTTATCAACTTATCACTTTAACTATCCAGTTTTAGTTTATTTTCCATGAGTTTGAGCCTTTGTAGGTATTGTATTGAAAATAAAAATTTGAATACAGATCAGATGGGCTTTTTATTTGTTAGTATTTTTTTTTTAAATGTTGGTAATTAGTTTGGTTGTTAGTTATGCTAGTAGGGGGGATTTGAATCATGTTGCCTTATCACTCCCGGTATTCTTGTGCGAGTGTCGCAAATTCATAATGAACTCTTGAGTCTTGATAGATAGCTTGTATTTATTGACCAATCAGCAATGTGATAATATTAGACAAATGATTTATCGTATTTATGGATTTTTTATATTTATAAGTCATCGGTGAAGGTTGGAGTCCAGCGGACCATCATATTGTTGGAATGAGCTCATCACGTTGACTGCTAAATATCGGGATTTGACTGCTCAGTCACAACTCACTTTCACTGTAAGTTGCCATATGTGATGTGATAGATCATGATCTTGAAGTTTCTATTGGACTTTTTTTCGTACATTAATGAATTAAAGCAAGAAAATAATTCTTCTTTTTGCTTTAACATCATGAAATCATGTGTTAATTTAATTTAAAATAAAATTATTATAGAGCTTTTGAAGTGTGACTTTTTATAATCTTGTATGAACAGGTTTGGGATCTTTCTCATGGTGAAGGATTGATTGGAGGAGCTACAATTATTCTCTTTAACAACAAAAAGCAGCTCAAAACTGGGAAGCAAAAGTTGAGGCTTTGGGCAGGAAAAGAGGCAGATGGAACATTCCCTACGTCTACACCTGGAAAGGTTAATGTCAATTCTAAGTTATTGTATTCATAGGTGTTACATTTTGTTTTTTATGAATCCTTTTCAAATGAGCATACAGTACTCTAACGTGTCCTCATTAGGTCCCTAGGCATGAACGTGGCGAGTTGGAGCGATTGGAAAAGCTTGTGAATAAGTATGAGCGAGGCCAAATTCAACGAGTGGACTGGCTCGATCGCCTAACATTCAAAGCTATGGAGAAAATCAAAGAACGTGAAAGCTTGAAAAATGGAAGTTCTCATTTGTACCTGGTTGTGGACTTCTGTAGTTTTGAGCATAGAGTTGTTTTTCAGGTATTCTTACCTCATAGTTGTGACACTTCTTAAAGGATTAATTTGACAGTAATGCCCGTGTTACCCTGGTCAAAGACGGAAAAGTCATAATTTATATTTATTTAAATGTTAACATGACGTACTCCTCCCCAAATAAAATAAACATACATGTGTGTGTTAGCATGCAAGTGGTTTATTATCAGCGACTTCTAGCATATAGCTTTAAAACCCAACTGATTCTGCCTTTTTGCAGTCAATCAAATACTCCCTCCGTTCCAAATTATAAGTCACTTTGGCAATTTTGTACACTTAAGAAATATAGTTAATTTTGCATGGGAAAGAGAAATTAAGAGTGACCTAATGACTTTACAAAACTATCCTTCATTAATGGCATGGAAAAAGAGAAATTAAAAAAATCGGAAGTGAGAGTACTAAACAGTACATGGTATGATAGGAAAAGAAACATTAATGTTTCATTGGTATTGTAAAGTGACTTATAATTTGGGATGGAGGGAGCAACAGAGTATTTGGTTTTTCTAAATTCTTAATGAATTTTGATTTCTTTTTTTCTTTCAGTTTTCTACTTTGCTTACAAAATACTGTATCACTTAGGTGCTTGACTAAATAAATTATGCACGGTCTATTTGTATAATGGAACAGATCATGTTATACCGCATACCTTGAGGCTGTTCTCTTATTGTCATTCTCACACCAATATATGATATACTCCTGCATCAAATTCATGTAGGATCTCTATATCTAGTTTAGTTATTCAAAATAAATTCAAACATGTGTGGGATCCATAGAATGTGACCTTGAATTTGCAAGCATCCTACATTTCTAAGAATGTTAACATTCCATGCATAGACTGACCATCATAGTTATGGAGGTATCATATCTTACATACTGATGTCAAGATGCTCATTTTTTCAAACAACCCCTGAAGTTATTGGCACATATGTTTTTGTCTATTTGTTTTCCTTTTTCAGTAGTATAATTGACGCTGAGATAGATCCTACACATGCATTAACTCTTAATTCTTATATGTTAAAAAATATAGGAATCTGGTGCAAATTTTGTGTTGCCATCCCCTATAGCTTCGACCAATGATATTGTTATTGTCTGGGACCCAGAAGTGGGAAAGATTAATCCCTCTGAACACAAACAGTTAAAGCTTGCCAGGAGTTTGACCCGTGGTGTCATAGATAGAGATCTGAAGCCAAGCTCAAATGAGAGAAAGTAAGCTTAAATTTTGACATCCAAATATGATTTTGATTTCCCTATTATATATATGATGAGATTAATGTCATGAAGGATTTATCTTCAGTGCTTCAAATGGTTAAATTGTTAAGTGGTGTATCTTAAACTATCAATTAAGGACAGTTAGCATTCAAATGAAGTTTCATTTCCACCTATGAAATTGGATACTTATTTTGATCATGCTTCATAGATTACCACAATTCTGGTTGCAGTTAGTTAAATTATCAGAACTAAATATTTTAGATTTAACTAGTATTGTTTTTTTAAAGTTTCTACTTTCTAAACTGCATGTAACTTCAATAAAACATGGCCAAGATTTATCTCTGAAGTTTTGTGGTGCTGATGATACATGATTAATGTGAAAGAATTTATGTAATGTACTTGCTTCTAGGACCATGGACAGTAATTTTTGAAGCGATTTTTAGACCGTGTGGGATTAATGAAAATTTAATAAGCCATCAATCAAAATGTCAAAGGAAATATTGGCGTTGTTTCTTCACTTGTCTTTGTTGCAAAAACCAGAAAATTTTAAAGTGTTGTTTCTCTCTCTGACTTAAACCTTTACCTCCTAATTGTTTTCTGGTGTTTCTATTGTCCAACACCTTTTCCTACTTATGTCAGTATTTAACACTTCACTTTTTTTAACCATGGTAAGCATGTAGGTGATCATTTAACTTTTTGTGTTCTCTTCTATGTCAAGGTCCATTCAGAGAATTCTAAAGTATCCACCGACAAGGACTTTGAGCGGAGAAGATAGGCAGCTCTTGTGGAAATTCCGTTTTTCTTTGATGTCTGAGAAGAGGGCTCTAACAAAATTCCTTCGTTGTGTTGAATGGAGTGATGTACAGGTTAGCGTAGCCTTTTGTTATGTTGGAAATTAGTGATAGATATTATGATATACGACTTTGGGTGTTATAGACATGGTACTTTAAGTTTATGAGACATTCTCATGATAATTTACCAAAACCTGAAATATTGCTTCCTCCGTCCTGCTTTTACTCATCACTGGGAATTTTTTTTTTTTTTTTTTATAATTTAGTAAAATAGATTAAGCATTGGCCAATGTTTAATAAATGAATTGGAAATCCTAGTGCATCCTATAGGTAAACATCAGTGTGGATGGGTTAATTGTGGAGTTAGTAGAAAGAGTATTGAGAAGGAGAGGTGTCTTATCAATTGTCATAATCTTCGGTTCTTTTGGCATTAGAGGGAGCATACCCTCGAAGCTCTGCAGCATTGTAAGTTGTAATCAGGAAAATCTCCTCTATTTTGATATAATAAGATACCAGTTCCTATCAGTATCCTTCATCATGAGTCAATTTTATTTCTTACAGGGATTGTACTCATCTGGTGTTTGAGATTCTGTTCTTCACGAGCAGTTGAGAATATATAGGGATGAGCCATTCTAGCCATTTACCTATAAACATGCATTTAATCAGGGCATTGTCTGGTATCCTTTATGGGGTTTCACATAATCACATTCTATCGTCTCCATTCAAATACACAGCTGTTTTTCTCTTCTACTAGCTGAGCATATAATTGAGTCCTGGTTATCATAAGTTGCATATAATACTACAACATAAACCGATAGAACTTAGAGACCTCCTATCAATCATGTGTGTAGGAACTCAAAGTGATGAATAAAGTAGAGTAGCTATGTAACTGTTAGTACTTAGTAGTGTAACAGAAATTTGTTAATTAGTTAACAGGGTGGTTAGTCAAAGTAATCCTGTTTTTTTTTAAAGGAGTCAGAGTAATCCTATAAATAGTAGAATTGTTGGTAGAATAATGACTTTTGTCAATTAGAAGTGAATTGGGAGGTTTCTGCTGTAAAGTTTTTCGTTGAAGTTCAATAAAGTTCTATACTTACACAGAGGGAAATTCCCTAGTGCCATTGTTTCTCGGTAATTTCCTGGTTCCAGTTCTATCAACTGGTATCAGAATCTGATTCTCGGTGGCTCAAAAGAGCTACCTATGGAGGGGCAGACCGGAAAGGCCGAGTAAAGCATCATAGAGTGCCAGCCGCCGAGTGGCGCCGGTGCTATGATAGGAACATGAGTATTATGAGGTGTCCAGAAATTTGATAATTAAGTTACGTAACAAATTAACAAAAATTTAGTTATGTAACTAGTTAGTGGCAGTTGCCGAGATGCTGGCGATGCTACGATATGAACTTTAGTATTATGGGGTGTCCAAGTTCAACATTGAGCACTATGGGATCCTCGGTGGAATATTTAAGTGGCTTGGTTCTTCTCCCTTGATAGCTAACTGTTAAGGTGGGTTTCCCAAGTCTTTGGTTACTTATCATAAACCAACGAAGATTTAAAGTGAAACAATTGAAAAAGATTTACGTTTAAATGGTCTCTCAGGATATTTTGCTTTTGAAATCACACAATGTTTCATTTGATCCACTTTGGCTGAACCCCTGTAGTGGGAAAAAACTTATCATATTGTTGTTGATTAAACTTTTGTTTATTGAATAATTATGGTATTGCCTCTCTCCTGTTTCTCCTTGTTCTTGAATTCTTATTACTTAAAAACAGCTGTAGAAATTCCGATATTTTATAAATTTGTTCTTCACAGGAAGCAAAACAAGGACTAGAATTGATGGGCAAGTGGGAAACGATTGACGTTTGTGATGCACTGGAACTTTTGTCTCCAGTTTTTGAAAGCGAAGAGGTAATTACGTAGAGTAGAGAAATATTTTCGAAAACCGTACTGGTGTGGGAGTAGGTCTTTTATTTATATTCAATAAATTAGGCTAGCAGTACAATATAGTGCAGAAGATGTAAACACCTTCCATACATTAACCATGATCATAATATTCTCTGCACGTTAATCGCATGTGTGATACATTTAACTCTCAACAGACATATAGGGTAAAGGGTTTCATTTCAATTTTCCTATGTTTAGTTTAAAAAATAAATAGTGAAAATAAATTGAAGAGAGGAAAATTATGAGGGACTAGGGCGAGGATTGTAAGATATTTCCACTTCAGATACAACTAGATTTCTCAAGGAAATGAAAATCAATCCAATTTGTTTATAAGTTATAGC
The DNA here is from genome assembly GCA_951804385.1 of Trifolium dubium. Taxonomy (NCBI): domain Eukaryota; kingdom Viridiplantae; phylum Streptophyta; class Magnoliopsida; order Fabales; family Fabaceae; genus Trifolium; species Trifolium dubium. Next base: position 29,948,302 of record OX638069.1, on the reverse strand, counting down.
TCCCTTTGGTAATTGATATAGCTATGAGTTTAACACCATAAGGAGTCATAAGTATAATATTATAACATCCCATAGCAAATGTAGGGGAAAAGATGCCATACTGCCCATGCACACCTAGGTTTCAGCCTTTACAGTGTGTACACCTGTTTTCAGGTCCGTGCGTATGCAGTGAGTGTTCTCGAAAGAGCTGATGATGAAGAGCTTCAATGTTACCTTCTTCAATTAGTTCAGGCTCTTCGGTTTGAGCGGTCGGACAAATCTCGCCTTTCTCAATTCCTTGTCCAGCGTGGTATGTGCATGAGGAATTAAGTGCTAGTTCTGGTTGTGTTTGGCTCTTGTCTGAAAGAAACTTTTAAATTTTGACAGCATTAAGCAATATCGAGTTGGCAAGCTTTCTTCGCTGGTATGTGGCTGTTGAACTTTATGACCCGGCATATGCAAAACGATTTTACTGCACATATGAAATTCTGGAGGAGAATATGATGAAGGTGTGAACTCATAAATTTCTTTAACACTTGAGTATTTGCTTTACTAAGTCTTGCTTTTTGATGCTTATTATCATGATAACTAATTTTGCCTTTTACCTGTATTTGAAAAATGTGCTTGATGGGAAATATGTGTTCCTTTAATGTTGCAAGTCTGGCAATATTGCTAAGCCATTTCTGCTTCATTTGTACTCCAACACTAAAAAATCTTTTCATTTTTTAATATGAGAAACATTCTTGAACCAGAAAAGCTGCTTGTGTGACTTATGTACTTGTCCATCTAAATTTCATTTGTGTAGCATAGAAAAGTCTTGATTGTTGTTAGAAGTCTCACATTGACTAGAGATATGGCATAGATAGCCTTTATAAATGTGTGCAAACCTCAACTCTCAACCTAGCTTTTGTGGTTGAGTATAGGCCTTCCAAATTCTAATATGGTATCAGAGCCTATCCTAGATCTATTTGTTGTTTGTTGTGGAGACCTCCCATATTTGGGGCACCCGTTATTGTTGATTCCACGTTCCAGCTTGTTCAGTTCTGGACGTGAGGGGGTGTGTTAGAAGTCTCACATTGGCTAGAGATATGGCATAGATAGCCTTTATAAATGTGTGCAAACCTCAACTCTCAAGCTAGCTTTTGTGGTTGAGTATAGGCCTTCCAAATTTTAATAATTGTAAACAATTTTTTAATTAACTCTGGTCTTGCGATATATTAAGATTTATAAATAAATTAAAATTAAAGATGCTGAAAGTGCTGGTCAACTATAAACTCTGGTCTTGGAATAGTTCATTAATTCTGGAATTTAACAACTATAAGTCTATAACACCCCCCTCCCCAATCTCAGATGGGAGCTGGTGCAAACGGAGAGGAAGATGGATTTAAACGGTGGCAGAGTTTGGTACGACAGACAGAATTAACTGCTCAGTTGTGTTCTATCACTAGAGATGTAAGGAATGTCCGAGGTAATACACAGAAGAAAATTGAAAAGCTTAGGCAGCTACTTTCTGGTCTTCTTAGTGAACTTACCTATTTTGATGAGGTATCGGTCTAACTTGAAGCTATGCAGTCATTTATTGTTTTATCTTATTTTCCTAGCTTTAATGAGATACATATGGAAGAAACTACTATTTGATTTCCTTAGTTTATTTAATTTCTAACAATTACATCTCGTGAATTTTTAGAAAGTTTCTCAGACGTATGTTTATTCATGTTGTGTTTCATCTGTAGCCAATACGGTCACCTCTGACACCAGGTGTGCTCATCACTGGGATTGTTCCCTCAGAGTCATCAATATTTAAAAGTGCACTGCATCCTCTGCGACTTACTTTTAAAACAGCAAATGGTGGAAACTGTAAAATCATATTTAAGAAAGGGGATGATATTCGCCAGGACCAGTTGGTATTCCTGCAAAACCTTCTTACACTGTGTGTGTGTGTGTCTGTGTGGAAATGGATTTATGTGTGCAATGTGCATTGGTGCACCAAAAAGTAAAAACACACACCTGTCCATGTGCTCTGACACACACAAACTTTATCCCATGCATGTGGAGATAGATGTTCAGGAAATGAGTTCAGTTACATAAATAATTGTCTTTTTGTAGGTTGTTCAAATGGTATCACTAATGGATCGATTGCTTAAGTTAGAAAATCTTGATCTGCATTTGACGCCATACAAGGTTCTAGCAACTGGGCAAGATGAAGGCATGCTGGAATTTATTCCATCTCATTCATTAGCACAGGTAGGGTCATTTTTCTGTAACACTTTTTCTTTGTAACCTCTGCTTCCTCTTTTTGTAATTTGGATTTTCTTCATTTTTCTGTAACACTTATCTTTGTAACCTCTGCTTCCTCTTTTTGCAATTTGGATTTTCTTCTGCATTGGTATTTAGCAAGCATTCTATATCGGTATTTAGTTAGTATTCTACTTTTATTTTTGATATATTCTCATTTTGAATCCCGTCTACCGTGATAAGGCCTGGTGGTGGTTGTTGTATATTTTCAATGTGAAATATTTTACAGGATTCATGTTATGGATAATGAATCTTATTTTAAAGCCTTGGTTGTAACTTACAATGGCTTCAAAGCTGATGTCTCTGTCTTCTTGTTATGAATAATGAATCTTATTTTACCTTTATTTCATATCAGCTTTTGTTTGTGAATAATTTGGAATTATTGGTGGATGGAATTGAAAATTATTCATTATCTTTATGCTTTTAACTTATCACTTACAGAAAATGTTAAAAACCTCTGGAACTTTGTATACTAGTGTTTTTCAAATGGACAGTTGATTTATGTATTGGCAGTTTGGCGCGATTTCGTTGCAGGAATTTTTAATTTGATAGTATTTTTGTGAAAGATTTTATAGGTAGTTTCTTTTTACAGTTCCTTTGATATTATTGGGTTCTGAAGTTTTATTAATTAAATATTTTAGTTGCATCCTCAACTCCCTCCCCCTGTATAGGGAAATTGTTTTAATGCTCTGGCTCTGTAAATGATCATGGCGATTGCAGGATATTCAATCTTCCAGTTGCTAGACTAATATGTAATCTTTTCATGTCTAGATTTTGTCAGAGCATCGCAGCATCATAAGCTATTTGCAGAATTTTCATCCTGATGATAATGGACCTTTTGGAATTACAGCCACCTGCCTCGAAACGTTTATAAAAAGCTGTGCTGGCTACTCTGTTATCACATATATACTTGGTATTGGAGACAGGTGAGTATTGATTTTATTCATTATGCATAATTTTTGTCTAAACTAGTGATCTTGATATTTTGTAATGGGGGAGGAGTTGGTTGTTAGGATTGGGTAGGTTTGGACCAGGGATATTAGTCAATCAAAAATGGGGAAGTTAGTCTTTTTGGTGTTGAAATTTAACATATCTCGTCATTCTCGTGTTATAGTCAATCAAAAAATTCTACAATCTGGATTTGAAAAGTTTTTTATTTGTTATCGTAAAGTTTTCTGCATTGTTTTGTTCATAGATTTGATCTTTGCGAATATGTCTATCCATCCTTTTTTTCCTTCCTCTTGGATAGGGTTGTCTTCATTGCTTTTCCACAATCTACTTATGAAAATTTTCAGTTTGCTTAAGAAAACTAATTATGCATACTTACAGTATTTTTATCAGTTTTACTGTTTTTCAGGTGTTTGTGTTGTTTCTATCTTTCTCTTGGTAATGTTAAAATCTTCGAAAAATATAATCTTAAACTATTTTGAGTTGTTAAATATAGGAAAAATTGCATTCACCTCCATTGAGTATGCTGAAATGACACACGTCACACACACCCCTTCTGTTAGAAACTTAGAATATAAAACAGTTTACTCTTTGTGATTAGTATTAAACTTGTGCTTAGGCTTAATGTAACTGTTAGTTATGACATTAGTTATGAAGCTAGATCTTTGACTGACAGCTGTCAGTAGCGTAGATCTCTAAAAGTAGGGTGGGGGAGGTCACTAAACAGAATTGGGGAGAGTTGTGTGCAATTTCTCCAACAAATAAGGGTGATGGTGACTGTAAGCGTTAATTTAAAAAATAGAAAGGTTGTGTGTTATTTAAACATAGCAAATGGAAGATGAGGGTAATTTTTCCTTAAATTTATAAAGTGTATAACTCTTATACATGGCATCCAAGTTTTTTCCCGAACTTTTACTGAAGAAGGCTCATATAGAATCTATCATGTTATTCTGTATTTTATGAAATTGGCATGCTACATTGTTCACCAAATCTATATTTCCTCCCAACTTGAAGTGACAGTTTTTTTATTGTTAGGCACTTAGACAACCTCCTCCTCAGAGACGATGGAAGTCTTTTCCATGTTGATTTTGGTTTTATTCTTGGGCGAGATCCTAAGCCATTTCCACCACCAATGAAGCTTTGCAAAGAAATGGTTGAGGCTATGGGTGGAGCTGAAAGGTAACATTCCCATTGGATGATTCAATTCAGATTCAAAACCTTGATTGTGTGATTTGTAGCTTAAAAGTTGTTAGAAGGTGATTGATTTATTTGTACCCGTGCAGCCAATATTATACAAGGTTCAAGTCATATTGTTGTGAAGCATACAACATTCTTCGGAAATCCAGTAACCTAATTTTAAATCTATTTTACTTAATGGCCGGTTCAAATATTCCTGACATAGCTTCTGATCCTGAAAAAGGGATTCTTAAAGTAAGCTCCCTCCTTTTTCTATAAATAGGTTACAACTTACAACTGTTATGTTGTTCTTATACCAAGACTTTCTTGTTGTACAGCTTCAGGAAAAGTTTCGGTTGGATTTGGATGATGAAGCCTGTATACATTTCTTCCAGGATCTTATCAACGAGAGTGTGAGCGCATTGTTCCCTCAGATGGTTGAGACCATTCATCGTTGGGCTCAATATTGGCGATAACCCTAATATATGTTGGGTTTCGTTACACTATTGTAATTAACCAGGTAAGCTCTAGTTGTATTCAGTATACAACTGTATAATTTTTGATGAATTTCATTGCTTTTTTAGCAATTGTGTGGCATGGTTTGACCTTTCAAATTAAAGCAGAATCATTGTCTTGCTTTCTGAGAAAATACTTACATGCAATCATTGGCACTAATTGGAACATAATAGTAGGCATTTTTCATTCCTATTTGAGTGAATCTACAACATTTTCTATTCTTTATAGTTGTTTGCTTAAAATAGATTGATATTATCTACTGTGAAAATCTCTGCATGCTTAACAAATTGAAATGGGTGTTTTCCTCATATTTTGTCACTCATTTCCACTTTACAGCATCTGGTGCTGCCTGGAGGCTTCTGAAGAAGTTGTATAATGTCTGCAGCTTGATCTTTTCTTCGAAGTTGGAACTCAATAAGCTGAGCGAGACATCAGACGCAACTGCAGCTGTTTGCTGCTCTAATCTCTGAACTAATTGTCCTGGTGATAGTGACTAGCGAGGTTGTCTCCGCAAATGTGTTGATAAATTATTGCTTCTCCATTATTTTGGATATAGTTGTATTAAGATGCAGTAGAACTTATAAAATCTTTGTCCTGTGCAAAATCGTCGTTTTGGGTAAACTAATCTTTTGCTATTTGTATAGAAGCTCACTTACCTAGTCATTAATCAACATATATTATGTAAATAACTACAGCTATTATATTGTTTGCCCAATTCGAAAGGTATAAACTGCCAAATTCACAGCTGTTTGGATTGTGAATACTGAATAGCACAACTCTATGTTTTTATTAGCGTACATTCTGTACGCGTTGATACTTTGAAGACCGCATATTTGTTAGTATTTGTTAACACTGGTTATTCTGTGAAGTGTACACCTGTGACAACTGTGGATATATGTCTGGGGCTCTAGGCATATGCCTTAACTTTCTACATAATATATTATGCCTGCAATAAGATATTGTGATCCTATAAAGACTTGGTAAAAATTCATATCTCCCCATCCCCATGGATGGAGAAGATTCTTTGGCATGGGTCTTCATGCTTTGTTGGAGCCTTGGAGGGTAATCTAATGTATCTTAGTACATTGAGTATTGAAATTTATTTGCTAATAATGTTCAGTCATTCTGTGGTCAAGGTCTCTTAATGAATTAAAAAAAGAAATAATTTATTGAAACATCTGCATTTGTTTTAACTTTTAAACTTCATCTAATTTAAACGCACACATATTAAGAAAATTTTATTAGATTAGGACACATGTTAAGATGAATCTTTTTGTTAAAAGACAGTGAGTAGATATTTTCCTTCCATACAATTTCCAATTTTCCTTTGAAAATTGCTCTTCTAGTCCCTTAAAATGCTCTCAGACCTCCCAAGTTGACGAAAATACCCTTCGTATTCTAAAATACGAAATGAGTTATGGTTCGTATCCTACAATACGAAGACCTATATCATACAAAACACATCCGACATGATAAAATGATTGGTTTTTTTTTTTGGAAAATATTGATACCATTCGTATTTTAAAATACGAAATGCTTTTTTAATTAGTTTAAGTGTTTTTGTTGAATGTTAATGTTTAATTAGTTTAAGTGTTTTTGTTGAATGGTGTGTTGAATCATCTGACAATGTTGAAGATGATTCAAAATAGAAAAAATATTTTTGTAATAGTAATAACCTGCAAATTATTGTGCAATTGTAACAAGCTGCTACCAATTTCTTTAACCCTAGTCAACTGAACATATGTTTTCATCTTTTATTCAAGTTGTAGAACTAGAACCTCAATGCTGATTGTATAATTAACACACATGCATTTCCATTTAGTTGATTTTAGATGTCAGCATGTTGAATGTTCAATTATGCCTGTGATAATTCCCTATCATTTTGGCTTTGTAAAATACTAAATATTTTATTTTTACTGTAAAAAATAACTTGATTACATTGAAAATGAATCACAAGTTATATTATTTTTTTGTACTAAGAAATACTAAAATTGTCTTGTACATTTAAAAATGACTAAAAAATAGTCCAAAATCATGTACTGTCATGTCTACAATGGAAATAACTCATCCTTAAGAGGAGGACAAATCCATTGTATCTGAATATATGTAATCTCCCACATATCATCATCTTCTCTAGGCTCCAAAATTCCTTCATCCTTCATTTGTAATATAATCTTTTTCAACAAATCAGGAATAATTTCACTCAAAGATGAAGGACCATAATGTCCTAAATCAGCTTTCATGCATGTATCCATTCTTCTCAATACACCTAACCAAAATGCTCTAAAACCAGGACTCTCAGAAATTTGTTTCAAAGATTGCATATACATAGCTGATAATAATTCCATTGATAGTTTCAATGTCCCTTCCATACTCCTCATTTCCCTCTCAGCATTTTCCCTTCTGGAATATTCCAACATTTTCTCATGTAACTCATCAACCATAGCAAATATAACAAGGTTGAAATAGTTTATACAATTTGATGATATATATAGCATTTCTTCAGCTAAGTTGAAACTTTTGTGAAGTGAATAAACTGCATGGTTTCTTATCTCTTCTTGTCTTGATAAACTTGTTCTTCTAAATGCTTCACCAAGTTTCACAAATAGATTCATGTTATAGTTTGCTGAACTAGGACCTCGAAAATTCTCTTCCATCGATGCATTGCTTACGCTTGCTGTACTAAAACTACTACCTGGATCTGAGTATTGTGCTCTATGCCATTGAACCAACAAGTTTGTTGAATCAGCTAAAAGATCGAGTATCTTCTTTTTTTTCTCTATTGGACTGTTTTTCGCTAAGAAACAACCGAATGCGCAGTCAATGCAGTATGCGTAATTCGCTCGTGTTACATTAGTACCATCAGAGAGTAAAGATATCAATGCCTCGATACCGAGGTCATAAGTTTCTGGATATCTCCATGTAACTGATAACAAATTTAATACCGATTTCCATCCGATTTGAGTCTGCAAATTTGCAGGGTATTCGATGACTATTTTGCTCATCGATTGCGATAAAATCTCGTGACACGTGTCAAGTATTTCTTTATCGAGTTTCCACATTAATGTTATGGATTTGAAAATAAGTTCCTCAGCCAGTTTGTCTTCCCTTGGTGTTGAAAAGAGTTTGAGACATACCTTGAGAAGGCCTAAAAGTGCTTTTTCTGCAAAAGGGATTGGTGAGAACATTGGAAATTGAGCAACTGCCAGGAGAAACTCATGAAAATTTGGCCAAAATAGTTGGAACCTATGAACATTGGATAAAGATATTGCAGTGATTAAATCCCAACAAAATCCAACAGTTTCTTCTTCCTCGACCGGTGTGCTAAACTTTTGACCTTTCCCGGCAGCCGCAAATATCAATGATCTACCAAGGTTTTGTAAGCATTCTCTTGGAATGTTTGAACAATATCCAAAGATGCTACCGATTCTGCATAATTTGATAATTTTGACATTCTGTTCAAATTCACTACCAAGTTGCAGACCATCTTCATTTTCTTGGGAAAGAAGCAACAAACGAGTCATTACGCTAGGAAACCGATGAGTTCCGAATTTATGATCGTCAGAAATGATGCCTGCTTCAGGCGTTGTTGGTGCGTCTGTTGGCGTGTCAAAATCGATGGTGGATGGAGGTAGCAATCTTAGCCTTTTGAGTTTCAACAAACAATCAACTATGTTCTTCCAACCTCCTCGAATCGAGTCTCGGAAATCGTTCGCTAAGGTAAAAACAGCAACCGTTGCTAGTCTTGGTTTTAAATCATGACTGAATGTAAACATGGTTTCTTCTGTTGAAGCATAAGGATTTAGCAGTGTTGTGAATTTGCAAAAACATGTTATGAGTTCATCAAGTGTGTCTTCTAATCCATATTGAGCTATTCTCGCAACCGAAAATAGCCCTTCAATGCACTCATGCATGAGTTCCTCTTCATCTGTATGCTCAAAGAAAGACGAAAGAGCGGTTACCGATGGACCAGCAATGCAAGCAAACATATCTCTACACATTCTACGATCGAATTCACATTGTACAAAACTCTGTGATACTTTCGACCGATTTATGAGCTGAATCCACTTGCTTTGGGTCATATCTAATGAAACAAAATTTTCAGCTGATATAATTGCATTAGTAGAAATGGACTGAAAAAGCTCAGAAAGATACTCTCTAGGTAAATCTTGTCCTTGATTGATTGCTCTATTGTTTCTGATGAATTCTTCTTCTGTCATTTTCTTCTTGACTTGTGGATTGTGTTGATCAGTGTTAAGCATGATTAAGGAGTAACACAAAATAAGAACAGTATCCTTACTTGCAAATAAATCTGAGGATTGATAATCGAAGAATCTGTCAGAAAACGCTTCTAACACGCGTTGAATCTTTTGCGACTCGCCTGGCAACCGAAAACTTTCAAGATAAAATCTCAATGCACTGTCAAGAACCATACCATTAAAGTGAAAAGTTTCTGTGAATTCCTTAAGAACTTGCAGGTAAAAATTATCCGGGTCACCAAGATATTCACCAATCGCCTTTTTGTCTAAACCAGGCGTGTACCGAAAGAAGTAAGCGTACGCCATTGGATCAGGAGGATCAGATATTAACTTTGCATGCTTCAAGTACTCTAAACCCTTTTTATTATCTCTATTAAAATGGTTCGCAGCTATCAGTAATTTCTTCTTTTGTACTCTCGTGATTCGAACATGTTCAACCCAAGCTTCTATGTCATCGTCATCTTTTTCTTTTTCTTCCCAAAATGGTTTATATTCAAGCAATTGAGTGCTGTAAGGACCTAAAGGTGTTCTGTCATCAACTTTATCAATGTTATCCGCAATGTTGTGAATCACAATCAATAGTCCTTCAAAGGCTTGAATGTGTAAACTTGTTAAGTGACCATTCATTGCAAATGAATGCTTGCATATCAATTTTCCGACTTCTTCGAATATGTTCCTGCTACACGGATCACAGTCGAAGTTGGCATAAACTTCAACTATAAATGTTGGTTGTCTGCAGAAGTTTATCATCCCTTCAATTGCAACTTCTTGTAGCTGAATTGTGGTTCCAAGAGTTGCAATTCTTATTAGCACATGTCCAAAGAATGCTTCTAGTTGAAAACGAATGCGCCTACACAAAGAAGCAAATATAAGATAATAATAAGTACAAAAGTATTTTAAAATAACAGAAATTATATTTTGATACACAAATTTGACAACAATTTGGATGCTAGCACATTACAGATATGTAGTTAATTACATTCGGTTGATAGTTAATGTGTATATGAAGGTGTTGCAACTCATTAATGATCTACATAACACAATTATGCACGATTTTGAATGTTATTAATCACAAAATTTCAAGTGTATATTTGAACATAAATTATGGTTAATGAATATCATGTATATATGAACATTTGATAATTAGTATAATTTGGATGATTAATTAATATATGTATGCATATTTTGTGAATATCTATGTATGTATAAATTGTGATTAATGAATATGTATGTATATTAGGCAGATGGTTAACGATTTGCAGCACCTTGTTGTATTCATTAACCATCTACTAAATGTAATTAACCACATATTTCAATAGCATCAGCCATCCAAATTGATGATAAAATTGTGTTCTGTACAATCAAACCTTGTTCGAGCTTTTAGTCGAACTATTGGAAGAATTTAGAGACGAAAAAAAGTCTTTAATTTCGTCATTGTGTTAAAGATATTAAAATTGAATATCAATTTTATTTTTTCCATCGGTAATTCAACTTTTTCTAGGAGTGAATCGTACCTTCGCAGAAAGTGATACGCATTCAAAACGGTGCTGCAAATCATAGACAAGACAAATGAACTAGACCAAGTTCCATAGTAAATCAAATGATGAAACAAATCATCTTGAACCATCCTCAAAAGTTTAGGGTGATTTCCTATCTTATCACCACTCAATTCAATAGCTGAATTAATCAAAACCAAAGCAAAAATTTGAACATCTTCATCAGCTGTATGAGTAGTAGAACCATCTGCCTCAACTACAGACACAACATTCAACAAAGAACATAAAAAATGAAATATATCTATTGCGCAACGAACTCCATAACCGGATTCTAAACCCCCACTATCATCACCATCTTCTACATCTGATTCAGAATCTCCTTCTCTATCATAAACATCGCTTTCAGGTAATCTTGAATACACTGCTTGGATAAGCTCATGCATTGTATATCTTGCACTTCTTTGTAGTAAATCTCCTCTATTCACAGATTGTTGCACAACTTGAAAACATGCATTCACAACTGTGGAAACAGCTTGATCATTGAGTAGAACTGAAGCTTTATGGTGCATTATCCCTGCCAATACCTGTAGCATAATCTTTTAGCATCTTATTCTAAAGAATTTATACACTTAAATTTAACCAAGACATTGGGCTCAAAGTGCTTAATGAGCTTCACCAAATGAAGGATTTTAAGAGAACACGAGATTCGATTCCTGGGCGCAACAATTTATTGGCTAGACTTTACTTACCTCACAACCAAACTCTGGCCCTACTGCTGCATTTCCATAACTTATTTTCAGCTTATTTCCATAAACTTTTCAGGATTACTTATGAAATAGTTTAAGTATATCTTATGTAAAACAATTCTACTTTATTTAATCTTTTACTATGACATAAAAAGTTTATACAAAAGCGCTTAATTAAGTTGTTTATTCAAACCTGAAGTATCTTCATCATGACAGCGTCTTCAGAAACCGGATCAGTTTTCTCAAGCCTACAACTAGTAATCCCCGATACAATCGACTCCATAGCTTCTTTTGAACCGGGAGATTTATCATCAAATACTTGAAACTTAAGAATCTTGAGTATCGATGAAAGTGCAACGCCTGTGGCAGACGCCGGAACATCATCACTTTGAATAACATCAAGGAAAGGAGAAAGATAAATTGAAGGATCGATAGTACGCCATTCTTGTTGCGGATTAAATATGAGTGATCTAAGAGATCTTAATGAACTTATAATGGAAGAATCATAGGTTTCTTCAGGTGCAGATATGTTGTATAGAGGACCAAATTCGGGATAACGACGAATCACTGCTAGAACTGCACCAATTTCAGTGTTTAACATGCATGAGAGGCCTAGTTGTCTTCTTTTTGATTTTGTTGTGTCTTTTTTCTTTTGGTTTTGATCATATTCTAGTTCTTCATTTGTGAAATCTTCTATGCTATCCATTGCATGCATGAAAATGTAAAATATAACGTGTTTATGAAGGTTTTAAATTGCAGTTGCACTAACTATCGTAATTTTTTTATTGTAGTAAAATATAAATAATGTGATCGACTTCGATTACAATCATGTTGCGGTTGCAAAGATCGAACACATTGAAAATATAATATTATGTCACTTTATTTGCTTTATGATTTTTACACATTCATCTTCTTGATGTGTAACAACAAAAAGTGATAAATCATAGAGAGGGAGAGAGAGAGAGGGAGAGGAGAATAGGAGAGAGTTTTGTGGAGAGTATAGAAGACCAAGTAGTTTTGGAGAGAGTTTCACTTTTTTATGAGAGGACACAAAAGAATCATAGAAAAAATGTTGCCTGATAATTTGGTAAAGAATGGTATTGTGGTCAATGCAATTTTTCAATGGATTCAAATCTTTAAAACAAAGTTTTGTTAGGTGTCACTAGTGTCAAAACCAAGTTTATTTAATTTTCGTATAAATTGAGTCTGTTTAATTAATTCATGTATTCATTAATGATATAAAAAATATTCAATTATTCACTAATAATATATAAAAGGGGATAACATTTGGAAGTATTTATCCTCAACTACTACAAAAAGTTTTAAACGATATAATTTTTTATAAAATACACTACTGGATTGAAGGTTTATATCATATAGATCATTTGTGTAAAATTTTGGACAAATCTAAAATCATTTGATATGTTAATGAGACCATATAGATTAACGGTGTTTAAGAAATCACAAAAACTGTTAATTTTGATGCGTCTCAATAACATATCAAATGATTTTATATTTATCCGAAATTTTACACAAATGATCTATATGATATAAACTTTTAATTCAACGGTGTATTTTATAAAAAATTATATCGATTAATTTTTTTTTAAGTGGTTGGAGATAAATACCCCTAAATCTTGTGGGATAGACAAGAAAAAATCTATATATAAAAACAAATAACTTATCATTACATCTCTATTGTTATAAGTTGTACAAATTTCTATGTCGTTTAAATTTGTATGTTTAGAACAAAATTTAATTTGACATTTGAATCAGGTCCTTCATCTCACCTTATGTCATATTAGTCTTTTATTTTTGAGAATATTTATCCTATTGAACCAACTTACATCTATCTATCTATTTTATATATTAAATTTGAGGCTCAAAATATTTTTTCGACACATCATCTTTATTTCGTCATATAACTCTATTTTTGTCGCATCAAATAAAATCTGAGGTGTCACTCTCAAAATTGAATTCAATCTATTTCTCTTACTTTTCCATTCTCACTAAGTTTATATTGATGATTGTGCTTTCCATTACCATTTACTCTCACCTTCCATTCAATTCCAAAAGACAAAGCTGTTAAAAATAATAGACTGTACTATATCACAATTAATAGGCAATCACCACTCACTAATAATCACTAAGTTGTTACAAATAAACTCTACTCTACGTTTCTCAAATCTTAACATTATCTATTAAAGGACGTGGGTGCTGCCATTGTTTGTGCTACCACACATAAGATTAGCAAATAATTTTTTTTTCTCAAATGAATGATTTCTTTTGGTAGATATTTTCTTTACTTTATGTCCCAGGCACATAAAGAATGTTATAGTCAAACAAAATGTAAAAATATATTTTACTTTTGAAAATTTTATTTTGTATGCACATTTTGTCATGTAACATAAACAATATTAATGTCCTTTATTTTTGTGTTATTTGCGGTATGTTATGAAAACTCTATCAATATTGACATATTTTCGGTTTGAAGTTGTCACAGAGACTTTGTAGTTTAGGTATTTATATTTTATCAAGTATGAGGTTTTGCTTCAGAAATTCATAGTTGACAACATCCTTGAAGTTGGATATTGTTTATGGTCTATAATTCATATCAGTTTTGTCATCTCATTTTATTTTCTGTTACTCTAATAAACTTTATGAAAAACTGTTTGAAAATATATAATATTGAAGAATGCAACTCCTACAACCATGACTATACACAACGAAAGAAATGCTCATGAAAGGATCGCAAAAAGATATATATAACAGTTCCTATATACACTCTTAAATCGTATTTAGAATTAATCAACTAAAATTATATAACATGCTAGCAAACTTCTAAATTGTTTTAGATTGAAATTTCAATTTAAAATTTTGAGTTGTGGGAAAGAATACTGATCTTATTTTTATTTTTGATGAGAAAAATAAAAATGTATTAGTTATATCTCACTATTTCTATATACACACTATTCTTAAAAATAATATTTCATCACCCTGTTCATTTTGGGTTTTTTTTTTTGTGTGCAATTTATTTGTTCTCTAACTATAGTGGTTTTATGTAGGTGATTCTTGTTGAGAATCATGAAATCATAAGGATGAAGATATTCATAAGCAAGATAGAGTGCATAAGAATATTCATGAGGAAGATACTCATATAAATTCATATTGAATGAATATAAAGAATGAGTAAAATATAATGTACAATGGAGTTACTTATTTATAGAGATATTTTGAGTAACTAATTCTCTAACTAACTTTCTAATCACCTAACTAACTTGGTAACCTACAAATAACTCTAGTTGATTAACTAACTACTACATTCTTAACATCCTCCCTAAAACTCAATATTGGAAAATTTATCAATTTGAATTTGAATTACAATGATTTTCAACATGTATTGTGTAAAGAAAATGCAAACCTAAAATTGCATTGCAGCAAACAACATGATGTCCAAGCCCAATTGGATCACAAGCAACCAACTCATTCAACAAGGAAAATTGTACTTCTAGCCCCTTAAAATGTTCTCAGATTCTCCAAATTAACGAAAAATATCCTTCGTATCCTTACAATACGAACACTTATATCATACAAAATATATCTGACGTGATAAAATGAACTTTTTTATTTTTTTGAAAAATATTAATACCATTCTTATTATATATAACGAAATGGCTTATCGATTCATATTTTAAAATACGAAATGTTTTTTTAATTAGTTTAAGTGTTTTTGTTGAACGTTGTTATTTAATTAGTTTAAGTGTTTTTGTTGAATGTTGTTGTTTAATATAATGAAGATGGTGAATGTAGCTGGTTAATTAAGTGTAAAAATTGGCATGGACATTGGCTTACAAATTATTTAAAAATATAAATTCGTTCAGGGATTCATATCATAGAAAACGAAATGAACAAAGAATTCATCTAGCAAAACACGAAAAGGTATTTCGTAGTTTAAAAAACGAAATGGTGTGTTAAATCGTATTTTAACAAACCATTTCATTTTTAACACTAAATTAAAAACGGAATAATCATGTTTTCAAGGTTAAGGAAAATTCTATTCATCAGTTGTTGGATAAAGTACAACTACATGCGTATGAGTGGTTGCAATCTACTAATGTATCTCTAGGCTTAAATTCTTATATATGGAGGTCGAACCATTTTATTTACATGGGTATTGTCTGAGCTTTTGTTTATAATATAATTCATTTTGATCTAAATTAAATTAAATTTGAAAATAAAAAATAGTTTGGGTTTGGAAGGTTCGAAAAGCAGAATCTAATGAAGGGTGGGTTTTGGATATTTTAAGCGAGGGAATGACATAATAATGCCGGTGCTACCCTTGCTTCCTTTTCTTCTCATAAATATATTTCGCGTTTCTACAAAGCATTCTTCACACTTCTCTTCTCTCTCTCTCTCTCTCTCTCTCTCTCTCTCTCTCAACCCATCCTTTCATCTCCAAAGGTAATAATTTCATATCTCAGATCCATTTTCAGATTTTCACTTCCTTTTCCAATCGCACTTCAATTTCTTACGTTTCTTTCTTCGATCTCACTTTATTTTTTCCGATCAAACTCTTCAGATCCGAAATTACGATCGATCCGTTTCGATTACTATACGAATCGATTTGCATGCAACTTTTTTCAAATCGTTCGTTTAGTTTGAGATCTTAGGTTTACTTTAATTGAATTATGAGAAGAAATTGTGAATATTTTTATTTTTTGAGATCTTAATTTTTTTTATTTTTTTGTTGTTATTGAAAATTTGATTGAACTGTGAAATTAGGGAGGATCAACGAAGTGAAGGAAAAATGGGGCTGACATTCACGAAGCTGTTCAGTCGGTTATTCGCGAAGAAGGAAATGAGAATTCTGATGGTTGGTCTCGATGCTGCTGGTAAGACCACTATCCTCTACAAGCTCAAACTTGGAGAGATTGTCACCACTATTCCTACCATTGGTAAGTTTCTATACAATCCATTTTATTTCGTATATATGTTTGTTCTTTTATTAGTTTTTGATTGATTTCGACATTTTATAAAATTATCTTCATGATTTAGGATATGTTTGGTATCACAGTAGGTGTGTTAGAATCACGATGATCCACTGTGATTTTACAGAAGCTACTTACATGTTCGGTGTCACGGTGGATGTGCCAGAATTGCGGTGATCCACCGTGATTTTGCAGAAGCTACAACTTGTAGCTTATGGAAATCACGGTGGATCATCGTGATTCTGACACATCCACCGTGATACCAACTTGTAGCTTCAGTAAAATCACTGTGGATCTCCGTGATTCTGACATATCCACTGTGAATGTGATACCAAACATGCACTTAATTATGTAGGACATGCTATATATAACTGAGTTCTAGGCCAGTTACCTTAGTGATCTTTGAAATTGATGGAGTTATGTTGCTACATATGTGAAGAA
The DNA here is from genome assembly GCA_951804385.1 of Trifolium dubium. Taxonomy (NCBI): domain Eukaryota; kingdom Viridiplantae; phylum Streptophyta; class Magnoliopsida; order Fabales; family Fabaceae; genus Trifolium; species Trifolium dubium. The sequence continues at coordinate 29,931,458 of OX638069.1, read as the reverse complement.
ACCTTTCAATTTGAAGTTTTTAATCTTAACTCTGAGATCTTAAAGTATGTTGGTTATATTAGATGACATATACAGATATACTCCCTTAGTTCTTGTATGCTCGTATTTAAAGGTTGATTTACACAAACTAGTCAAAGTAATAACTTTAATTAATAATTTAGTAAGCAACTTTCAAATATACCCTCAGCTTTCATTAGCCAAACTTGTTGGTTTATTGTTTCGTCTCTTTTGAAGTGTTTATTAATGTTAAGTATAAAATAACTGATAAGATATTGGTATAATCCATGAAAAAGTAGTTAATGTAACCTTGAATTTGAAAATGGTAGATTAATAGGAACAATATTTTACACCCACATAGGTTGTCCTTGTGGTGAATACTTGGGACCAGTGTACTCACAAGGTCTCGGGTTTGAATCCTCCCCATGCCACTTCTTGTGTTGGGTCAGTCCAAATAGAGCAAAGCTGACTTTAAATGGGCCTCTGTTAGTGGACGGTGAAGTTGATGTCCCTCGGATTAGTCTGTCTTTGGACCGGATAGGATACCGAAATCAAAATACTTAAAATATTAGGCACAATTTTTTTTTCTTCTGAAAAACTGACAGTTATAAAGCAATAGAGGAAGTAACATGCGATGCTTTGAGGCTTAATTTCCAAATACTCTTCAACAACTACAATATTACTTTTGAATTTTGACAAAGCTTTCTATTATGATTATTGGTCATTATTATAATACTATTATGCAGTGTGTCAGATTACTAAAAAACATTTATTTATTTTTTGTTTTAGGGTTCAATGTGGAGACTGTTGAGTACAAGAACATTAGTTTCACTGTTTGGGATGTTGGAGGTCAGGACAAGGTATAAAATTTGGTCATGACAATTTACAAGATGTTTAGTCCAAACAACTGAACATATCCCTGAGAAGTGTCTTGGCAGTCAGTGTCTGAAATCTGAGTATTTGTGTTTTATTTTACAGATCCGTCCCTTGTGGAGGCACTACTTCCAGAACACTCAGGGTCTTATATTTGTCGTAGACAGCAATGACAGGGATAGAGTTGTTGAGGCCAGAGATGAGTTACATAGGATGTTGAATGAGGTACTTAAATTTAGTTGATTTGTTTTTGCCTTTTATGCCGTGACATCACATTCATATTTGTTCATGTTAGACCCTCCTATAGAATACAGAGGGATCAATCTTATAGATAGGTTCGGGATCTCACATATGGCTTAATTGGAATACCTTTAACTGGAGTAGAGATGATTGAAGATGATTCCATATATGTAGTCTCCATATATTCAAAGACTTTTTGTTTTTATGAAAGGGATGTTCTGTGTTACTAATCAGAAAATGTCAACATTTTTTCTGTATCTACCATGACTCTGACTTTGCTACACACTAATCTAGTATATGATGTTATATTGCTCTAGAGTAAAGCTGTTCCTCCCCTATTGGCTGGATCATAATTTCTGATTACTCTTATCTGTTAATGTGACTTCAGTGTATGTTTTAGGAAGGAGTCGTCAATTTCCTAGAAAGTTTAGTGCTTCTAATTGAATGAGTTTTTGTCTCAAATTTAATGTTTTTAAGGATCACGACATGAATCATCAGTCTCCTCCCTTTTACTCTCTGTTTTTAATGTGTTCTTGTGATGAAATGATAATTTTTTAAAACATTTATTTTAATTGTTTTTTCAGGATGAATTGAGAGATGCAGTATTGCTTGTGTTTGCCAACAAACAAGATCTTCCAAATGCAATGAATGCTGCCGAAATCACCGACAAGTTGGGTCTTCACTCTCTGAGACAGCGCCACTGGTAAACATTTTGATAATAAAGCCCCTTGTGTCCAGTCTTGATTGGTATCATATGTGATCTAAGATACTTTTCTGGTTCTTTCAGGTACATCCAGAGCACTTGTGCAACCTCTGGGGAGGGTCTTTATGAAGGTTTGGACTGGCTTTCCAACAACATAGCCAATAAGGTAGCTATTTGTTTCTTCCCTGCCTTTCTGTGCATAATGCAACGTGCCTCTGTGGTGTTTACCCTAGCCTTGTCCATACTAGTTCTTAGAATATGAAGCACTTTTTGTCCTTACTAGTTCCTATTATTCATCCAGGAAAAAATAAGTGTATAATTTCTAGAATTATTTAGCTGACTTTTCCTGATTCTTTCTACCTTACAGGCTTAATGCTTACTGGGAGTATTTGGATCGGCGATTCTGGATGCAGGGGTGAATATTATCTAGCTTTACTTTTCGAGTCTTGCGGATCGGTAATTCTGGATGCAGGGGCAAATATTATCTAGCTTTTATTTCTTGGTCATCTTCCAAAACAACTTGAATTTGTGTTCATGTATTGTGGTTTAGGATATCTTGGTGGCTAAAATTGTTGTAGGAATTTGTTTCATTGGCTTTGTAATACTTCTGACTTCTGAGCTTTCTGTTGAGTTTTTGATGCTGTCCATAACTGTAATGGAGTTCTAATATATAGTTTTATTTTGGTCATATACCTTTCATGTCATCAATTGTTTTCATATTTTCTGTTTGTTTAGGCAACTTGTTCAAATTACACGCTTATGTGGCATAGGAGCTGAGAATTCTTCAATCCATTCTATTATCCCATGCCGGCAAATGAAACAATTTAACAACTAGAATTTAGCCATCTTCCCAATTTCCTTCGGAGTGAGAAGACTCTAACCCTAATCCGCCAATTGTTTCCCTTAAAACTGAAATTGCATTTAGCTTATATACTTGTTTTGCTTTAATTGAACTGATATCAGTATTACAATTGTGAAAATGAGGAGAACCATTATCTTCTGCTACTTCCAAGGTAGGGCATTTGTTTAACTTTTGTACATTTTCAATAATTGGTATTGGTCCATACTAGAATTTGTTGTATAATATATATAATATATTTGATACAAAAAATTAGAATTTTTTAAATGAAATTAGTTTAGTGCATTTTTTAAAAAGCCAAAAGCTCATAGCTCATGATCAAAATAATTAAAATTTGCATTTAGAAATTAAATTTTGAGGTCATTTTTTATATTAAGTATTTCGTTCTAGATTGAGCCTAGCCCATTTGTGAAGAAAATCGGTTTACATGATACAAGCTAGAAAATTTATTTTCGCGCCCCATCGCAATATGGTGCTCCCCCTGCGTTTCCATTTTTACCCCCTCATTATGTACACAACGCCTGTATAATGAATAATCTTTACATTCCAATCGAAGAATCAATTAAAAAATGCAGTCCCCATGCACTCAAAATATAATGCCAGTAGAGTGTGATTGGTCACATGAGAGACAATGACATGGTTTCATTCAACCAAGAGTGAATAGTTTCTTCTTCTTCTTCTTCTTCTTCTTCTTCTTCTTCTTATTATTATTATTATTATATTTTGATTAGCCTAGTGTTAACGGATGCAAAGTCCATTGTCAGCTAATCATATCACTCCCACCGGTGTTGTTTAGTCACCAAGGACATATTTGCCGAGGATCCTCATAACACATCCGCGTCATATCGTGGGGGTAGCATTCGACCCATCAACTTGCGCATCGCCATGAAGTTTTGGCACAAATTTGGCTGCGCATGGTATCTCATCATCATATAAAACAGAGGCCACATCGTCAATGTTTTCGAAGCCTGCATTAAATGATAATTAAATCAATTTACATATAGTATTATTTATAACAAACAAATAATAAAAATGTTTATAATGTGGTTACCTGCAACTATGTCAAATATCTGTCTGTATGATTGCACGTATGTACTGTGGCGTTCTTCAGCTCCTTGTAAAGGAAGGCACAGCAGTGCCACCGTGAGTATTTGTCAATCCTCTCAAAGTCTCGAAAATATTTGAGGTAGGTGACGTCGACATAGTTCTTGGCTTTGATGGAGAATATGGTGGTTCCAGCCAAGAAGAGCATAGCCACGATACTTATGCATGCTACTGTCATTATTATCCTTCTTAGAATGTTTTGCATCTCTAAAGTGTTGAGTTAGGAGGCGCTTGAGATATGTAAATTGTACATGCACTCCTTTTGTTTTGGTGACCACAAGCTTAGCTTCACCAGGACTTAAACCAATCAACTCAACCAACAAACAAACAGCTTGTTCAAGATCATGTTATGGTCTATGAGATTCATCTGCCGCATCAACATGTCGCACGTCATCCTCATTTTGCGCATCATCATGAGATTCATCTACCGCAACAATATTTAATGTTAATGTTTGTTCATCGTGAACACCCGCATCATTAGCACCCTCTGCCTCAAGTTCACGTTGAGCCCTACGCTTACACGTACGCTTCGGCGGTTGCTCCCTTTCCTTTGCTCTCCTCGCAGATGCAGTAGCATGCGTTGGCCTTTTACCCCTAGCACGTTCGTTTTCAATATTTATGCAAAGAAAATTAACCATTGATTCAGATAATAAACAACACAGGATCACCAGACAACATCATATATGTTTGCTATTAAGCATGCAGACAAGTCAATGCAGGTTCGCTACACACGTAGCGAACATTACCAGTAATAGTGAACAAAAAACTTGAACAATCAGAGAAATGCGGACCAACCTATTCTTACACGAACTTGCTCTTTATTTGGAAGATGATTTCGACCACAAATGAGATGGAATCAATGGTTATTATATGATTTGCTAGTGTTTGGGGTTTTGGAGTTTTTTTTTATTTATTTAAATGTTTGGTTTTTGGAATAATTGGTGAATGGGGGAAGATGACGGGTTTCACTTATATAGGTAGACAATTCACTGTGTAGGAAGCAAACACATTAGATTCCGTTCGCTGTCTATGTATAGCGAACTATGTTTTTTTTAAAATAGACGGTGTTGAAGGGTGCAGAAGTTTGGTCAACTCAAAAAAACATGCATACGCGCTTTATGTGGCGAAATATGGGTTCATTGTCTAAATAGCGAGCGGGGTGGCGCTAAAAATAATTTTCTATCAACAAAAGAGCATTTACGACGAAAGGTTTTTAAAACCTTTAAATCATAGAAAATTTGTTCTAAACTAATCTAAACTCTTTTCTAAACTCATTTCCACTGACGATGGTGAAAGTTGCTACTGAAGATAAAGACAATTATAGTGATGATGATAAAGATGTATTACATTCTAGTTGTTGACGTGTGTGACCTTCATTTTGTCACTATTGGTAATTTGTAAATAACGGTTGAAATTCATGTCGAAATTTGTTGATAGATATTTGAAGCTTTTTCTTTTTGTAGAGGTCGAGAGTCAAGCATCTTCTGCATCTGTTGTATTAGATCCTCGACACCACGTAACTGGTGAATTTTTTTTGTTTTAATATCATTCGGTTATTTTTACTCTATACTAGTAAAATATCCATGCCTCGCCACGGCCCACGGGTACACTTTAGTTTGTATTTTTATTAGCGAAAACTTGTTCAGTTTATATTTCAGCTAGAATCTGGAGTTCAATTTTAAAAATCGATGAACCGAAAGAAACATCATAAAAGAGTGAAAATTCATTTTGATCTTCACAATTTTCACGATGTCCAATTCAGCCTCCAAAAACAAAATTCAAATTAGTTTATGATATTTTTAAATTGAAAAGAAATTAGTCGTTGATTTGTTATAATAAAATGACTAATTTGTCCCCAATATAAAAATATCAGGTATTTATTAAATTAGTGGGTTCTTTAATAAAATACTTATAAAAGTACATCAAAACACGTCCATGTTAAGCTCTAATTACTTGCACGAGTAAAATGAGAACTTAATAACTTTTAATAACTTCCACGATTAGTTCATGTTGAGTGCAATTATGCTTATACACGTCTAATAGATTATCGTGTGAATATTTCAGAAACCTCTTGAAGAAAATTTGGTAGAATTATTTGAAAAGTGGACAAAACCAAACGTATTATAAAAAAAATGCTAACAAGACTCTTTAATTAATTTACTCTTTTTTGGTTACATAAATGATTAACACATTGTTTAATGAAGTGAAAACATGTGAACTTTCTTTCAACTTTTTCATTATCTCACAAAATGGAACAAGAAAAGTGGTCTGTAAAACAATTGGTAAATAAGTACCTCCGTGCCACCCTGCAACCACCACCATTACCACTATGACAACCCCCAAGCTGTTTTTTGAAAAAAGAGAAGCATTGATGAACTATTTTCTCACAATGCTTATTTCAAACATAACCATCATCTCCGCGTTCATTGTTAGCAACAACAAAGAGGGCACTGTGGCTACAGACTCAATTGGATTTGTGCTGCTTCTTAGCATTCTCGTAGTTCTTTTTCAGATGTTTTTCATGCATATCATTTGTTTTACCGTGAAAAGAAGTCTTGCGGTTTTGGCTGGCGCCAAGTCTCAGTTCTTAGTATTCTTGATGTTGTGGATAATTGCTTCAACTATCATGATTTATTTGTTCTCTCCCATTTCTTGCTTAGTATCAAGGGTTGTCTTGATTTGTTTGTTTGGATGGTTTTACGTGCAACTAAGTTTATTTTTGTCAACGATAGTAACCAGTGAAGCAGATGAGCAAATAGAAGAGGTAATGAAAAAGCTGCGCTACTTAGTTTTATCACATGTTACAGTGATAATTGCTTATCTTGTTGCTCATTCAAAGAACGAGAAAGATGATTCAAAGACTAAAAAAGATGAAGTTTTAAGTATCATATTGTGTGCTCTTTTGGTTATCTTTCAAATTCTTTTCATGCATTCATTTTTTTACACGGTCCGTAGTAAAATTGGTCAAATGCGTCTCCGACTCTTTGAAATTTTGAGTGTTATTTTCCTCTGGATTACAACTTCATCCATCATGGTTTACCTATTATCTCCAATTCAGTTGTTGATTTCAATTGGTTTTTGGATTGGATTCATTACACTTATTGTATATGACCTAAAGATTTTTAGGGATTCAAATGTTTTTATTATGGGGCTCACCAGTGCTTACATTGCAGTTTGGATAAATTGGTCATTTGCCACTGTGAAAGGAATGTTTAGGGTATCAATGACTTAGATCCTGTTGCTAGATCTTTGAAGGCTTAGATTATTTTTGCTGTTAAAAAAAGTGCTTTTAAGTATTGAAGGCTTAGTAAATCTTTTGATATAATTTATTATTTTAAGGATAAGTTATTAGTATTTTAAAGTATTTGATGTTTTCGTTTATGTTCCACTTTTGTAATCTCTTGTTTCAAGAGCTTTTGATGTTGAATGGAAATCTAGCCTCATTTTGTCTTAAAAAAAGTGAAAACATGTAGATTAGACCACTTTTTTATGTGCACATATTTGTAAAGTGATTGAAAATAGGTGGAAAATAGAAGAAATGGCAACAGAAGTAACAAAACAAGACAGGGATGCGAGGATCTGTTATTAGTGTTATGGTTTTAAAAAATTGAAAAAGATTTATAATATTCAATGTATTTACTTTATTTATTTAATTTTCTAAAATTATAATTAATATGTTTAAAAAACATTAATTATAATTATACGTAATGTTTAAACATAGATAATCTCTTATTCATCTCATTCATTAGTGGGGTCTTTGCAAACTCGTCCTTCTTTATTTCAGGAGATGTTGCTGGTACAATGGAACTAAGGGAATTTGTCGGCTTGTTCAAACCAAGGATTGTTCTTAAATGTAGCCATATAGTAGTAGGAGCAGCTACCATAATGACAAACAAAATAGAAAACCTGTAAAACACTTAAATTATAAGTCATCTTCAGTTTCTACCCACCAAAATAAGGCTATATTATTTTAAATCAAGGTGTTTTTGTTTTCCCATCATTTTTTTGGAGGTTACATACTTGTTTATTACTCATATGGTCAATTGTAATGGTTCGGACGAGTTCCTTCCTACTTTTGTTTTTTTGTACATATACCATACTCCTACTTGAAATAAATAGAAAACATAAAAATATATATAATCTCCACCAAATTATAAAAATATAACATTAACAGATTTTTAGTATAAAACGTATTAAATACTTATATATAAAAATAAAAAATTCATTAATATATTTACAATGATATATATAAAAAATTCATTTTTCTTCTTCTTCATTTCCTAAACTCTCCCTAAATTTTATGCCTTGTTTCTTCATCTAGTTGTCTTCTTAATAGTATTTTTTTTCATAAAATTTCTTTATATTACCTTCATGAAACATTCAATTTGTTGTTAGAAATTTACACTTAATATCCAAAAATGAAATCTGACAAGCATTCTATCTTCTTCATCCAAGAGAACTAACATTTGATAAACAACAAGAAAACATCTTCGCTAGTAAACAATTCAAACTATGAACACACAATATCAATAGCTAGACATTAGTTAATTAATTAATTCAACCAAAAACAAACACGGCTGCGGAGAATAGCGAAGAAGAAGAAGAACATTGTTCATAACAAAAACAATATGAAGCAGGTGCTCTCAACAAAAAATGTTTTATAAAAAAACAGTGTTTATGAATTATGATAGTGTGTGAGATGTGAACATGTTTTCATTTTAATATCTACGGTCCATTAATATAATTCAATGGAAAAATTTAGATGACTCACCGGTTAAATACTTAACACTTTAGTTGTAACTATTAAAAGTACGTAAAAGTACATCAAAACACATCCAGAGGTAAAAATCAAACATTACAAGGGAGTATTGCAAAATTTACATATTTCATAGGGCGTATTAACCTAATCTTATAATATTTTTCATTGACCCACGTTTTTTTTTGTCGAGACTGGGATATCCACTGCCGAACGCAGTGACTAATCCCTCGCTAGATTGGAGACACCTCGATGGTTGAGATAGCTGATCCAAAAATTTAAAGTTGCTCTAAACTTAAGATGAGATGATCGAATGCTCGCCCTTGGTTAAGGGAGATGAGCCTAACTGCTCAACCACACCCCTTTGGGTTTCATTGACCCACATTTGAATATGTTAAATCATTTTTTTTATTGTAAAAAAAATCATTTTACATTTAATTTATTAAGAAAAATTAATTTTTTTAGTGAATCTTTTAATTTTTATAAAAGTATAAATAATAAAATATCATTAATTAATATCTTGATTTCCTTAATAAATAAAATTTTAACACAAAAATAAAAAGAATCAATGATTAATGATTTTTTTTGTTGGTCGAGACCGGGGTATCCACCGCCGAACGCAGTGACTAATCTCACTAGATTGAAGGCACTCAATGGATGAAGTAGTTGACCCAAAGATTTAAAGGTGCTCTATACCAAAGTGAGAATTATTATTATTTAAAGGAAGCAGTATTTATTATTTTTGGTCAAAATCTTTCGTTATTTTTTCATCAAGCCATGAAAAAAGAAAAAGAAGGTATTTTATTTATTTATTTGTTGACAAACAAAAGAAATCTTTTTTATTAAGCAAATAAAAAAAAACATTTGTGGTACCTTTTTGACGTAATAAAATCAATTCTCGTACACACTTCTCTTCCCATTACGCGTTGCTCCAAAGCATTCTTCTCTTCATCAACTTTTCATTCATCTCCAAAGTAGTAAGTTCAATTCTCAGATCCAATCTCTTCATTCAAATCGATTCATCGAACTTCAATTTCACTTCGAATCGAAACCTTTTTCTACGATTTTCGTTTTCTATTTCTTCGATCTCGCAAATTTCCTAATCAAAACTCTTCAGATCGTAAATCGTAAAGCGATTTGAATAATCGTTTAGATTCTTTTTTTCTGTTATCAATTTTTTGTGTGTGATTTGCGATCCTTTTCTGTTGCAATGAAAATATGAAATGATTAACGGTTATAATCGATTTGCATGCTACTGTGTTTTTGTGAAGTTTTTCGTTTAGGTTAAGATCTGATTGAATCTGGTAACATTGATGCGATTTACTTTAATAGATTTGTGAGAAGAATTTGTGAATATTTTATGAGATCTTAATTTTTTTTTTGTTATTGAAAATTTGATTGAACTGTGAAATTAGGGAGGATCAACGAAGTGAAGGAGAAATGGGGCTGACATTCACGAAGCTGTTTAGTCGGTTATTCGCGAAGAAGGAAATGAGAATTCTGATGGTTGGTCTCGATGCTGCTGGTAAGACCACTATCCTCTACAAGCTCAAACTTGGAGAGATCGTCACAACTATTCCTACCATTGGTAAGTCACTTTATTATGCTTTTTATTTGGTCTATGCACGATTTTCGTGTATATTTGTTCATTATTAGTTTGATTACCATGAAAGACGGACACTCTTCGGATTAGGGTGTTATGATGTCAGACACCACACAACACTTACACATATGATTACATTAAATTATGTCATTTTGTCAAACTACTGTTATAGGTTTGATCTAATTTGAAATTTATGAAAATATCTTAAAACTATATATATGTCGACTCTTGATTAATTGTTTAGGATTTGTGGTATATAACTGACTTGATTACTTGTTAACTCATAAACTCAATGATATTTTAAGATGGAATGTGTATGGGATCAACACATTATTAAATCTGTGGAGAAATGTGTATTTAAAATTTAACTCCGGAACCCCAAATTATGCTGCTTATGTCAAGTGTTGTTTAATATGTTACACAGGCTTGATGTTAGATGTGCAAATGTTATTCAACAACTAAACTATAATGGCTTAGTTTGGATTAGATTTTACCTTGTGAGAGCTTCTCAATTTAAATATGCATTTGGTTACTACAGCAATTTTTTAATAAGCTTGTTGGTGTTTATGGATGATGAGTTACACTTCTAAGTGCTTCTGAAAAAAATTAAGGAGCAGAAGTTGTTTTAAACTAGAAGGGAAACTTTAGTTATAAACTTTTATTTTCCTAGGAATGCTTGGTAAAAAGTTTTCAGATTGCTGAAATGCTGTTATGTTTATAAATTTAATTTTTTGTTTTTTTAATTTAGGGTTCAATGTGGAGACTGTGGAATACAAGAACATTAGCTTCACTGTTTGGGATGTCGGAGGCCAGGACAAGGTCTATATTTTTATTTGCTTTCATTCTAAAAAGTGCACTTTACAAGATATTGTATCCCCCTACCTCTTCTGTCTTTCACTGTAGTCGGTGACTTAAGACTGATGCTTTCTTCTACAGATTCGTCCATTGTGGAGGCACTACTTCCAGAACACTCAGGGTCTTATATTTGTCGTAGACAGCAATGACAGGGACAGAGTTGTTGAGGCCAGAGATGAGCTACACAGGATGTTGAACGAGGTACTTTTTTATTTAGTTTGGCATGTTATGTTATGTTATGCTATGCTTTCATTTCATATTTTTCCATAGATGCTTTCCTTTTCATATTTTTCCATGCTAGATGCTTTCATTCATATAGACTGTATAGTGGCCAAAAGGAAGGACCCACAAATTAGTTGAGATAGGAAGATTTGAGAATCACATTGACCTATGAAGAAGAATCTGTGGTTGTTTGTTTTAAGCAATTTTTTTTTTCGGCATCTGCTATAGCTCTGACTTTGCTAGATACGCATTAGTTTAGATCATAATGTTCATGTGCTCATTAGGTGTCCCTATTAATGAAGATATGTTTCTATTGAACTTTTCATGAAAAAGAAAAACCTTTCCCTTCATCATCGTTGCTGTGTTTTTGCTGGATCATAATTTCTGATGATCGCTGTATATTGGTGGGACCAAGTCCTTTGGAAGTTTAATTTCCAGTTCTTCCTAGTCAATATCCTATAATGCTTCTGATTGAATGGACCTCTCTGTCAACATTAATGTATAAAATGTTCATGTAAAGAATCATCAGTCGCCTCGAGTAGTTGTTCTTTGCCTTCTTAGTGTTTCAGTAATCAAACGACTGTTTTTAAACATTTATTTTAATTACACTTTCAGGATGAACTGAGAGATGCAGTGTTGCTTGTGTTTGCCAACAAACAAGATCTTCCCAATGCAATGAATGCAGCTGAGATAACTGACAAGTTGGGTCTCCACTCTCTGAGACAGCGCCACTGGTTAGTATTTTAATAATGAAGCGCTTTATGTTTGTATTAATAGCTATTCCGTTTTGATCTAACACACTTTTCTGGATTTTCCAGGTATATCCAGAGCACTTGTGCTACCTCTGGGGAGGGTCTTTATGAAGGTTTGGACTGGCTTTCCAACAACATAGCCAATAAGGTAACTATTGGTTTATTCCCTCTTTTATTTTGCAAGTTTTATTTTTTGAGTTCAATATGTTTTTGGTCCTCTTGTAAAAAAAAGTTTTTGGTTCTTATAACATCAGAAAATGTTGATTTTAATCCATATAATTTTTCTACATAATATTGTCATTACAATTGCAATAATTGAGAGCTTTTTAGTCCCTGATTTGGGATTAATGAGAGACTAGTGTTTTGTTAAATGCAAGGACTGGAATTCTATAAACGTTTATAGGGGATCCAAATATATTTCGAATTCCAATTTGATAAGACCTAGGAATTATATCAGAACTTTTCAAAGGCGCACTATAAATGAACATAAAATAAAAGTAATGAAATCAAAATGTTTGCACATTCTAGAATTGTTTTGGTCACTTCTTTTTTTACTGATTTTCGATCATTACAGGCATAATGCTTTTTTGGGAGTATTATGGATCGGTATATCTGGATGCAGAGGTGAATATTATCTAGCTTTTATTTCTGGGTCCTCTTCCGAAACAACTTAAATTTGTGTTCATGTATTGTGGTTTAGAATATATTGGTGGCTACAATTGTAGTAGGAATTTGTTTCATGGGATGTTTTTTAATACTTTTGAGCTTTCTATTGGGTTTGGATGCACCCGAACTGTAATGAAGATACTAATTCTATGCACCATCAGGTTCTGACTTATACCTTTGTCATACCTTTCCTATAATGAATATTGGATGGAGATTTTGTTTCTTGTAAGATACCAAAGAAAATATGATATTCATACAGTTTGACGCTCGCGCTTAACTTTGTTTGCAATGCTAATACCTGAATTTTATGGGGGATTATTTTGATAATTGAGGACAGATTTCGGAATATATTGTGATCGATTTGATTGTTTTTACAAAAAAGATTATTGTTTAAGTTGGTTTTGTAAAATTAATTTTGTAAAAGCTATATTTTATCGCCCCTGGTTCATTGTGCACATGGGTATCAGAAACAACACATTCAGCTAATTTAAATTGTTTTGGAGTAAATAAGTTTAAAACATCCTCTTCAAGCTTCGTTTGTTTATTTCTTCGACAGTGAATGCTACTTTTCCTTCACTCAATTTTATGTTTTTCATAGCATGAAATGAAGAGAATCCTCTTCAAACTTTGCAACAAATCTGAGTTTATCACCACCGGTTTTATCCTTAATATTACAATTTTAATAAAAATGCAAGTTTTTTTGTTGTTAGAGAAACATAATCTTCTTTTTGAACATTCATCTGACTAGAAATAATATGAGGAGTTAGCAACATAAACGTGTATGGACTTAGGAACTTGAAATATAGACGTATAAAAAGCCTTAAAACATATCCATGTCCAGGTCCAAGGGACTGTAATCGCTTTCTTGAAACTCTACTTCAAGTTCCTGGATATGATCATCCTCCTCGAAAAGAAAAGGTGCAAGTTCTTTAAATTTGTTGGGCTCCTTGTCGTTCATCTCTATAACTGAAAGAATCTTCTCTTTGATACTGTTTTGCATGATTTCAGTTCCAACATCTTGAGACTGTAATCCAAGCAGAGAAAAGCATTCTCTCTGGAAATCTAAGTCACTGGAAGACGAGATCAGTCCGGCGATTGTTTGAGCAAGATCTGGGGCATGACTGCAAATCTGAAAAGTGAAAGACCATTTTTAGGCTGAAAGTTGATCTATAAATTAAATGAAACCAACAAGAAAATACAGAAAAAATGCGAACAATCTTACAACCCAGTTACTCATACGTAAAAATGGATCTGAATTATCCGATGGTCTCAGCACAGATGTGATAGTGAATGCTATATATACTATATAATATTCCTAGACATAAAGTCAGATTGCAGATGATAATACATATAATGAGTACATGTTATAACTTATGAAAATCCTTACACCAAACGAAGTTGCAAAGCCTGTATTCACTGCACTAGTCAGATAGGATTTTCTGCATTTTAATTCTGTTCTTAAAAGAATGCAAGCATGATTGACCAATTTAGTTTGGAGGTTTTAGCAGCTGACTCTCAATAATCACCAATCCCTAGTAGAAAAGAAGGAAAACTAACAATCCCATAAAATTTGGTGAAAAGTGCAAAATTTATAGGACAATGCTACTTTGTTCTGTCTGTCACTCATACACAGCCCAAACCAAGAAAGGTTGCTAATAGGCATAGCTAAACATTCTGGATTCTGACCGTACTAGGATAGACTGGATAGTTATGCATTAAACGAACTTTATGATGAAAATTCAGTTCATTGAATGGGAAATCAAGTTGATATGTTAAGAACTAAGACATTACAGTTTATTGACTTTGCTATGGATGCTTTTATTCTTTTGAAAAGTAGTGGTGGCTGTCCCTTGCAGAGGAAGGTTCTATTTGTTGTGTATTAATTCAAAATAGGAATTTGTTAGGGAGTCTTAACTGTTTCAGTTAGTAGTTATAACTGACTTCCTTTCAGTTAGTAGTCAGGGAGTCTTAAGTGTTGTCATTTCACTATAAACACAATGTTAAGTGTAAAGTTTAATTCATTCAATAAAAAAATCTTTTCCCCCACTATCATTGAGTACATTCCTTTCTATTGTTTCTGAATCACTTCAACATATGGTGTCAGTGATCTAGGTTTGATCTTGGGAGAAAAATAATGATTGAAGCGATTTTGGGAATCGACTTCTTTCCGGTGAATCTACCAGTTCTTGAAAGCTTCAAGAACTGGGAAAGATGGTGCAAACAAATGCATGTCATCTTCAATGTTCTAGACGTGAGTGAATTCGTAACTGATGGCCTTCAACCATTGGTGGAAAATCCCACAGAAGCTCAGCAAACGGCGTTCAAAGATTTAAAGAAGATGGATCAAAAGGCACTGTTTTATATTCACCAATGCGTTGATGCGAAGGTGTTTGATAAATTTTCAGAGGCAACTACTACTAAAGATGCTAGGGACATGCTTGAGAAATACTATGGTGATGCAAAAGTCAAAAAAGTTCGTCTTCAATCCTTGAGGAGGAAGTATGAAAGGATGCAGATGAAAGATGATGAAACTGTGGCAGATTACTTTTCAAGATTGTTGACACTAACCACTCAAATGAAAAACTCTGGTGAAGAAATATCTGAGCAGATGATGGTTGAGAAGGTGCTACGTAGTCTTACTCCTCAATATGATATGATTGTAGGGATAATTGTGGTAATAAAAGATCTGAGCAGTTTGAAGATACAAGAGCTGCAAGGAACACTTGAGGCTCATGAATTTAGGGCGAGTCAAAGGGAAACTGAGAAAGATGCTAAGCAGGCTCTATTTGCTCACTCCAAGAAAGGATCTTTTGAAGAAATGAAAAAAAAAGTGGAAGAAGGGAAAAGGTAAATTTCTTAAAGAAGCTTCCTCCAGCAACAACGAAAGTTCCAAGATTCGTGATAAGCCTGAATCGTCTAAAAAGGGAGGAGGGTATGTCAAGAATCATGGAAAGAAAAAGGCATATGATAAGAAGAAAGTCCAATGTTTCATTTGTGAGGAATATGGACATTATGCAGCTGACTGTTGGTTTAACAAAGGGAAGCTATCACTTGCATAATGTCCTACAGATGATCATATTAGCGGACATACTGACAAAGGCCCTCAAGGGAGAACAATTCGCAAAACTAAGGAGAGATATAGGTGTTGTAGCATTTGTTTGATAGTTTGAATTAAGGGGATGTTTTGTATTAATTCAAACTAGCAATTTGTTAGGGAGTCATAACTGTTTCAGTTAGTAGTTATTACTGTCTTCTTTTCAGTTTAGTGTGTGTATAAGTGACTAAGTGTTTTGTTAACACTATAAATACTATGTTTATGCGTAAGGTTTGATTCATTCAATAATTAATCTTTTCCATCTCTATTATTGATCACATTCCTTTCTATTGTTTCTGAATTACTCTAAGTCCAACACTACTGTGTACAAACCTCAGATCACAAATGTGTGTGAGCGAGAAAGATAAATAATTAGATATGAATTTACCTCAAGGGCACGGAAACTTAGAAAATCACCAGAATGCTTAGCCTTCAAGTCATCCAGAGAAAGTTTAACAGCTCTTTTAAGAAGGCTTCTATCAAGTTGAGACATTTTCCTTGGAGTAGGTATCACAGTCTTACCAATATGTCAAGGAAGTACAATTCACACACAACAATAAATCTTAATAGACTTACACAACCATACTACACAATGGAAATTGTCATATCATACTACACAATGCATATGGTCATATCATACTCTATTCATTTAGGGAAACATGTTATTTTGACTAGTGTATATATATACTTAATGTATTTTTAATTGAAAAGGTAATCTATCTGTCAATAGAAAAGGTAAATCCCCTAAACTTTGATCGTCATTTATTTAGTATAGATATAAATATAATAGAAATAATCCAACGAAATATCTTGCAAAAAAGAATCAAAAAACTCTCAATGATAGAAAAGAAATAAACATTTAACAGTCTCAGATAAAGCAAAAAAGGATCTGTCCGTTGCTGGATATTGTTTTAGATATGAGTGGAGGACAATATCAATATGAGTATCAGTAGGCAAGTTTTCCCATTGTAGTAATACAATGCCATCTAGCTCTACTATACCCCCTAAATGCAAACCATATCTTTTCCAGTCAATGCTTTTCAATGCCTTCAGAGATAATTGAGACATTGCACATGGTGAAAAATCCTTGAAATACAAAACCTGATAACAAACATTTTATCGTCCAAACTAATTAGCAGATAAGTAAAATCTATATAATAAAACAAACTGAAGCATATAATTTAAGGGACTAGTTCAGGGACCTCTGTTTTGTCGCCATATTCCCTGAAGCACGTAGCGTTCTGAATTGAAATATTACTTATTACTATGACAGCTTCCATGACCAGTTCAGTGTGTAG
This sequence comes from Trifolium dubium, assembly GCA_951804385.1. NCBI lineage: Eukaryota > Viridiplantae > Streptophyta > Magnoliopsida > Fabales > Fabaceae > Trifolium > Trifolium dubium. The sequence continues at coordinate 29,914,436 of OX638069.1, read as the reverse complement.
ACGGTTTACAGTGCTGCAAGCCACCCCACTCCCAACTTTGAGCTCCTCCCTAACAAAGATTCAAAAAGTAGGTCATGTAAAAGCTTTTAGTGCTATAGTTTGAGAATCTTGGAGCCCTTTTTATTATTGAGCATGCCATATCCACTAAGAATGTAAATATTTGACCAAGGCTCAGATTTACCAGGCAAACCAAATTCTCACATTTGATACGTTTTCTTTTACAATTTGTATGCAATGTTACAGACCATCAATTTAAATAGATCCAATTAATAATGTGTTATGAATCACACGTAAATGGGCCAAAAAATAATCATACGTTAAGGGTTCTTCTATGTAACTGACTAAGACACCTTACAAAGAACTGAAAACTACTATGCGTCATAGTGCCCATGACATAGTGTGTAAACAAGGAACTTTAGTGTTCAACTAATAATCAACATATCACAAGAATTGTTAATTATGTCTATAAATAATCTATCATATTTGAAGTATAGCGAAGTAGAAAAAGTATTTTCCAAAATCCCGAGCAACTAGCCTTTGGGAAAGCAACCAAACTACTGATATAGAACAAATATGATATTTCTAAATGATAAACATGATGCTGACTTGAGGTTGAGAATGTACCAACTTGTGAAGCAAGAGTTACATTTGTTACTTAAGTTATTTCCATGCTTAAGTACATAGTCTTTGAGGCCTGACTTCAGATGTTCAAGATTTGATGCTGAGATTGGTAACTGCTCACATGTATTTGCAAGAAAAACCTTTTCATACCGTGATTCAGGTACATCACAATCTTCTGCTACCAATTGAATTGCAATATTCTGGACACAATCAAAGTAAATTGTTGTAAGCATATGAGATGGAAGGAAAATGCTCTCCAGTTGCACCATACACAGACTGCAACTTATGTTTGTTTGAAAGAATGTGAGAACCTTTGAGACTTCTATAGTAATGACAGTTCAACTTACAGGTATATTTAGAATCAGCACCTGCAAAATCAAAAAATATAATTATGAACAGAAAGAATATGGAAATTAAAGAATGTTTGGCAGAGAAATGGTGTGATGTTAAAACTTCTATAAGTTCCTTTGAACGATATAGCTAATAACTTCAATATTGATGTGCATTAAAGAACTAAGTTGCCGCAAGCATGGCAGTTGGCACACTCACGCTCAATAAGCTGCCCTCACATTTTTGCTAGGTAATGTTTATCACTACTTTGTTTTGGTTCTTTTATTTCTTCTTTACCAAAGTACAACTTCCTGTTTTTAGTGTGTCGATTTAGTCAATAGAAAAAGCACTAACAGTCTTTGATTTCTAAATTTAGCAACATCTGCTATGCCAAAACTGTTTTACATACTGCCCCAATGGAGAAATGCAAAAAATACACTGAAACCTCTAATGTGCAGCTGTGCATACTGTCTAGAACTGTCGGTGCTTTCTAATAATTGAAACATTTGTTACCCGCATACCAATATAAGTTTAAAGCAAAAATATATACTTTCTTCTGTAACATTTAGCTAAGTATTCTTGGTGTACTTCAAAGTGCCAACCAAGAAGTATGCCCCAATAGTTTCAATCATGGTTCATACTTAAAAATATGAGGATATAAGAAATAGTAGTCATTGGCCTAGAACTGCTGGATGACCAAAGCACCTTGACAAATATGCCATTTGATCGAACAGATGTAGATTGGAAATATCAGCATAAAAAAAATTCAAAAGTTCTATAAATCACTAGAGATTCACTTTTGGCAACAAAAAAAGATCCCACAAAGTAGACAATTAGTCAACATACCTTCTCTAGGAGGCTATGAATTTCAGCCAGTAAGAGATCAGGGTTAACAATGGAAGAGAGGCAAACTTCACTACCACTGTAAAATAAGAAAACCACCCAATTTTTAAAACGAAACTTAAGCAACAGACAAATCTTAAATCAATGAAGTTCAAGTAACTTGCATGCCTGAATTTTGCACCATTTTTTGTGTTTGAAGGTAGTTTAGTTATTCTGGAGGAACCACTTTCTTTCAAATTTATCTGATAATTATGTATCTCGCTATCACTGATACCTACCATTTTTCATAAACTACGATGAGAATCATGATAATAGCTAAACTAACATGGCAACATATAAATAATTGAATCTACTTCACTCTTAAACCATGAAGTAGTATAATGATGGCACCAAAGAAATACTCACAAGTACCTATAAATAACTATTAAAGTAACATGCTAAAAACATTTTCCTCCATGTATTACCTCCCACATTATGAGTGAGAACAATTAATTTGTCAGTACAAAAATAATGGCCTCTTTATGAATTTGTGCATGCAGGATATCGATATGTATATGTTCGATGAGAGATCAAAGCGCAGTTAGAATGAGAACAATGAACTTACCAGTGGTTTTGATAGAAAGCATTCCATCTGTTTCACAAAATAAAATCATCAATCACAATACATATCTACAAAATGAAAATTACTCAAAGAATGGAAAAATATCAATTCTGGTGATAATCAAAACTACTTCAGTTACCCCAATTATCAGCAACATTTGTGAAAGAAACTTTTAAGTCTCGAAACTCCTCTAAGCTACTCCCAATGCCAGTATCAGAAACTGCTTACAAGAAATTCGAATATTAATTATAAAATTAAACATTAATCTTATAACACAAATCACTCGAGTTTTGAAAATTGAAATTACTGATAGAAACCATTCCCCTAAAATTGAACATGAAATTTCCTCCAACATTATTGATAGAAAACACATCGCTAAAAATTGAACACTAAATTCGAACACGTAAATTCTTCTAACATTACTGATACAAATCATTTCCCTAAAATTTCAAATCATAGCATGATATAGCCATAAAGAGAAATTCCAAACAACAGAATCTAAATTTAGTCTCAATAATACGATATTATAACTCTAATCTAGTTTTAAATAATTGATCCAATCGAAAAATTCAACACGAAAACGATATAATTAGCGAGTGAGGATCATAGAGGATTACTAGAAATTCGAAGAGAAGGATCTGAAGATGAAGAGCGAGTGAGACCAACTGCAAGTCTGCAAATCTGATTCGATAATCGGCATCGCTGATAAGCTGAAGAAATTAACTGCAATCGAAAATTGAAATCACAAATGTAACTAACAGAACAAATCGAAAGTCGGAGAAACCAAATTTGAACAAATTTTGCTGTGAAGAGAAAACGAAACTCGCATGCAAGCAATTTAAGATCCGATTCACATAACCGAATCAACGAAGAAATTAAGAGATTAAGAAGAAGAAAACTGACGTGTAAGCAGAGTTTTTGAGATGAAGAAAACTCCATTTTCAAAATGTGAACTATTTCGTTCGCGCGCTGAAATTAAGCAAATGGTTTTGAAATCAATATTTATACTCGGAATGAAAAACTGTATAATGAAAAGATGGACCCGATACATGGGCCTATCAACAGTTTTGGGCTTTGGTTCGGTTCAGCCCATAATTAAGTCTAGTCCTTTTTTCTTTTGACTAAAGTTAAGTTAAGTCTAGTCCATAATGAATACCGACAAATAACTTTCGAATTACCCTTCTCTAATTTCCTCATAAAACCTCAAATTACCCTACAGTTTGGGACGTAGAAACCGAAGTAAGGTTCGAAATCTAGATCCCAAAATTTTGCCTACACCCCCAAAATCCCGCACAAACTCCGCCAAATTTCAAGATCTAGATCCTGAACCTTACTTTGGGTTCTACGTCTCGAACTTTTCGTAAAGAATCCCAATTCATAATTAAGGGTGAAAACGGCAGTTAGGGAGGAAAAGAGAATGTAGAGGGAGAGATGAGAAATTTTCATAACTTTCATACCCCACATTGATTTTTTGTTCTCAAATAATAATTATAAATATTGAAAAAAATCTTGAACTTTTACATTTTTTTTTTTTATCATACTCTCAAATTCTTTAAACATTTTGTGAAAATGAGCGCTAGCAACACGCTATTAAACATTTTTGTAAAGGGTAAACTATTCTCCTTTTTTATTTCATATATAATATTTAATAATTCACCTTTAAATTTATTGAATAACTGATGCATCTGATCTATATATTGTAAAGTATATATATATTAAGTAATTAATGAGTATGCCATAAATATCTCTCATATACTCCTTTTTATTTCATAAAATTAACAAAAATGTGAGATGGATGGAAAAGTTGAGAAAAGTGAGAAGCATGTTGTTGAAATTTCAAGAAAATACTATTTATAAATTTTAACTTAACAGACAAAATTATTAAAATTTTAGATCAAATATTTTTTATATTTAGATTTTAATCCAACATGTATATATATATATCATTTATATGTGATATTTACGATTTCGTTTATAAAGAAAAACGAAAAAATACTCTTTTATTGTAAAAGAAGAGTTGAAACATTGGGGTCCATGAGAAAAGTGGTTTGCATTACAGACCTTATACTGAAATTCCTGACTTGTTGCACTCACAAAGACAAGCAAGTATGAAAACCTTTTGCAGACAAATATTTTGCTGCTCACAATGCTTTTGAATCTTGAATTATGGCATGATACGCTGCTTGTTTGACTGAATTTTTCTGCCTTATAATTTCTCATGTTATGTATGAAATTTATTGTTCTGAGTAGAACTAGCTATTCAAGAGATAGAGAATATCTCACAATAGTTTAGGATTAGTGGAAGAAATGCTCCTTGGATGGTAACCGTTGTCCGGAATTTGCATTCGAGTCAATTTCCGATAGCGGATAGTATCTACAAAACATTCTAACACTCAAATCAGTATAAGTTTGAGTCGATGTGGAATGAAACATAATTTGATAAGTCACGATGTTACAATTTTGGTAATCATTCCCTCATGGCTTCTTTGGCTTCAGTAGACTTCAAGTTTGTTCGTTTTTTTGTCGGATGTTTTTTTGAAATGGATGTCCGGCAGATTGGTTGTCTTTATCCGTCTTATTTTTCACCCTTTTTTTTGCTTGGATTTAATTACTTTTGTACGTCTTGTTATTCTTATTAAATGATTGCATTTTATATCAATAATGAAAAGGGAAAAAAAGTTCGTGACAAAACATTATAAACTTAAAATCATGAGAAAATAAGGTTATCAAACAACTATTTTAACCTTGTCAAAAAAAACAACTATTTTAACAATGTTTTTATATGGTACGAAATTATATATTCTATTATTCTATATAAGAAGTAAGAACGATATATCTCAATATGCCAGCCACCCATTAACATCGCTGGATGAAATACAACCCACACTTTGATCATCATATTCTCTATGCTAGAGCTGGAAGGAAGTGAAATTATTCCCCTTTTGTTCCACGCTCCCTCTCTTGCTTTTGCTTATTTCATATATGAAATGATTTTTTAAAGTACTTACTTCAAATTATTCCCTTTCCTTCAAAGAAAAAGAAAAAAGTTTCTATCATGAACATAATTCAGTTGGTAGCCACGTTATAATGTATAGAGATTGAAATCCGATTTTAGAATTAGAGTTCTTCATTTATTTATCTGTATAGATGAAATTTTGATCACTAAACTATTTATAAAAAATATTTTCACCGATGCATGTGGTGATTTTGTCCACATGTCATGGTTTTATGACCTATCATCGATTGTTTGGTACATGGACTCCTTGGCTAAGGAAGGAATGAAGTTATATAAATAGAAAAAGGAAGAGCATAAAATACATACCACCATTTATTTTCCAATTAAGCACTTATGTGAAGTTTACCAGTAGAAATTAGTGTTTCTTTTTTTCAAACTCTCTAATATAACAGTGTCATTTGTATATGATAAAACTCTTTTTTTTTAAACAAACAATAAATTAGTTAAAGATAAGAGTCTTGAATCTCATAAGCAAGTGGTCATAGTTTTGATCTTTGATTCTTATATATAGAAGAAAAAAAATCGGTCATAAAAACTTGATACCAATAACATAGTAAAAAAAAGTTCAATTTTGAAACATTCACATATTTCATTCTATTGTGATAAAACAATTAAAATAACCACCATATTATTTTCTCCAAGCTCAACTTGTTTCATATTAGTTCTTATATTAATTCTTGAATGTATCGAAATTGCATACATGATTTTATTAGTCATTTCATTTTGATACTAGAATTTATTTTTAGATAGTTTATTTAATCTTCAAATATATTGTTTTTAATTTAATCCATAAAATTATTAAATAAAATTGCACTAGAAAAATATTTTGCAAGTTGAATATAATTATTTAAGGACTGGAGTGACTATCTCCCATATTTTTAAAGCATTTGTTTGGCCATAATTGAATTAATCAAGTACAAAGACTAAAAATAAATACTCGATCTGGTTTCAAGTACAAAACTATTTTTTTTTTTTAAATTAACAAGTCCTTAGTAAACAGAAAAGAATTTTTAAAAGGAATAAAGATCATATGAATGACCCCATTAAGCTGATAATGTTACTCTTGGAATTGCTAGTGCTTCATACTTTTACACAGATCCCAATGTTAATTACAAAAAATATTGGTCTCTCTCCTAGTGTTTTCCCTTTCACAGTTTCCAATTCAATCCTTGACCGGATGTCTCAACATTTCAATCTTAAACAAATCATCATGCCACTAAATAATCACTTTTTGATAATGGCTAATCTAATGGAGTGGTACTAATTGAGTTTTGGATTTTGGGTGTAACTTAACACTATAAAATTAACTTGTAAGAAGAGATTTGTGTTCACTTATATAAATTTATATTCAAATTATTTCATATCTAATAGATATGAAATTCTTAAACAACTAATTAGTCTTTTTTTTAAGTGTTTTATATTATTTTTTTTTTACTCATTAATCATATTAGTTGAAAAATCCAAAATATTATTTTCTTCTTACAAATTACGATTTTCAAAATATCATAATTAATTTTATGTTGTTGAACAAGCTAGCTCAATCTAAAATTAAAGATTAATTCTTCAAAATACAGTGATTCACTTAATTAAGTGTTTGTTTGGATTTGCATCACATTTGTCAAAATTTCTACAAAATACCACGCCAACGTAGAAATTTGATATTGTAGTGTCTAAAAAATCACGGTGAAAGCAAGGATAGAGATACATTTAGAATTGTAAATGCTCAACCAACCAGATATTAAGAGATTAATTAACCACTTCAACAAATGGTCATTCATACGTATTCTCATAAATCAAACTCATGATAATGATTAAGGAATTCAATGAACTTCCAACTATACAACACTATGTGATTAGTTTTAAAATTTTATAAAATGTCCCCATTCATATAATTTTTAGCAAGAAAAGTAACAACATATCATAATCCATGTTTTGTATGTAGTGTGAAACATCTCATTCAAATGATTATCAAAGACAATACCCTAAGTAAACAAAAGCTGCACTTTCCTTGGGCCTTGAGAGTACTATGTCCCTTGATGCCCCAAGATCTCACTTTCACTCCTTACAAAGCAATCACATTACTCATCAATGAGTAAAGAACACAAAGAATATCTTTATTTCCCTTTCTTTATTAAAGCAAATTCCTCTCTCCCCTCTTTTTAAATTCAAAAAATATTCCTATTTATTTCATACTTCAATTTACTCTCCTCACACCAAAAATATACTTGACTAATTGAGTTACTCTTAATTTACCTTAGTCTACACTCAAAGAACCACATTTTCAACCTCAAATATCAAACAAATTTCCTTATTTCCCTCAAAACAAAATTCTTATTACCTAAGATGTCTTTACAAGAACAACCAATGCAGCAGCAGCAGCAGCAACAACAACAACAGCAACAACCGGTTCAAGTGTATCCGACCACCGTCACATATCAATCGCCACCTGAACTTGACCACCATTCAGCAAATGGATCATTTGGGTCAGTATTTGTTGTCTTAGCCATCATAATAATAATTTCTGCTGTTGCTTGTTGTCTTGGAAGGTTTTGCAGCCGTCGTGGTAACGGTCATAGCCAGAAACATGTTAAGCAACAAAAGCAGCAGAAGCAAAACCATCAAAACTCGCGTCCGAAAGAAGTTGATATTGAATTTGGATTCGACAAAAAGATCGCGGCTTCTAAGCCGATGAATAATGGACATGGAGGAGTTAGAGTTCAAAAGCCAGTTTCTCATGGTCATCATGATATGAAGAGTTTTGAAATAAAACTTGGTCCTCCTCAAGGAAAGTTTAGGCCAGGTCCATAATGGGGTTAGAAGAGATAATTATTATGTAGACATGGTTCAATTGCTTAATTATTGCAACCATTTCATTACTATAACATTTTGTTGCTATTTTTTCTTCTCTGTTTCTTAGATTTCATGTTGTATGATGAAATGTATAATTATCTTTTTCTACTTCTTTTTTGCATGCCAATGTTTTATTATAAGATTAAGAAAAATGCTTTTGTATTATCTGCAATATGGATTTGTGAAAGTAAAGACAATGTAAACATGTGGAAATAATTAAAATTTAAATTGATGAATGGATAGGATTGAAAAGATTGTTTTGTAATTTGTCTTAGATTAAATTCCTTTAGAACTTTTTAAGGAACATAATGTCATTTGAATTGGTTTTTAATTAAGGGAAAGAAACAATTACTTAGTATGCTCAAAAAAAGTACATGAATTTATGCATGTTTAGATTGACAATGAAATTGATAAATCATGGTGATCCAACATATGGCCAGGGTGCAGCACCTTCACCTATATATTTTGGTCATTTAAATGGGTAGCAGAGTAGTTGGGTTTGTAACGACAGAACAATTATTCGAACAAAAATTCAAAATGGAAAACACAAATCATCGTTGTTTTATACAAACACAATGTATCATTGCAGATGTGCTATAAGAAACTCAGTCTTCCAAAAGATACATTAAGTGCAAGTTTTCAACGTTCCCCGCTATTAAAAAAATGGGCGAAACAAAACAGAACAAAAATTGACGAGAGATAGTGAAGGATTCAACATTTTTCCCAACTATGTATCAACCAAAAATTCCATGGTACTGCTTCGTATAAATATACAAAGCAATTCCATGCAGTGTACTTTTGTGAAACTAGTACTTTTGGTTCCTAGAGAAAGAGTTTTGTGAAACTGTGTTCTCATCAAGACTTGTTATCAATATGAAATATGAACTGTGCTGATTTTATTTTCGGAAAGGTTTTTGTGAATCACTACTTGAAGTAGTATATTGTGGCGTATATTGTGGCGCCATTGTAGATCCAGACATCTCTCTTGAACTGTATTCTGTGCTGGACATATCAAATTCTTCAGACTCGCTAAAACTTCCATCAGCTAACCTTTTGAATCTAATTAAGTCTTCATGATAATCTTCAGTATCATATATTCTGCTCTGGCCATACTTCACCCCGTTCGACAGATCGTATAGTTGATCTCCATGGTCCAAGGCTCTTGCAATCTGATAAAAACCAAGTAAATGATTACAAAATAGTCCATGTTTCATGGCTTAAATTTTTCATAATACTATATAAAAATTCCTGTTAAGATCTTCTACGGGTGCAGTTGTAGAGATCGTTAGATTTAGATAACAGATACAAACCCCTAGAGTTGTTTCTCTCTAAATATAACAATCCTATGGATGCAAATGCAACTGCAGCTGTAGATGATCCAAGTTCTATAAGTTCCGAATTAGATCCTCTACACCTGCTTTATGGTGCAACAACAGTTGTACCGATCGTTAGATTTAGAAAGAAAAACATTATCTCCCTAAATCAAGAGGTCCCTACTGCATCATAAATTCTTAAAAGAAGACGGGCATGTCTTAGTGGTTTTTTCACCTGAACCATCCGCGGTCGTTTTGGACCAGAATGCCGAACACATGCCACAGCTGCTTCCATCATTCTAAGCATTTCACTGTCAATATATTGTCGTTGAAGCCTTGGGTCTGCTAGTTGATTAAAGTCACCTGTTTCGATTGCACGAAGGAGAAGTGGACGAGCCTGTGGACATAGAGGAAAACATCATTCAAAGGGCATGTTGATTTTGTGAAAATTAAAACAAAAAAGAAGAAAAAATAGAGCATTTTAACAAGTTAACTGTGTATGATATGATCAATATACTTTGCAGTTAAGGGAAAATAATATTATTCATCTATGCAATGTAGACACTATAATATATAAAGCTTAATTGCAACTTTGGTACCCTTAATTTTACTTGCTCACGGAATTGGTCTCCATTTTAAAATATAGTTTTTTTGATCTCACTCAGATTTTTGGACCCAAAATTGGTGATGTCACAAGTCTTTTTTTGAATTTATATTGCCGCCTGTATAATGTCAAATCCACCTGGATGACTCCACAACATCAGTAGATTTTATATCAGGTCAATATTTTTTATGCCACATCACTACTTTTTGGTGATTTGCATAAACAATCTTGATTTTAGAAAGGTGGAATCAATTTCATGAGCAAGTGAAAATAGAGAAACAAAAATACAATTAAGCATATACATAATGAATTGGGTTATGCAACTTTGCTAAGTTAACATTGTAATTTCTACTTGCAATTAAGATGATGATTGATGAACGTTTCTACTTGGAATTAACACTTCTAATAAATAAGAAAAGAGTTTAATTAGTATACTCCGTCGGTGTATAATTATTTTACACATACATCCAATAATGTATTGCCACATCAATTAATAAATATGACAACTCATGTGTTTTTATATTCATTAATTGACATGGCACACATCATTGGATGCATGTGTAAAATAATCTTACACTGACAAAGTATACTAATTAATTCACAAGAAAATAGTTCATACATACCCACTCAACCAAACTCTCCTCTCCCACAGGCTGTGTTGAATCAACAGGCTTCCTTCCAGTTATAAGCTCAAGAAGAACAACTCCAAATGAGAAAACATCTGATCTATCCGTTAGTTTTCCACTCGTTGCATACTCTGGAGCCATGTACCTGCAAATCGATGGTAACAAATTTAATATTACAGTCAATTTTTTTAATTCTCGTAATTTAGTGCATGAAATCATATAGGAAACCTACCCAAAAGTACCCATCACCCTAGTTGATACATGAGTATGAGCAGCATCGGTTAATTTCGCAAGTCCAAAGTCTGCAACCTGGGTTAGAACAAGATTAAATTACGATCTACGACTTTAATTTAAATAAGGAGACATGAAAAAATCAAACTAAAAAAGTATATGCAGAACATACCTGTGCCTCATAAGCATTGTCCAAAAGTATATTCGATGACTTAATATCTCTGTGAATAATCTTTGGGTTGCCTAAAAGAAGAAAAAGAAATTTTTTAGCACATTACACAAAATTACCTTTCAAATATTCTAAATTGAAATAAGGAACATGAAATAGAAAACATAAACCATAGCACAATGCTATAAATATTTACATATACTTACAGCCTTCATGTAGATATGCAAGACCCCTTGCAGCACCAATTGCTATCTTCATCCTCTTGGGCCAATCCAAAACATTCCATTTACTTTCTGAGATCATGACACACGCAAACAACACACATATGAGAAACACTTCACTAAAGAAACGCATCATTTAATGTTGGGATCCCCTTATAGCTTCTACATCATAGAGATCTATTTTCATTTTTAATATATCTAAAGGGAGGGGAAAAACGAAAAATGAAACTCACGTTACCATGCAAATGTTGATCAAGATTTCCATTAGGAACAAACTCATAAATGAGAACTCTGTAAGGATCAGATATACAATATCCAATCAATGATACCAAATGTCGATGATGAACACGACTAATAGTATCAACCTCTGCTCTAAACTCCCTTTCTCCTTGACCACTACCAGCCTTCAACAACTTAACCGCTCCAACTCTACCATCGGACATTGAAGCCTTGTAGACTCGCCCAAAACCTCCTTCTCCTATCACGTTTTCACTTGAAAACCCGTTAGTAATTTCTGCAACATTTTCATAGCTAAAAACTATTTGGCCACCACTTAATTGTTGTTGTGTTGAGTCTGAAGGAGTACTCATATGTTGCATTGCACCTCCATTGTTCTTATGACTATATCCAAAACCTGGTGTCTCTACATAATAATACATATCTGTAAAAAAAATAATTGCACAAGTCAATACTATTAATAATTAAAATAGTAGAAATGCTAACAAACTATTAAACACTATGTATGAGTACTTGTGATTACATACAATTACTTGTGATTACATACAATTACTTCTATTTTCACAAATTATTATCAATGTTTATGTGTCGATATCAGTGTCATGTCTTCAGGCTGTGTCTGTGTATCGGTATATCATAGAATCTTAGCACACTCTACAATATTAACAATAAATTATGTATAAACTATAAAGTATTAACTTAGTACTTCATTACCTCCTTTCATTTGAGATCTCTTAGGGGGTGGCATACCATAGAAGTTCTCTCGTTTGTCTTTTCTTTTAAATATGAGAAAAAGAATGATGGCAATAAATGCGAGAACAACAACTCCTGCGACAGCAAAACCAATGTAATGTGCTGTATTATCATTGGAGGAGGGTTGTTTGGATTGAGAGTTGCTTCTGGAAGGAGGAGAGCTTGGTTTTGAATGGGAACTTGGGGAATCTGATGGTGATTGTGGCGGCGAACGAAGATCTTGTGGTGGTGGAGGACTAGTTTTCGAAGCGGGCGAAGGAGGGGAAGAATTATCGCGGACTGGTGGTGGTGGTGGTGGTGAAAATGATGGAGACGCCGGAGACAATGGTGGTGTTGGAGGTGGTGACGATTGAGAAGGTGGAGGAGGTGAAACTTTTAATGGAGGAGGTGAAACTTTTAATGGAGGTGGTGAAGCTTGCACATGCGGCGGCGGTAATGGAGAAGGTGGTGGAGAATAAGATGGCGATGGTGGTGGCGACGGTGGTGGGGAATTTGATGGTGCTTTTTCTGGAGGAACTGGGTCCTCAGACGATGATAATGATGAAGATGGAGATGGAGCAGAAGGCGTTTGATTTGTATTATTTTCATTAGCCATTTCTGAATTTATCAAAAATATAAAATTGATATATCCTCAGAAATGGCTAGAAAATTGGAAAGCAAAAACAGAGGATCACCAAAGAGAACCAACAATATTGAACTTTTAGACCATTTGTGAGGACTTTTTGTTGTTGTTAAGATCCAATACTCAAAACAAAAAAAACAAACAAACAAACAAAAACAATGTAATGATATTACTTTTGTATAAGGAATGAAGCTCAATTCTGATGATGAAATATCTGGCGAATTCGATGATTTTGGTTAACAGAATTGCCAACACCATGCAACAAGAAAAAGAATGAAATTGTATGCGTCATGCGTGTCTCAAATTCAAGGAAGATAATAATAATAATAATAATAATAATAATAATAATAATAATAATAATAATAATAATAATAATAATAATAATAATAATAATAATAATAATTATTATTATTATTATTATTATTATTATTATTATTATTATTATTATAATATTTCTGAAAATGAGTCATTATAATTACGTAAGCATTATGTGTTACTATTATTTTATGTAGTTAGTTTAATTGTGAGACCTGGTGTACCCCTTCAAGATTTGAGGATATTTACCCCTGAACCACTCAATAATATTTTAATCGATATCATTTTTATAAGATATACTGTTGGATTGAAAGTTTATATCATATAGATCGTTTGTGTAAAATTCCAGACAAACCTAAAATCATTTGATATGTTATTGAGACACATCAAAATTAATGGTTTGTGTGATTTTTTTAAACGCCGTTAATCTTTATGTGTCTCAATAACATATCAAATGATTTTAGGTTTGTCTGAAATTTTACACAAACGATCTATATGATATAAACTTTCAATCCTATGGTGTATTTTATAAAAACTTATATCAGTTAAAATATTATTGAATAGTTCAGGAGTAAATGCATGCATAGATTCGTGTTCGTTTTCGGTTAGCTTTGTTAAGGAGCCAAGTGTTACTCTTTTTCTATTGTCTCTCTTCTCTCCTAGAAGTTGGGGTTACCATGCAACTAACTAACTAACTATACCAACTTTTGTCTATTACATAACGATGTCTTATATATTGGGGTTGCGTACATAGTCTCACATAATTGGAAATAGACTGTAAAGACTTGTTATCCTTTTAATTAATAAAGTTGTCTTCGTTATAAATTATTGATCAAAAATGAAATTCTTTACATGTCTTCAATAGATAAATCCTTTGTACTCCTACAAAACAAAAAACTTATGATCCTATGTTTTAGCCTTTGCTGAAAATTTCAATCATGACCTCAAAATAGTAAAAACAAAATTGCAACTTGTATAAAAATAAATTTTACATACGCAAGAGTCCATCAACTATTCATTAAAGGAGTAAAGTTGTTCAACTTTTAAACAGGAGTGTAAACAATTTAATTAGGACTTTATTGAATAAGTATGGTTAAAAATTTCTTGAGTTGTAGGTCATTTTGGATATCTTAATGAAATAAGTTAGAAACAACTAATGAATAAGCCATAGTTAGTTTTATAAGTGTATATTTGGTTGTTCGGTGAGTTTGATTACATTACAGTGGGACCATGTTTTTGTTGAAGCTAGTTGCTACTGAGAGTAATTTTTGCCAAAATCACGGTGTCTCGCCGTGATTGAGATACTCTCAACGTCAATCCAAATATGCATTTGAACACCTAAGTAAATGTTTGTCATAAAAACTTACCCAGCTACCAATCGTGCTTCCAACCTTACTCTTTATTTATTATTACCTTCTTGTTTTTACTATTGGCGTAGTAGCCAACACATACACAAATAAACGGGGAGTTGAAAGGGGTGTTGTGGGTTCAAACCCACACACCCACACTCATGTCTTCGTTAGTGCTAACCACTACACTACAACATGAGACAAATTATTTCATAACATCATGTATGCACTAATATAAAGGATTATGAAGTCACCAGAGATATGAAAAAATTTAACCAGTTACACAACTAATACAAAGGGACAATACAATGGAAATCAACTGTTTAAAGTTTACTAACTTCTCAGTTTTGGTTACCAATTTTAAATTCTTTATCAGATACAACAAAAAGGAATTAGCAGACCAGATTTCATGCAGATGAAGTTGTGAGACAATTCAAAATAGAAAGAACAAAAACAAAAAGTATCCTCTTACCATTATAGTCGATCGCCTCAAGCTTTGCTCTTATTTCAACAGCAGAAGTGTTGTTTCCCTAAAGGAGAAGAACCTTGAGTCCTTTGGGAAAATCCTTCCATTTTTGTAAACCATAACCGGCATGGCATCATTTCTCAGTCTCCCATCAACATCGAATTCCTTCAGTAAAGAGTGGGACAAAGAATTACTAACAGTTTAGTTAAGCCTAGCAGCACCAACTCAAAAAGTAACAGTTGGCAAGCCAATAATAAAAACAAAATCAAGCAGAAATATGGAGTAAATATGAGAGATGGAAAAAAAAAAGGTGCCGAGAAAATAATGAATATAATGAAAAGAAATATCATTGGGCCTTAAGTTCTGCAATTTCTTGCACTGTGGACACAAGCCATCAAGACAGACTACTTGAACACCCAAATGGCCATTGACTCCAACAGAGATTCAAAATTCATTCAGATAGATTGAATCGTTGAATAACTCAGTGCAACGAGTTGTGCCCGACACCACAATACATCACTATCTTGCAATGTTAAGAATTCAAACTTAGTCACTCAACTCGACATTTTGTACATGCTTGCATATCTCATAAAGAACATATACAGAAAATCTCAAGATCACACCGAGCAATATAAATTATTTTCCTCAATTAATGGATTTGCATAGCAATGGCTATAATAGAAAACATGATATGATTATTAAGCAGAAGAGAATTAATGTGCAATATATGCAATGTACTGATGAGTCTTATATATGTTAAAAAAGAACACACAAATATTTCTCTGACTTAAACTAGTAAAAGAAATTTATTAAAATAAACTATCAATTTAATCCATAAATCTCTGGGCTAGCTATCTCACCCTTTGAGGTGCCTCCAATCTAGCTCACTGCGTTTGGCGGTGAATACCCCGGTCTCGACCAAAAAAATTTAATCCTTAAACTATATATATAATAAGTTATCTCTAAAGTGTATCTATCAATCTAGTCTATGCTATTAAGATGTTACAGAGTATATACTTTACTTTAGAAACTAAATTGAAGGATTTCATATACTTTAGAGACTATTTATTATCTAAATTGATGAGAAGTGACTTCATTTCATAAAATAAAAAAGGTGAAAGTTTAGGAACTAAATTGATGAGTGATTCAATTTACTAACAATGCATTGCAGAAATAATTGAACTCTAGGAATATGAGATGATAGTGTGTCATTGCAACAATTTACCAAAAACCAATCGAGATTCAGCATTCAGCTCCAGCATGTCATCTTTAGCTGAGATATGAACTGAGGAAGAACTAATTTTGACTTTGGTCAACAGAAAGAAACGGTGGAGACGGAGAGGAAGCGAATAAAGGATGTGCGACGGCGGAGAAGGTAAGAGGAAGATCCAACGGGTGAAATCATTTTCTGCAAAAAAATAGCACCTTTCTTTTTCTTTGTTTTTGAGAAGAGATTAAATAAATTGAGGGCAAAATTCATTTGTAATAAATTGATTTTTTATTTTATATTTGTAATAAATTGGTTTTTAAATTTTTATTTATTTATAATAAATAGATCTTTTATCTTTTGTTTGTAATGAATTGGTCATTTATCTTTTTTATTTATAACAAATTGGTGATTTATCTTTACAAATATTTGCACTGTTGGTCTTTTATCTTATATTATTTTAGATTGTTGGGCCTTCGATAAAGGACCAACAGTGCAAATGTTAGTAAAAGTAAAAGATCAATTTGTTACAAAAAAAATAAAGGACCAATTTTTACAAATGAAAAATATAAATGTCCAATTTATTACAAATGAAAAATAAAAGATAAATAACTAATTTGTAACAAATAAAAATAAAATAAAAGATTAATGGTGTAATTTTGCCTATATTGAGAGAAGAACAACATTAAGAGAAAAAAAAGAGAGAAAAAACAATTCTCTATTTTCATAAATCTTAATAAAATGGTAATTTCTGATTCGTTAATATTTAAGTGTCTATTTAATTTAGTTAGAGAGTCACTTCTAACATCAAGTGGTTTCAACTTCATCCTAGTTGTAGGGATCGACTGCAGTCCTCCATAGTAAGTTCAGCGTCAATCACCTTTGACTAAATCACGATTCACGTTCGGGGAGCGTCGGGAGAAACGTGTCAAATGCTCCATGACCACAAGAGAGGGAGAAGATACATCTCCACCCAAAAACTTGAGGTATTAAATTAATGTATCGTCTCTCTTATAAATCCAACATTATTCTCATTCATAGTCGATGTGATATTTAATCACTCTCATTTGAAACTCAACAGTTATCAAGGACTATTTTACATGTATGAAGTTAAATACAAATATGAAGATGGTTTGTTTAAATGATTATATTTACCATTTATGTAAGGGAAAGATGAAAGACTTACGATTTGTGAAGAAAATGTATTTACCAATTTTAAGTTCCACAAAATTGAAATTTTATATTTGATGAGGAGTGAGAATTTGAACATCTACATATATGTGGTTTTATTCGGCAATATATAAAAGACAATGTTTATAATCATATTGTAAATGAGACAGACGCAAAAACGTTCTAGAAAAAGTTTACTTCAAAAACAAAAACTTTTCTTTTGATCGTACAAACTTCTAAGTTGCACTTTCTAATCATTATTATAAATAAATTTAAGTTTTTTATACATTTAACAATTGATATATCTAATCTATATTATATATTATGATCGGATACATTAATAATTAAATATATAAAAAACATTAAATTATCTTATAATAATGACAGGATAGATTATTAATTAATTAATTATAAACTAACTTGTTGACTTTACTAAAAAGTGTCAAATAGTAAATAAACAATCAACTTAATCAACAAAATCCATTTCATTCAAATTTTGATGGTACTTTGAATAAATAAAAAATCGAGAAACAAAAAAAAATACTAGTAGTAATTGATATGAATGGTCCCAGTCCCACCATCCCACGTGATTCCTGAGCAAATTCGTGCAGATATTTTTATAGTGATACCTCCCTATATTAAAAATGGTTTAATAATCAAGACAAATCATCATGATTCATGAAGCAAGCCAAGTCTATGACGAAGTATATAAATTAAAATTGGAAAGTCAACAAAGTTAAGGTTGCTGAATATGGAAAAAATACGTGAGTCAAACATGGATTAGAACTTAGAAGAACTATTGAGTCGTTGAAGTTTAAATGTTTAATAGGTCAGCGTTGGGCTTGGCTAGCAAGAAATCAGAATCAAATTATATACCACCACCA
Source organism: Trifolium dubium (assembly GCA_951804385.1). NCBI lineage: Eukaryota > Viridiplantae > Streptophyta > Magnoliopsida > Fabales > Fabaceae > Trifolium > Trifolium dubium. The sequence continues at coordinate 29,896,008 of OX638069.1, read as the reverse complement.
ACGCAAGTAAAGCATATTTGTACATTCACATTAAAAAATATTTGTATACTCTACTCTTCTCATAAAAGAAAAAAGAAAATACTGTACATTCATATTTAATTAGTTTAATAATTTTTTCGGTCTCAAAATATAAACAAAAATTGATATATTTAATACAAATTTTAGATTAAATATATTTGTTGACGCCCTTTTGTTTGTGCGATGGAGGAACTATATAGTTTTGAAAAATAAGTATTAAATTTAAGAATTTTTGAACTCCAACCTAGTTAATTAATGCTCTTAAAAAATAAATATAAACAATATTTCTACAAATGTTCTTTAAATTCTATAGCATTCTATGTCTTACAATGTAACACTATCATCCTTTTTTTGGTCTTCTTTTTTTAGGGTACGAAAAAGGAATTTTGGTCTTTTTAATATAGAATCAATATAATTTTTGTCCTTTGTTGTTGTTTTTATTAACCAAATATATTTGTAGGTTGTTTTTTAATTCAAAAAGTAATAACAGTTTGTTGCATTTGTACTTTTCGTCTATGTGTATTACCTTAAATTATGTTAACTGAAAAACATTAATTTGGATTCTTAGTTGGTAGGACACAGGACACTAGTACTTTAACTATATTTTTAAGCTATGAACATTTTAAAATGTCACACATTCTTTCAAAGGTTACTCGTACTAGACTTTTTGTCATTGCTATCCCTTTGCCTCAGACAAATAGATCAATAATATATGAATTGGTTTGAATTGAAATAAACATTTTTATGATTATGATAGATGAGGTTCAAACTGAACCAATAACAAATTAGTTTGAGCAGAGTTGATTAGGTACACTAAAATCAAATATAAAAATGTTTTTGAGAACTTTATCATATTGATTAAATTGTTTTTAAAAAAGTTAATTGACAAGATTATTTTAGTTTATTTTTTTAAAAAGCCAAAGTCGTTTTGTTATTACTATCAGCATAAGACTACCCACAATAGTTTCAACATTAAACACCCTTTCAACACCACTTTTTATACTCCACATCATCTCTCAACACACACTCAACTCTTAACCTCTCCAATGATTTTTTCATTCAACACTCTACCCCACCACTTTATTTACCCCACCACTTTTTATTTCATATTCTTATTTAAATTTAAATTTTTGTTTTTATAATTAAATAAAATTACAATTATCGATTAAAATTAAATTAAAATAATAAACACTTAACAAAAATTTTTTAAATAAATTTTTTATTTTCTTAACTTAAAAAAACTTTTAAACTTCAAAATTAACATTAATAAACACTAATAATATGATTAAAGTAGTAAAAAATTCGAATTTTTTTCTGTGTCCAAATCAAATAAACCAAGTCTCTATTTATAGAGAAAATTTTTTTATGAATTTTGGTTAAAAAATAAAAAAAATTAATTTGCAATGAAATAATTGAGTTAAAAGATAAGGAAATAATTAAAATCCCGCGGACCAATCACATTATGACACGCGTCCCACTATAAAAAAGAATCAGATTCCCTCTGCCCCGTTCTGACGCAGACGCACCTTGTCTGCGCGTGTTGCACACGCGCCGGATTTCGGCGAATCCGCGCGCGCCGCGTGGCCTGGCGATGTCAGCGTCAATTGTGATTACTCCTGTAATCACCTCTCTCCGGAAATCACATATTCTTGCATATTTTAATATTTTTTTGTCTCTCAACAACAAGGTACGTCCGTATGCAATTACAAATGACATTGAATTTTTTTTTGAAAGGACAAATGACATTGATATTCATTATTCATTATACCAAGATTGACATGCAAGACAAGTTATACCTTAAAATCAAATACATAAATATAATACACAACAATATTCTTTCTTTTCTGTCCGATAAAAGAAATGTCTAACTCAAATGCTGCAAATTGATTTGAGTTTCATATTAGTTCAATTTTAAATTGGATCAGCCTTTTTCACCATATTCTCTTATTTTCTCTCTTAACTCCGTCTCTCTCTTGATTGTATTTTTTTTTTTTTTGACAAGGATTGTATTTTTTTTTAATAATGAGATATATTGAAACTAAGAGAGGATAGAGAGTTAGGAAAATGATTAATGAGAAATTTGTGAAGGAGATGATTCACATTAATTCCACTTTGATATGAATAGCTCTATTCAGATCTTTTTAATAAGAGGAGTGTTTTTTTTTACTTAAAAAAAAAATTCATTCATTCAAATTAACAAATATATAGATCATTATAAATTCAGAATTTCTAAAAACCTAAAAAAAATGAATCTGCAAACAATCTTAGCTTGAAGCACCTTGGTTAATAGTATACAATAGCATTATGAAAATGTCTACAAATATGACAACATAAAAGTGACCGGAATGTTCATACTCCCAAATTTGTAGCATTGCATCCAAGTCTTCATCAGATCTGTAATGAGTTGATATAAATATGTCAAATTGAATCAACGAACCCCAAATAAAGAAGAAAATCAACAAACGCCACACAAGACGACGAGCAAACACAACGCCGCACAATACTTTTTTAACATTTACTCTTTTATTGAGTAAAACTCACATGTGTCTCACTTTTTTATGTGAAACCTATTCCAAAAATAGAAGACCTATATTAATTTCAATCGGTGAAATAATAAATGTTAGAAATAGCATTTAAAAGATAATGTTGCTAGCATATTTTTTTGGCATTAATTTTCTGATTTTTAGGATAAGGGACTTTAGTTTTTTTTTATTTACAAATAAACATAAGATTTATATTAAAAATGTTATCACGATACAAGGTGTACCGAAATAAACAACTAAGTTATAAGATAGTTACATAGAACTACACAAAAGAAAAAGAATTAGTTGATGCTTAAACAAATAAATGGGCTCGATCACAACCATTGGTAATTTAAAATCAGATTAATGTTTCATTCCTTGTCCACCAATATGAGAGACTTTAGTATCCTAGAGTTTGACCCTGAAATAAATACAATTTTATTTAAAAATTATTTCATCTAAAATTAAACTTTGATTGTCTTAAAATTCATCTTTCGTTAAAACTCATTAATTACTTAAACACAACGTCTTAGTAATAATATGTATATGTTTTAAGGAAAATGTTAACCGATGAGTAGAGGTGCTAGTTAAAGAACCAAATATGAAAAAAATATCTTCTTTTTTTAGAATAAAGAAAGGCTTAAAGCCTAAATATAATAAAAATATCTTAAAACTTGTATAACTAACATTTCAATACAAAATTATTTATTTTAGTATCTTTAATTAATACTCAAAGACACTAGTTAACATCATTCTTATTTTAAATCGGATATAAAGTCAATCCGTTAATAGATTGAATCACTACAAAACACATTACAAAAGTGTCCCAAACAGCTTTTATTTTTGTTATACTAGCTACTACTTATTACTAATTTTAAAGGAGTTTTGCGCCACTAAAAAAATTTAGATCAAACCCTACTCTACTCAGTGTGATGTCTACAGTTAATTGACTAATTGATTGAAAAAAATCACATATATTTAGGGAGTCATAAATAATTCTATTGGAGTAGTTTTAGTAAGAGACTTTGAATAGAGGCTATTCAAATAAAACCTACAAACTATTAACAACGATATAGTGAAAGTTACTTTCTTGGATTGGTATCCTCTAGATTAAGTGTGTTATTACTGAACTGTAAACAATTATTTGTGTTTTTAATTATTTCTGCAATTTTAATTTGTTTACTGCTACGCGACAACAAGTCTTACAAGTTATCTCAAACATTTTGTAAAATATCTTTCCTACAGAAATTAGAATTTCAAGAAGCAAGATTTCGTGATTTTTATAGCTATTATTAATGTTAACTTTTATGAAAAGGTCATCATATTTTAATTTTAAGAAAATGTTAACAAATGTCTCTGAAACCTTTTTTAAACACCTTAAATAGTTAAATAATAAATTTTTATGAAAAAATAATTAAAATGTGAGTTAACGCATTGATTATTGTAGTGTTTAATGGTGACAACTTGTGTACTACTTCAAGATTTATAGGTATTTATTCCTACACCACTTAATAATATTTTAATCGATATATATTTTATAAAATATACTGCTGGATTGAAAATTTATATAATATAGATCATTTGTGTAAAATTTCGGACAAAGCTAAAATGATTTAATATGCTATTGAAAGACATAAAGCTTAATGGTGTTTAAAAAAACCACAAAACCGTTAATTTTGATGTGTCTCAATAACATATCACATGATTTTGGATTTATCTGAAATTTTACACAAATAATTTATATGATACTCCCTCCGGTCCTTAATATAAGAGGAATTTTACTTTTTAGATTCATTGATAATCTAATATATCTAGTCCACATTATTGACTAGATACATTAAATTCTCAATGAACCTAAAAAGTCAAATTCCTCTTATATTAAAAACCGAAGGAATTATTAACTTTCGATCAAATATTATATCTATAAAATTATATATCGATTAAAATATTATTGAAATTATTGAGTAATTGAGGGAATAAATATCTTCGAATCTACTTGAAGGAATAGATTAAAAAAAATCTTAATTTAATTTGAAAGGAGTTTTGAGCCACTAAAAAAATGTATTTTCATGTCTACCCCCACAAGATTTGGGGGTATTTACCTCCAATCACTTAAAAAAAATTAACCGATATAAATTTTTATAAAATACACCGTTGGATTAAAAGTTTATATTATATAGATCATTTGTGTAAAATTTCGGAGAAATCTAAAATCAATTTGATATTTTATTGAGACGCGTCAAAATTAACAGTTTCTGTGATTTCTTAAACACCGTTAATCTTTATGTGTCTCAATAACATATCAAATGATTTTAAATTTGTCTGAAATTTTACACAAATGATCTATATGATATAAACTTTCACTTCAACAATATATTTTATAAAAAATTATACCACTTAAAACTTTTTATAGTGGTTGGGAATATATACCCCTAAATTTTGTAGAAGTACACAAGTTGTCACCCTAAAAAAAATTAGACCAAACCCCACCTCAACTACTAATCAGTTAAGTGTGATGTCTATTGTCTACGGTTAACAAGTGTGCACCCACACCAATTTACCTAAGTCATCAATGAGATCACCCCACGGCCTAACTTATCAATGACGTAAGCTATTATGCTCATGCATTTTTTAATCTCACACCCACTAAATAAATCATATTTAAATACTGATTAATTTCACCATTATTCTAGATGAATTTTATTTGATCTTACTTATTTATATTCCTTCTCCAACACGAAAAATCACTTTCCTTTTTTTCATCAATAAAAAAATCACTTTCCTTTATGAATTATTGACTTCAAGCCGTTATTGCCAAGGAACTTCATTCATTCTCGAACGTGAACCGAAACTTCTCCTCTTCAACAGTTTGAACACACAAAACGTGTGATTCCCATTCAATTAAAAGAAAAATCACTTTTCACAATAAAAAAAATCAAACTTAACCCTTTTTTGAATAGCCTCCTCAGCTTACACATATAAATACCAAACACCACTTCATTCAACTCCTCACCAATCTTCAACTCAACCACTTTCAAAAAAAAAAAAAACTTAAAACTTTCATTTCAGTTACTCCAAAAAAAAACAACGCAGAAGCATATTATTCACTCTCGAATCACACACAATGCAAACCGTTTCAGTTTCACCTCTCAGCGAGGTTTCTGAAAAGTTCGAAAACGATTTCATAGAAAAACTTACAATTCAAGACGAGAAAATCGAAGAAGAAAATGAAGTAGTAGAAGAAGATGAAGATGATGATGAATTTACCTTTGTTTTCGCAGATCCTAATGGTTCACCGATTTCTGCTGACGATGCATTCAATAACGGTCAGATTCGTCCGATTTTTCCAATTTTCGGTCAAGATTTTCATTACACCGACGATTACGAAAACGAATCTGGAAACCGTTCACCGGTGAGGAAGATCTTCATCGAATCAACTACTTCTTCGTCGAAAACAACAACCTCCGCGGCGGTGGAACAAGGAACTTACTGCGAGTGGAATCCGAAACAAGCTGTGAAAAGCAACTCAACAGGATCATCAAAGCTATGGAAGTTACGCGATCCGAAGATTCGAAGTAACAGTGACGGAAAAGACGCGTTCGTGTTTTTGAATCCGGCGAAAATAGAGAAAAAGAGTTCAAGTGAAACGAAGAACGTTGTTGTAAGGAAAGTGAAAATGGTGAAAAGTAATAAAACGACGCCGTCGGCACATGAGAAACATTATATGATGAGTAAAGCGAGGAAAGAAAGTGATAAACGGAAATCTTATTTGCCTTATAAGCAAGAATTGTTTGGGTTTTTTGCTAGTACTAATGGATTGGGAATGACTAAGAATGTTCATCCTTATTGAGATTTTTTTTTTACTATGGATGATGTTGATGAGTTCATGTAATTGAATTCATATGTTCTTTTATTGATTTGGTTGTTGTATTGTATATGTTTTGATTAATATGGATCGAACTAACTAATTTTATGTATATTTGTTGATAATATAGTGTATTCTAATCAAGATTAGAACCAAGATTAAACAATATGATAGTAATACTATATATCTTTTTGCTAATCTCAGAGCTTTGAAATATTTTGTTTTTGTTGTTGAATGTATTCCAGACAATATTTAGAATATGGTGTGACGTACTTGAGAGTGAAATAGAACAGAACGAATAAAAAAAAAGAGGAGATACTAGAAGCAATGTTCAACTAAAAGTTTGAGTGTATGAAATTGAATCAAAATTGGCAAATATGATTGTTTGATCTGTTCGTTCTCAATTGTTCAAAACTACAATATCCCTATTGAAAGTGTAAAATTTTATTGTATTATATTTATGTGAGCACAAGAGAGATAAGAGCAATTATTTGGCATAAGGGTCCATCATTCTTAACAAGCAACCCAACATAGCCTTGAAAACATTTCATCTACAACAACCTAAGATGAAATCTGGATGTTAAATCCCACCCACCTCATAGTTGCGCCAATTATAGCATATGTTATAATTTTGACAAATTCAATGTGATATCAAATATATGCTTGATTTTTCTATAGAAGTGTTGTAACTGTAACTGTCAATCTTATTTTGTTAAGAGTCACACATAATTGGAGATAAGACGTGAACGAATGCTTACAATTGGTATCATGCATGCCGATTTAATAAGGTTGATTTAAGCTCAATCTAAAACTTTAATATTGACTTTAATGAATTTGGTTTATGTCTTAAGGTGATAACTTTGATTTCACTTGGTGGTTAAGCATCACCCAAATTTGGCAACGGTTAACTTGAAAGTGTTGTGAAAACCTTGACGGCTATTAAAATTAGTTACATGTTAATTATACTAATTAGGAGTTAGTTGTTCTAATTGACTATATAAATTAAATCTCAGTGTATCCTTTGACATAATCACTTTCTTATTTTGTAATAATTCACTTTTATCAAATAATATAATTTACGAATGTCGCAAATAAATATGGAGAATTTCACAAATTCAAATATATAAACATGTTCCAAGCGTTGAATATGGCAAATTCAAATATGTAAAATCCCAACCATGATTCTTTTCTATTAGTTTTATGCCACTTGAACGACTGCGATCGTTGAATTTTTGGTTTTCACCCTCAAGTTTTTAGAAGAAGAGACTTTAATAGTCTAAAGTTCGGAGTAAGTTCTTATATAAAGTGGTCTCAGTCTCTACGCAGTTGCGGATATTGAACTGTGGTTCCCTGCGATGGTTAAATTGAAATCTACAACGTTGACGACGCCAAAGTCATTGATATATTGAATCTGCACTTGATGAATATAATATGAGAATTTGAAACGAACAAGCACAACGCCGCACAAGATGGGAAAGCAGAATAACGTCACACCAAGACGAAGAACAACAAAACGTCGCACCCAAGGCCAGTCCTCACCCCAAGCAAGCAGTGCTGCTGCATGGGGTCTCCAAAATAATGGGGCCTCAAAAAAAAATTATTAGGTACTCGTGGTATTAGATCCAATCTATATTTGATCTAAACAAAATAAAAATATTTTAAAAATTTTTTTTGGGAGGATTTGATACGTTAGCAATAATAGCAATTGAGAAGAATTTATTAAAGAATATACGATAAGAAGACTTGATTGAAGAATTTGTTTCAAAAAATGTTAGGAGGGTGACTTTCTTTAAGTAGCTAAAATGTTGATTAGAAAATGACATTTTATTTATGTAATTTTGATTTTTGAAGTTATTGATACTATTTATAGTTTTAATATATGATGTTCTTTACTCCGAACATTTATATTTTGTCATATCAATTGTAGGTTTTATCATTTGGCCGTTTTATGCTATTAACTCGAATGCGGTGAGCTTGTTCGCCGATTTATCCTTTTTAGTTTTTAGCGAATTTGAATATGTAATGATGTCGATTGATGTACTTTATAAATTTGAATGAATGAATATCGTTGTTTTTAGTCAAAAAATATATGATGTTCTTTTTAAAAAAATAGTATAGTTTACAAATTTTTTTATTAGGAGTTCATTTTTATTATTTGTTTGGGACCTCCAAAATATCAGAACTGGCATTGGTCGCACTAGAAACAATTAATATGAATGTTGTACGGTGTAATGTGAAGATGTAACCAGAAACAATTAATATGAATGAACTGTCCAAATCGTCGGTGGATCCATCCTCTGCGACATATAAATGAAAATAAGTTGCCAGCAAATTAAAGGAAGAAAAACTTAATTCAAGTTGACAGCTTCTACTTTTAGCTCCATATCTGTCTATTTGTTTCCCCAAAAGAAAATGTATACTATTTGACACACAAATTTTGATCTCAAATTTGTGGATAAATTAGATGGCTAATGAGGTTTAACTATCTGGTTAACACCATGAATTTGACAAATGTGGAGAGTATTAGGAGGTTTAACTCACTAATATATTAGGATACTATTTGTATGAATTAAAATGTGCACATTTTTATGAGGACGGGAAATGTATATGAATTATTTAAAATTGGTGCTACATAGACCACCCTCAATTAATTTATTCACCATTCATCTACGAAGCCCAGATACTTGATACGACATAGATACGATACGGATACAGCGATACGAGAAAATGTTAAAATTTAAGATACGATACGGCCAGGATACTTTAATACAAAATTAAATATATAAATGCATAATATATACACATAATTAAAATTGATGATAAAGAAACATTCACTTAGTCAAAAAATAAAAATAAATAAAGAAACATTCACATCTGACAAAAAAAAACATTTACATTATGAAAATTATTAAGATAAATGAATTACATATTTAAGCTCTATCTAAAAAATGAGTCATGCACATTTCTACTAATGTCTTATAATCTTGTCACTTATTTAATTTCCTATATTCTTCATCTTTCTTCGACAAAAATTGAAAATTTGTATACACATAAACCAAATTTTTAGTCTTTTTTCTGATACATATCGGGAAGTATCAGACAAAAATCGCAGAAGTGTCGATATTTTTTTATTTAAAAAATAACATTTAGGCTACGTTTAAAGAAAAATATGGCTAAATTCAATTTTATACTTCTCTATTTCGTTTAAAAAAAATAAAAAAGTAGAAAATAAGTTGGGCCAAACGAAACCTTTAATCATTAAATACTTCTTCGATATATATCAGAAAATATCTTACGCGTATTTATATCGAATACAGTATCTGACACGATACTTAATTAATTAATTTTAGGGTATCGGAATTTCATAACTCCATATTAACCGATGCAATAGTAATACAAAGCTATACAAAGCTTTTCCATGTAACCAACTACAATGTAAGCAAGTAAGATAGATAAATAAATAAATATCATTGAGCCAATCTGAGCTCTCTTATATATTGTTAGTTATAACTAAATTGCAATATTGCATTTGCTCAATACGGCACCAAAGTGTTGTGCTATTTTGGGGTTTGTTTGCAATATTAGATGTGAGATAAGTGAAATATTATGAGCGTGATCATGAATCATCAATGAATAAGATAAAAATACATTTCATATTTTTTTAACATTTATACGATACAATTTTCATTTAGACAAAAGTACACAATTGATGCAATAATAACATAAAATAGTTCTTAAAAATTACATTATAATTTATATGTAATTTATACAATATTATTGCTGCCGCTACTGCTGCTGATGTCGCCACTGTGTTTGTTCGATGATTTGTTTGATATTTCGTTCTTCAATTCTCTTTTCGCAATTTTCTTCTTAGAACCCTTGTTGGATGAAGCAGTATCATCAACATCAACGTCAACTCTATGTGATGTATTTGATTTTTTCCTTTTTTTTGATATTGATTTCTCCAAACTTTCATTGCACCTACTAACAGCAACATCCTCATAATTCTTTGATTCGAGCATCCTAGATTTAAGAATGCTGCTAAAATCTTGTGTCTTTGAACGCTCGCTACTTTTTATCGTAAAATTATCGTCGCATTTTGAAACATCAGCATAATACTCGATATTATTTGAATGAAGAATGTGAGAGGCATCAACTTTGAATTGATCACCTAAAAATACATATTAAAAACTTCGTAAATTTTCAACCATCAAATAATCGTTAAATTAGTCTCCAAATTAAAATAGTCAACAAAGATTGAACAATTTAAATATGTTACTATATCATGGCATAATAACATATGTTAATTTAAGTGCAAATCAATAATCACAAACTATTAATTACCAGTCGTCTCATGAGTATCAAGTTGAAACGGAAATTTGATTTGATATTCAGTTGGCAAGAAGTCGTTGAATCCTAAAATTAAATTTGTATGCCCTTTAAACAGCTCCATTACTTTTACCACCACACTTCTCATATCAATTCTTTCATACTTTAAATCCATCATAATTTGTAAAAACTCAACATAAATTTTTCTCTCATCTTGAAACACATCTTCTACCGCCGTAAGAAACGCAAATCCATCTTTAATTTCTAATGGATGTGTAATTTGATATTCCTTTGGCATGAAGGTATTGAATCCTAAAATTAATTCGGTATGGTCTTTAAACAACTCCCTCACTCTTTCTTTAAAATCTTCTCTATCAAATTTTCCATCCTTGAAATCAATTAGCAATTTTCTAAACTCATTATACTTTATTATATCATGTTGAAACGCAACTTCTACTTCCTTAAGATACTCCAATGCATCATTGTGTTTTTTGGTGTTGTTCATCTTTATTAAGAAAATTATGATTAAGTTTATCTACTAATTCAGTTTGTTTTGTTAATTGCTGAAAATACACTCCGTTATATATAAGCCTAGTTGGTGGGCTGGACTCAACACTATTTGAACTTTAACAGATCTTGCGGTTATTAAGTAAAAATCTATCTTTTTTTTTTTGCTACAAAAAATAAAAATCTATCTTTTTTTATTAGATAAGATTTTGTTTGTCAAAGTTAGAAATCCCGCAAAAGTGGATTTAATCAAATCTTATTCAAAACTCTAACAAATCTTGGCCGTTGTTTGTTTCAAATCTTTTCTTTGTCAAATTTAATCAATCCGTAAAAACTGGGGGTTGGTTCGAATCTTATAAAGAAAAAAAAATCTTATAGTTTCGTAAAAAAAAATAAAAAAAATTGAGAATGAAAATCTTACAACTTATTGGATATATTCTTCATCTTTCTTTAACCTTTTTTGAATTCATTTTATTTATTTTCAAAGAATAAATAAAATATAAATATTGAATACTTGTCTGATACGTATCGAGAATGAACCAAAATACATATCGGAAAGTATCAGATAAGTATCGCAGAAGTGTCAAAAAAAATTTATTTAAAAAATAAAATTTAATCATTCAATACTTCTCTGATATGTATCGCGAAGTATCTGACGCGTATCGGTATCAGATACAGTATCTAACACAATACTTGATTAATTTTAAAGTATCGGGAATTCATAACCACTCACACTTTGAAAATTACTAAGTTGTCCTTCCTAATTTCCAAACAATTTCCTTTAGTCCTCCATTAATTTTGTGAGCACATACTACTTGAGATTAGTTAACTATTTTTTCCAACAAATATACTACTCCCTCTGTCCCAAAATATAAGAAAAAAATAAAAATCACACTTATTAAAAAAAAATATATAATGACTGGATGTAAGCTTTTTAGTAAAAAGATAACTTGAAAAGATGTATAAACAATTTTGATTGATTATTGATAAGGTAAAAGAGAGAGTGAATTTTTGTTGGAAATGTAAAAGTTTGTATTTTTCTCTTATATTTTGGGACAAAAATATTTGAATTTTTTCTCTTATATTTTAGGACTTAGGACGGAGGGAGTATGTAGATATCTGCAAGTGACAATTTTTTTTAATAATACAAGTGTGAATCTTTTTGTCATCCCTTGTAAGTTGTAATGGGCATTAGATAACTGTAGAACCTCTAACATAAATCACATATATTAAAAACAGTTATTAATTGAACTAATAAATTTGTTTGAAATTAAATATATGTTAATTTTACATATTTACCCCTATAAGAGGAGCTGACCCCTGCCTTGTTTTGGACTTTATCAAAGTCATTAGTTTTCTATGATGTCAACTTCCTGTGATTAGAACTGCACTTCATAAGTAGATTCTGATGAAAGGGGAATTAGAAATCAAAGAAATCATTCTTAAGTTTATTTCCTTAAACCAACAAAAATATGAATGTCCAAGATGTAAGTACTAAACTGACCTTATTATATTAAATCAAATGTTACAATTGTTTCGCGTGTAAATATTACATGTTTCCAGTAATTATTATACTATAAGCGTAGGATAGTATGTGCTGAATCGGAGTCATTTTAGCGTAAATCAAAGATTTCAAACCTTAGATTGGAGTTTTTGTACACATTGGAGCAATGCTCATACACAGGGTTGCCATTATCCGGCTCTTTGTGTGGATGAAATCCTCTTTCCGGACAATTTCTTAGAATATTCATCCCATCAGGTTCCGTTAGGCGAAACAGTCCACAGCTCCTGAAAAACGAACATATATCTAGTAAGTTGTTGTGTCTGTGTTAAATTGTTGTTCAAGATAAACTAGTTTGGTGTTACTTTTTACTAGTAAGTTGTTGTGTCTATATAGGAGAATAATATAGCAGATATCGTTAGACCTTGAGGTATCGGTTGGTGCCAATACAATGGCAAACGCCTCAGGAATCATCGCCTGAAAAAATAAAACCCGATTGTAAGGTGAAAATTTCGAACAAGGAAATTGCTTTTACAAGAAATTGTTATAGTTGGATCAATCACCTGGTAGGAATATTGCGTGTGCAGATCCACCGATGACATGAAACAACTTTGCGAAGGGTGTGTCTAAAATTGTTCAGAAAAAGCAAAGGGTTAATTAGATAAAACTCACTCGAAGGTTACCTATGACTTATAACATAGAAAGAAAAGCTAGGACATACATGGATCCATCCCACAGGATAAAGGGATCTATCATTAAGAATTGCGAAAACTTCTTCCTCGTTTGTGGCATTACACTGTAATACAGTCCGGCAAGTTAGGAGGAAGCAGTAATAAAATCGAGCCCTCTAGAAATAATGTAAAATTGCAAAACAGATACTAACTGAATTAGATGCCGATTCCTGCTTCGGTATGATTAGTGTAGTCATATAGAGGGTTCCATTCTCCTGGACAATTGAAATACGTCATCGCATATAAATTTCAAATTCTATAAATTGTTTTATCAGTTCAAGTTCTTTGTTTCTTAACAATAAAAGACTGCAGATAAATGTTTCTGCGCATGTTTGGATTGACAGTAAGTTTGGCTGAATCATGTGTCCTAATGTGATTTTGCCAAAAGCTACAACAAAATCATGGTCGACATAATTTTTGTTAAACTCGTCATGGTTCCAAATATGCACCGAATCTCTATAATACAATGCCGTCTTCTTTAAAGCAACCGTACAATACAGAAAGAAAAAGATGAATAAAAATTCTAGCATCCATTGAAGCAGTAGCATAAATAAACATGACAAGAATACATAACATGAAATTCAGTTGCAAAAAAGATTTAACTAAGAGAGTGAAACTCATTTCTGCTAAATATATAGAAAGACCCTAAAGATGAAGTTATGTTCTTTTGATGAAATTTTCTGATAATAATGCCATAAACTGATAAAGCTTATATTTGTCTTGGTAAAGCCTTCAACACATAAGCCAATTTAACAATTTTTATGGTTTTAAAATGATTCTTACAAGAAAGGCACCAAGTATACCACATGTTTCCAGATCCTTTTCTGTATTTTCTTTAGCAAGATCAAGAAAGTCCTCCATTAACCGCATTGACTGGAAAATATAAAATGCATACTTGTTAAGTATAAATAATCTTCAAGAGTCATGGCCTCTATGAGGCTAATCATACACGAAGCGTCCAACAGGATTGTAAAACCTATGAAGCACTGAAACTGACACGACATTGACACGTCGACACCAATAATAATTTGAAAAATATAGAATTATTGAATATAATCACATGTGTCGATATCAGGACACGCGTCAGACCAGACACACCTTCAATATGAGGTGTCGGTGCTTCATAGTGTAAAACTGAAAATAAATAAACAAATCAAATTTGTTGTGTAATATTCAGATATGCAGTAGTGGTTCTTACAATATGTACATCACGCACGGTGTTTGATGAAGAAGATTCATTATCTGCGTTTGTGGATCCATCTCCTGAATTAAAAGCTGTAATATGAGAATTTTGTTCATCTTGAGGCACAGTCTCCACACAACATAGTGCAGGGGAAGGTGAGGACTTAGTTACTTTATGATCTAAAAAAGATTTATGGAATGCCATAATACAAAGTGATTTTTAAAAAAGGTCCTGTTGCAGTTGGCACCACCAACAACTACTACTCAAATCTATAATTGGAATGATGAAATCCCAGCTGCTTCCTTATCAATGACCCTTAAGCTGCATCCCACCCAAACATAACAAATTAATGTTGTAAGCTAATGCCTAAATTACTAGAGAAATGATTTAGGAACACAAAAGCGGACATCAGACACCATATTCCCATTCGGATGGGGATACTCATTCCGGCCACATTTATAAGCAAAAATGTATTTGGCAAGAGGAAGTATATTTTACATTTTTTAAATATTTTCTAGCTCGGACTCATTTTCCAATATCACGGTGTTGATATGGTTTGTGTTCCAATATCACTGCTCACAATAATATTATATTCTTAATATGGATTTCCATTTGACATTCAAATAAAGAATCAGAAGAGCTATATTCCGAATCATGCACACGAAAATGCTGATATATCATGTATGTCTTCAAAATATTTAAAGATTCAAATCATAAATCAAAATGACAACAAAAGAAGCACTTGGCTACACAAAGTTTAGGGCTAAAATGTGAGCCACAAGTTATCTTTCAAACAATAAGGAAGTTATTCATATTACTTACTTCTTGTTCTACATAAGACACTTTAAACAATACGGAGAAGATCGATAGTTGTACAAATAGATTTTTTATATTTTATGAAAAGAAGTTTAGGTGAGTTGGATCCTGGGACTTACCAGGGACGGGAAACCTTAAGGCTAATACTGACAACAGGAGTTGAACTCACAACCTTACGAGGTACGAGCTAACTCTTTAGTCCTTACCAACTGGACGAACCTACGTTGGCTCAATTAGATTCATTTTAAACATTCAATACACCTAAAAGATATTTCTTCTACAGAAACTTTAGAGAAAATTCTCATTTTTTTTCCAGCCAATGGATGATCCTGATCCTTCATGAACAACATAATTCTAACCTAAACCCACAGAACAGAACCAATTTCATTGCTAGTTATTAGAATCATCAATAATTATAGTAAACCATCATTTAACATAAAAATAAAATAAAATCATGCCATACAACTAGAAAGAGTAGTAACTAGCAAACAATTACACTGCTATTGTTAACTAAACTTTGTATATAAATGAATTATTGAAAATTTCTGCAGATTGCCAACCTCTCTCACCTTATAAAGATAATCAAAATCCATAATTTATTTCAAATAAACTACCCTGTATTTTATTTATTTGTGTTGGTGTATTAGGGGCATAGTATCAACATATATAAGATAAACTTTGGAAGAGTATTGTTAAGTGTGAATTGTTACCTTGCTATGTTGAAGCTTTTGTTGTTGTGACTTGTGAGTAGTAAAGTGAATAATAATTCAGCTGATGAGAACTAAGATGCATGTCCTTTGAGAGAGTGCCGTGAAAAAGAGGATCATGACATTTCACACCCAAAACCACTTTAGATAGAAATAGAACCTATCGACACTATTCTTATTTGGTCGGTAAAATATAAATGGATAATACTACTATAAGAGAAAATGTTATTTGGTATTTAAAAAATAGACGGGTCAAAGTTAACAAGTATAACTCACATGTAACTATAAGAGAGGTAGAGGTGCATGTGGGGGGTATATGAAAAGGGGAGTGGTTATGATGTATAAGTTTTTTTCTTTTGCACCGTGTATAAATAAGAAAAAATGTTTAATGCACCTCTCAAATTGCTTAGCACACCTCTTAAATTGCTTAGCACACCTTCTAAATTTTTAATGCGCCCCCAAATTTTTAGGGGGTGCGCTAGAAATATGGAGAGTGAGCTAAGTAATCTGGGGTATTTATGCACGGTGCATGAGCATGACTTATGCACCATAACTTGTGTCATACGGGGAGTAGCTGAGGGGCGCGCGAAGACAATAGTGACGCTAAATAATTACATGTGAGTAGGGGTGACAAAATAATCCATTAAGCTAAAATCCATCCAATCCATCCACTAATTTATCCATCCAATTCATCCACAAAGAAATTTATTTTGTAATTGGGTTGGATCGGATCCATCCACTAATTGATTGGATGGATTTAATCCATCTACCTTAAATTTAAAACCCATCGGATCTTTCATTATTTAAATTAATTTATACTTACAAAAAATCTAATAAAAATAAAAAAGGAAATTTTGAAAATTAGATGGATCGGATGGATATCCATCCACTTAAATATGTTAATGGATGGATTGGATGAACTTTTTGTTAATTGGATGGATCGGATCGGATTTATTTTCTTAAAAATTTAATGGATTGTAATGTATTAATGGATTATTTTTATCCATCCATTAGAATACAAATCCAAATTCATCCATCCATCCATTTTGCCACCCCTACATTGAGTCATACATTGCTAACTTTGACCCACAATCGAAGTTAACAATCCCCTTTAAAAAATGTGTATGTAAAATAAAATGTTGTTCTGTGGTGGTTTAGTGAAAGATAAAAAAATTTAGATTTTATTTTGTCTTTTTATTTTCAGTTGTATAATCTTAAAAACAATTTTAAAATCAAACACAATATAATTGAATATGTTTTGTCTAGTTTCATATTTTTTAACAACTAATGTCCAGTTTAGTCTATGACTTTCGCAAAATTGGCAACTTTTAGTCTCCAAATTAATGAAATTTCATGTTAGTCCCTCAGTTTTCAAAACATCAATCAAGTAAGTCCTTCTATCATCTTCAATTAGTTAACAGAGTTAAGGTTGTTGCCGTGACATGTTTTCTTCCACGTGGCAAATCGCATGGACTGAATTGAAACCGAGTCAGCCTCCAATGTTTAGATACACACGGATAAAAAGTGAGAGATGAAATTGATACGAAATTGTATTGTTAAAAACTTATGTCTTCTTCAACTTTCTTCTTCTTCCATTCCTTTCTTCACCAATCTTAATTTATCTATTTTTGTCTTCTTCTATCCTTATTCCATCATTGATAAAACATACTTCAAAAGGTTCACATAAGCTGATATATCTCCAACCAAACAAGTCTCAAAAAGTGCAAATTAACTTAAACTAATTCATTTAAATCAATTACTCCCTCCGTCCCAAAACTATTGTCCTTTTAGAGTTATGCACGTGGATTAAGAAACAATAAAGATTGATAAGTTAAGTCTATTTTACTCTTACTTTATTAAGAAAGAGAAAATATATTTAATTAATACTTTAACTTTTGTAAGGGTACAATTGATAAACTAACATTAACTTTACATTGGTTTGCGAAAAAGACAATAGTTTTAGGACAAAACTAAAATACTAAAAGGACAATAGTTTTGGGACTATGGAAGTGAAAGGACTTAGTCAATGAACAAGGAAATTGGAGACTGAATCTGTTAGAAAATTGGTTACCAGCTGGAATTTTGCGAAAGATAATTGCAATATTGATCCTCCTAGTGTTGATGTAGGGAATGATTAAGATTAACAGTTCATAAAATTTTATTGAATACCTTTGGTTTTGATGGGTTTCGATAAGACTTAGAGAAAGTTAAATATAAATTTTTGTGTTCTTTAACTCTAATTTTTTTATAAAAAAATTTATCTATTACTTTTTCAGAAGAAAAAAACATCCATTTAAAATTTGTGTAAATAAAAAATACAATATTTGTTAATTGAAACTTTTCCTGCCTTCAAAATGCAAATATTACAAACATAGTATCATCAAATGAATTACAAGACACTTTAAAAGTTTAGTCTAGTTATAAAAAAGACAGATTTTAAATTCGAGAAGTCTTGGGGGGATGGGTAGCTCAATTGGTTAAGCTGACTAGTTGAGTTAAGGGTTAAGCTGGAGGTCCAGAGTTCAAATCCTAATAAAAGAAATTATAATATATTATTTACTAACAACTAACATTGCCTATAAAAAAAAAATTCGAGAGGTCTTAAGTTCCGAGTCTTGCTAGTGCTCCCTAATTTGGACTGAGACACCATTCTCTCATCTAAATTTTTACTATAAAATGAGGAGACACAAATTATGAGACAAATTGGCATTCGTCAAATCACATTCACAAATATTCTTTTTATTACTAGGATAACGTTCTTGCAACATTGTGAGGAAAGTTCTATCTTCACCTTTACTTTGTGGCTTAAGAACAATGTAACAAAATGTTCATTATTCAATTGACACAAAAAATAGAGATAAGAAAGTAGTGTCAATTACAAACACAAAGCTACTATTAACTCACATTTCGCTTTCTTTATCCTTTTCATGTGTGCTTTGCCTTTGCATGTATCCCCCCTTCAAATTCATTTTCATTCCCCTATTTGTTAGACATACCTTTTAGTCCAATGTAATATAAAGCACCTAACAGTCTATTAAGCTATTTTTCTCTCATTTCCTTCAGCACCCTCATTCATAAGGCAAAGAAAAATAAGTCAAATTGGTAAATTCTCTCTCTCTCTCTCTCTCTCTCTCATTATCTACTTTTAATAAATGCCTTAAAAAAAATATTATGTTGTACATGCACGGCTGAAATGACATTTTATTTTTGTTATGTGGACGGTTGGAATGATAGTTTGTTGTGAATTTTTTTCAATTGTGATGGAGAGAAAATGTCTTTTCAAAAATATTGAAAATACTTTATTTTGAATTTTGAAATTTTTAAAAATCATTTTCAAAACTTTTGATGATGGTGGAATTCATGATGTATTCTATAATGTTTTTTTTATTATAGTGGAAATTGGAAAAACACCCATGGTAAATGGGCCATAAATAAGTCTTTCATTTTCCAACAATTTGATGTTATAACTAATTATTAGAACTTTTCTGCTTTTGACACCCCATGAGAATACATTCTTCACCCACTTGCTTTTACAATAAATTAAGGTTTATTATACTAAAGTATGCTTCCTTCCTATAGCTCCAATGCCCTAAAAAAACTTAAGCAAGGAATTGAGGGATTATGAGCAAAACATATTGGGGATAAGAGCAAATGTGTGGAATACTAAGCAAAATTATTTGAACTATTTAGATTTAAGATGGTTGATTTTTTTTGTCTCCAAATGCAAAGCAGGGTGAAGAGAAGCAAAGACATTAATGGCTGGGGTATTTAAAAAGTGCATGCTGTGTTGTACAAGCAAAATTGTCTCGGTATGTTGTTTATTGAAATTTGATTGATCTTGAATCTTTAATTAGTAGTAGTACTTAGAACTAGATTAGGTGTCCTACCTCGGTTATCAAATTGGTACTTTATTAAAATATAAAATTCAATAATTGTTTATCATAATCAATACTTGATGCATGTCTTCAAGATTTAAACTTGATTATTATGATTTTGGTCAAGTTGCACAAGTGTTCCATTTATGCACCAAAGTAACCATTATATTGGTGACACATTGAATTAAATTCATTTGCTTGCTACTATTTGTTTTTCTTCTTTGAGTTCATAGTGCAGAGTCCTATACGAAGGCACATGCTTATTATCTATGTTCCCTTCAAATTGTTAATCTCAATAAGTCAACTATCCTAATAAATAATTGGTGGGATAATGTACCTCCAAATGTTAAAAGGAGACTATACTCATAATTTAAGGGGTCTTTCGTGCTTTAAATTTTATTAAGGGTCTTACTAACCAATGCACCCTATACAATGGTAAGGAAATTCAAAAATAGTAAATTTTACATTGAAATAAACATTATTTACACTTTGAAAAAGTTTGATACACAAGTTCCAAGACAATTTTACTATATGTAGTTCCTTAACTAGTACAAGGGATGCAATGTTTAATATTTGCCTTTTATTAATACCATGTACTCTTTTTCCCTTATCTTTGCTTTTATTCCTTGAGGTTTTCTAGGATAGGTTTTTAAAGAGACGGTGGTAGTTTCCTAGGTTTTGTATCTTTGGATTTTGGCCTAGTCCTCTCAAGTTTGTCCGTTCTTTTTTATCTTTTAATATATTTATTAGGGTGCTGCAAATAGTAGGTGATGATTATATATGGAGTGTCAACATAATTAGGATGTCATAGTTATTGTGATGCCTCTGCACTTTAATGTTTTATAAAAAAAAAAAGTAAAATGCAAAAACCAAACGTTAATTGGTTCAATTTTAATTGATACTAGATTTAATAAGGAGAATCGCAGTTTAATTCTCTACAGTTCTTCTTCTTCAAAAAAAAATTCTCTACAGTTGTATTTAGGAGGAGATTAAAACTATTTAATGTTAGAACTCGCTCTAAATCAAATTAAATAAATGATAAAAATTAAAAAGAAAATGGAAAAAAGGTCAAAATATTCCCATTAACTAGGAAATAATGTAGCACTCCCAACTTGCACACAAAATTATGCAGCCCCTCACTCCATTCTAGTATTTTGTTTTATAGTTTATGGTTTTTGTACAATACCCAAAAATTATTTTATTGATGTACTTATTTTTGAATAATTTTATGTGTATTATTTTTTATATGAACAACATTTTATAAAATAGTTTTGCACACAAATTCAATTAAATCTCAACATATAAAATAATATTATATATTTAAATAGCAATAATTCGATATCATTGTAAAATCATATGGTTGCTGCTCACCGAGGGTTTGGCATGGAACCTTTTCTAATTTGTTCTTACTATTTTGTGGGATCGATATGTGCTCTGTTTTAACTATGGCTGGATTTGTTTTTACGGACCAATTTGATGCTTTTGCGGTTCTGCCGCCGTTGGAGAGGTTGTTTAGGTAGATGGTTGAGCCCTCTGCCTAAAACTAGTTTGGGTTGCTCTTGGCTGTGTTGTTTGAAGTTTTCCATGAGTTAGGATCATCAAGGACTTATTCGACTTAGTTTTGTTCAAAAGAGCGAGGTGCGTAGACACTTCGTGCTGACGGTAGTAGTCATTCGTCACGCTGGTGGGTTGTTTTATTTTTTAGAAATTTTATTTTTTTGGTGCTTAGTTCCGTTGATTGACCATTCCTCGATCTGATTATCGATTGATTATGAGTTATTTTAACAAGACTAGTGCGGGGCAATATCAATATCAATATTCATATCATTCTATGATTTCGGATTGTTTGGCTTGAAAAAAGTTTTTATTTACTTACTGCTTACTGCAGGGAGTTGTTGTTCCTTGGACTCGTTCCATGTTAAATTTAAAATATGTTTAGGGTGCGTTTGATTTGCTAAAAAATAGAGTACTGGACAGGACAATTTTTGTACCCTGTTTGATGTAAAAACTGGTTATGGGACAGGACAAAATAGGTAGCAAGGGACAGGACAACTTTTTGTCCACAGTACAACTATAAAAAATACGAAAATACCCTTTTTATTTTTAAATTTGAAAAAATTATCTCGCTATATCTCTTCGATACAATTTTGTCCTGTCCTGTATCATCTTCTTTTGTCCTGTACTTTCTTGTTCTATCCTGTACTGTTCTGTCCAGTATTTACTACTTTACGAATCAAACGCACCCTTAGTGTATAATGACATTTTTTACCCTCATAATATAAATGTGCCAAAAGTTTATTATGGGTTAGTGTGGAATTACCATATAATCTTATTTTCTTATGTAAGTAGATAGATAGATAGATAGATTTTTATTAATATTATATTATTGAATAATCAAAGTATTTCGGTATAGTCTTATAATTGGTCATTTTATACCGGCTAGTGCTCATTTCTTATCTTATCATAATAACACTCTCTTGTTTTTCAATGTTGGGCCACCATAGGTTTTATTTGGGCAACAATTTTCACAGTAAACTACACTAAGTCCCACCTCCCCCACTTCCACTTTGTTTTTCTTATTTTTTTGGTCAATTTTTTTTCAAATACCCACTTTGTTTTTCTAGTTAGTTATTTTTTTTATATAATAATAAAAAGTTAGTTACTAGTACTGTATAATAATTAATTATTTTGATATTTACCACCAGTTTAATCTGATTCGAGGTTAGCTCAGATATCAAGTAGTTCCATAAAAATATGCGCATAAGAAAACTCTTTTTTTTTCTTCAATATTTTCTTTTTAAAATTTAATCCAACATTGATTTTTATAATATTATATTTGTCATAGTGTTATTCACAATTTATACACTACTTGACCAACTATTACATATCAGACAAATCCTAAAAAATATCATCGGTTGATGTATATGAGTTAGTTTTAGTCAAATATTTTAGTTACTAAATTCGTATCCATGATTTTTATTGTCATTTTATTTGTCAAATATTTTAGTGGCTAGATTCATATATTTAAATGTGGAAAAATTTAGAATCTTGTGTTTGAACTCCGATTACTTCAATAATGTTCCTGGTAGCTACCATTTGAGTTACATTTATTATCATTTTTTTTAAGAAGCTAAAATAAAATATATTACTGAAAAATGTGGATATTCAACACGTAGTGCCAAAACCCAGTAAGAAAAAGTTAAATTACATCAAACCAACAATTCAATAAACGGTGCGGAAAAAATTAAACCACACCATTACAAGAATATGTCCAAACAAGATAAAGAATTAAATCAAAAACAAAATTAGTGCAATTCACTTTTAGCCACCAATACGATTGAAGTTTAATTTTAGTAGAATAATTAATAGAAAAAGCCATAAAAAGTAGTAAAAAAAAGTACTTTAATTATTCAATGTATCTAAAAAGTGATTTGTCTCTTATAATAAGGAACGGATGTAGTATTTTTAAAATAAGAATAATTCTATTAAATTATAGAAATACGAGTCTGTTTGATCTGTAAAATTTAAATACAGGATGTAACAGTATAAGACAGTACAAGATAGAACAACATTGGACAAAGTTTTATAGTATTAAACAAATTTTGTCTTGTGTGATATTTAATTGGTGAAAAAATTATTATTTTGATGTTTTAGACAATTTGTGCTGATGACAAAAAGTTGTCTCGAGATTGAGTGGGACAAAAAAATTTGCTTTTGTCTAGTTCCTTTACCTTCAGTTTATCTTGTCCTAAAAACAATTTCTGAATAAAAAATACAGTACATCTAAAATTCTCATGTCTAATCTTTTATTTTTAAACATATTAAACACAATTTTTTAATTATTTATTTTTGTAACCAAAAAATACGAGAGCCTTTTTTGGGTCCAAAATAGATTTGATTGTATTTACTACTCTATTGAAAACAAGAATTCTATTTTTTTGTTAGAATACATGAATTCTTTTTTGAATACTCTAAATTAAATTAATTAAATAATTAATATATTCAGCCTTAATTATATACAAGATATATTATTTATTTATTGAATTTAAAAAGTAAAAAATTACTTATTATTAAAGTCGGAGGAAGTAACGTTTTGCAAGTCTCAACATCGTAATCCAAGAGTTGACCCCAAATATAAATACATTAATTTATTAATTAATATATTTCTAAATTTCCAATTTTGATTATAAACAAAATAGAATAATTAAAAATCAAAAAAAAAAATGGTCACAAAAAATCAAAATTTATGTCTATTTATTTATTTTTATCGTTAAATAGTACTATTTTTTTGGTCAAGATTATTAAATGATATTATCATACATAAATATTTTTTTTTTTTTTATAATCAAGTCATAACCCATGATGTGATGATCAATGACTAAAAAAACCAAGACCGAATATTGAATGATTTTTTACTCACTTTTTTTTTTACTAAGATTTTTTCACTTTTTTTTTTACTGAGATTTTTTACTCGTACTTGATAATTTGGAGACAAAAAAAAACCATAATTATGTTTTAAAATAAAATATTATCTATTTTTAGTAAATGCTGACTTGTTCTCCAAGAACACATATTAAGTAAGACAATATCGATAAATTGTCTTACAAATCGTGCAATTAATTCCTCAAATATTTACCAATTATCTAATTTTAATAAAAAAAAATACTCAAATACATTTTCTTGACTAATACTCAAATATCCTTTGTTAAGGAAGCTAAATATTTTTTTTGGTTGAGATCAAGTATCCATCGCTGAATATAGTAACTAAGAATATTTTATACGTTTAATTAGAAACATCTCACAAAAGATGGAACAACTGACTCAGAAATAGCTAAATATCTTTGAGAACAAGTTACCTTTTTCTTTAATTAAAATAAACTTTATATTTTAAAAAAGACCCTTTATTTATTTTCTTAAAAGATGCTTTATATTTGTATGAAAATGAAATATACTAGTACTAGTTTATAGGTGGTGTTGTCAAGAAAAAATTATACTATTACAAAGAAACCGTGTTAAGTGGCACACCAAACGTAAGTCTTTGTTCCCCTTTCTCCTCTCTCTCTCTCTCTCTCTCTCTCTCTCTCTCTCTCTCCATAGCTATATATTACACCGCGTCAAAGCTTGTTCCTTATTTCCTCCAAATCTCACTACTATCACACACACCAACACAAACAAAACAATTAAACAAGGTTCGTTTAATTTAGATGCGATTCTTTTCTAATTCCAGATTCAGATCATGCTACAATTCACGTCATAAATCAATCACAATTATACACATATTTATATATTCATTTATTGTTTCATCTTCACTCTTCTCTCTGTTTTATTATTACTAATCAATTTTCAATCTAAAAATGTCGTTCAAACTCAACTTATTAATTTTGATCGGTTAATTTTCCCTTACAAATTTTTTCACCGGTTAATTTCTGTAATAATTATCATATGATCTCGAACAATTATACTACGATAATATTGATTCGTTGTTGTTGTTTTCAGAAAGAAGACATGGCTGCTGAATCATACGAAGAAACCATCGCAACATTAACCAACCTTCTCAAGTAAGAAAATCTCTCTCTCTTAATGAAGAAAAAATAATAGTGTCAATTTTTCATGTGGTGGCGGTGGCGTTTCGGTTACGGGACCCACACGACGTTGTAATCCGTGCAATGTAACGGTTTCTGTTTTGTTTTTTGTTTTTTGTTTTCAGGGAGAAAGCTGAGCTTGGTGACATCGCCGCCGTGAAGATCAAGGAGCTAACGGCGGAGTTACAGGCGAAAGGTGATAAGCCGTTTAACCCGGATGAGAGGATCCGATCCGGTTTTGTTCATTTCAAGACGGAGAAATACGAGTACGTTTTTGTTTTTGTTCTTGTTCTTATTTTTGTTTTTGTTTTTACTATTTGTGTTTAGGATCATTTTTTGCTATAGTTGTTTTTGTACTTACGGAATTAAGAAGATTCTTGTTGAAAAGTAAGTACTTAACTATTCGAATTGGATAAAAATTACTTCAAAACTGAAATATCTTCTGTGTTCAAAAGGATGATAGAATAAGCAAAAAAAAATTGATGGAGAAAGTGATGCTATTCTATTTTGTCTTTAATCTCAAAATAGAGTTTCTTTGTGGTTAAGCTAAATGATAATGGTCTATCATACGTTTTTTATGTACAAAAAAACAAAGTCATACGTTTTTTATTCAAGAAAAAAGACACACTTTAATCATATATTGTCAAAAGCTAATTTATAAATTATATAAAATAAAAAAAAATTGAGTTTTTGGACTCATTGAATTTTTCTGATTATTACCAATAATTTGTATAATATGAGCATATTCTTATCCATTATTGAAGAAAAAAAAAAATAGGTTAGGCAGCTATGTAGAAAGATGTTTTTAGGTATGAAAACGGCAGTTCTATCCGCGTTTTTAATTTCACCCAAATTTACAATAATGTTGAAAGATTTATTTTTATTTTTATTTTATATTTTATCTTACATTTTTTTTTACTATGGAGTATACATTATTTTATTTAACATTAAATTTAACTGGGGTGAAGAAAAGTACATTTTACTGAGACTGAGATATTGGTGGGTGCTGTACGTCTTCTTTTCAGGAAAAATCCTGATCTGTACGGTGAACTAGCCAAAGGCCAGAGCCCAAAGGTCAGCTACTATTTTTTCATAAGTAATTATTACTTGTTTTTTATTTTATTTATTTTATTATAAGTACTTGTTTTCTTAATTCCTAATCAATTTTAATTTTTTATTTGTCCCACTAACAATGATTTATTGGTCTAATACTATATTTTTATGATGAATACGTACATCTAGGACCTTTGATGTATACAGTAGTATTTCTATAACAAAAATCATTACATTTTTATATTACTGTATTATCTATACTATTATTAGTATACGAAAAGTAGCATTGACTTTCTATCTAAAAAACAAAAAAGCATTTTCTTCAAATCATCATCATCATGAGTTTTTTTTTATGGATAATAATATTGTGTGACTAATGATTATAGTGCACATGCAGTTTATGGTTTTTGCTTGCTCAGACTCTAGAGTTTGTCCCTCCCACATTTTGGATTTTCAACCTGGTGAAGCATTTGTAGTCCGAAACATCGCCAACATGGTTCCACCATATGACAAGGTTTAATTTACTACTCCACTTCTTTTCTTTTGTAAAACATGATCTTAATGCATTTGTGATTAATTAATTTGTAAAACATGATCTCAGTGCATTTCTTTAATTAACATGATCTTTAAGACGTACATCTATCAATTAATCTATCAAGAATTTTGAATCCAAACATTACATTTATTGATGCGTCAAAATAAAACATTAAATTTATTGATTTCACATGGGATAAAAGGAATCCCCACCTACCTATGTTAAGTTTAAATCCCTTCATTATTTTTCATTCTTAACAAAATCATGTACATTTTGTTAAGCCCCCACCTAACTATAGTAATTCTTAAAAAAAGAATCAAACTAATCTATACATTTTGTTGCAAAAGTTATCCTGTTTTGGTGTTTCAATTGAGACACAAAAGTCTGACCAGCCTTTTTGATTTCGCAGACCAAGTATTCGGGAGCAGGGGCGGCCATTGAATATGCGGTCTTACATTTAAAGGTACTACGTACTACTTTGTTTTTAGTACCTCTCTGTCTATAGTTTCTTCACCATATAGTAGTAGTGGTATCTTATTAATATAATTAACTTAAAAAATATACTATGTCTTATTTTAATATTATAACTATCTCTATTTGGTGGGTCAAGTGGAACGGTGGAAAGTTTGGTAGTAGTGGACACCATTTGGCATTGTTATGTTGCATAATTTGTGGATCCACAGGCATCTCAATTTGCATATCTTATTGTAAATTACCGGAAAGGGTGCGTGTCTAAATGCTAACTTTATCCGTAGCATATTTGATAAGATAAAGTTTGAAATGAATTTGTGAGTGACAGATATATCTCAATCTCACTATATTAAGTTAATTTTGTTTGATAGAATATATAGAGGATATAATTTATAAGTTAGTGTGTAGTGGTTAACTTTATAGTTTATAACATATAAATTAATTAATTTAATTTATAATATTTAATAAAATTATCACTTAAACTAATTTATATATGTGAAATAAACTGGGGTTATATTGGAAAAATAACAAGTTTTAATTTAATTGAATTAGCTTATCAAAATAAACTATAAAGTGGTACTCCCTCAATTCTAAAATATAAGAGAAAATTTAAATAAAATTAATGTATTTAGTCCAAATTCAAATTTTTAACCAAATATATTATATTTTTTTGACCATTTTTTTTATATTTTAAGACGGAGTAATATTCATTATACCATACACTACTGTTGCCTTTGTAGTATAGGTTTGGTACTCCAATCTTAGTTCATCTTGTACAAAGGATTAATTTTGGTTATTAAAATATTTTGTCCTTTAAAAAAACACATACACTGTTGGACTATAGGCTTAACAAATCATTCAAATTACACACTCCAAATGTCTAGTAATGTGTATGAGTGGGTGATAAGAGTCTATAAGACTATGATAATAGCATTTTGTTAATATTGATGAACAAAATGTCCTTCTCTAAAACTATGATAATACTCCCTCCGTTTCAAAATGAGTGTCGTTTTTTATGTTTTCACACATATTAAGGAATGTAATCATTGTGTTAAAAGTAAAAGCATTTTTACTAAATTAAGCTTACTTTTTCTTGGAAATAGTGTATAAAGTAATAATTAGATGATATAAATGAAAAATATTGCATTGGGAATTGAAAAGTGACACTCATTTTGAAACAAATTTTTTGAACTAAAGCGACACTCATTTTGAAACGGAGGGAGTAGCATTTTGCTACATTATTGTTTTTGGATTCTAAACGCTGTATATGCCTTATAGGTGGAGAATATTGTGGTTATTGGACACAGCTGCTGTGGAGGTATAAAGGGGCTCATGTCTATCCCAGATGATGGGACCACCGCAAGGCAAGTTTTTATTTTATTATTATATTCCTTGGAATATCTCTTATAATTTATAAAGAAGGAATAAAGTATTTTCTGAAAGGATAAATTACATGCGATAAAAAATTAATTGGTATAAAATATTATGATAGCTTTTCAGAACTTCCAAGTATGTTGTTGATTTACAGATCACCTTTTCACTACATAGTTGATATGTTTAGTATACTTATCAATTATCATTCAAATGCCAGCATTAAAATTAATTAATACTGTACTATATTATAATTAATAAGTGAATATAAAGCATCTTGTCAAAAAAAAAGAAGGTGAATATATAAAGCAAGAAGCAACATGATCCTATCCCCATTCCACCATTGACAACAGAAAGGTTGACAAATCAAAAGGAAGAAGCTTTTGGAAATTTTGCTTTCGACCAAGAACAAATTAGAAAGAGAAACAATTGAATAATGACTTGTCAAATTTAACTTCTAAAATATTTGAATAGTGTCTCTAAAATTGTAATTTTCAGTCAATTTAACCACTCAATTTTTTGAAATAGAAATTTAATTATTTAAATTAAAAAAATATCAATTAATGTAGTCATGTTCTCAAAATTTGCATCATAATTTTAAAAGTTATATGCTTGTGTAATTTGATATTTAAAATATAATTTAAGCAAATATGCATTTTTTTTAATAAGTTTTGATGGAATTAATATAGTCCCCTAAATTGTCTAATCCGAGGAATGTTCGGGTTTCATAGTTAGTAGTTGTATAATAGTATTATGATATTTTAAATGCGCTCCGTATCTTTTTAATTATGATATTTTACTCTTTAAATTTTAATGAATTGCAGTAGTTTTTTTGCCAAAAAAAAGTTATTTTCCTACTTAAACCATGAGATGATATACTATGGTAGCATTTAGTCAAAAAAAAATACTATGGCAGCATAAGTAAAATGCTCACAAAATCATCTTGAAAATGATTAATAATTTCCTTTCTCCATCATCTTTTACAGTGATTTCATAGAACAATGGGTCCAAATATGTAATCCAGCAAAGTCCAGGGTTAAAGCGGAAACAAGTGAGTTAAGCTTTTCAGAGCAGTGTACAAACTGTGAAAAGGTAAGCCAATTTACACTCCAATGCAACCCTTTTTAACTTATTTATTTTATGGTAGCATAAGTATTTGTATAAGAGTTTAATGAACATGCTACTTAAATGTAAAATAATTTTACATGATCGTCCAATAAAAATCAGTTATTCCTCCACTCATACCATTAAAAGTGGGGTTCTAGTGGAGTGATTTGACGGAATACACAATTGATATTTGATGATAGTGTAAAATTATTATATA
Source organism: Trifolium dubium (assembly GCA_951804385.1). NCBI lineage: Eukaryota > Viridiplantae > Streptophyta > Magnoliopsida > Fabales > Fabaceae > Trifolium > Trifolium dubium. Next base: position 29,865,618 of record OX638069.1, on the reverse strand, counting down.
TGTGTATGTTCCATTTTTTCTTAGTATAAATTTTAAATATAAAGATCTTTAGAAATTATTTTATTTGTATATCTTTTAAAACAAGTATGATGAAAGTTAAATTATTTAGTGAATGAATTATTATGATCAATAAAAAGTATAAACATATTTTACTATAGGTACATATGAGTTAAATCATTAAATTAAATATAATATACTAGTGTTTACAAATTATGATGTATTCTAATTAAATATTTTGTTTCCTAACTCTAATGCAGGAAGCTGTGAATGTATCACTTGGGAACTTATTGACTTATCCATTTGTGAGAGATGGAGTTTTGAAGAAAACACTTGCTTTGAAAGGAGCACATTACAATTTTGTTAATGGAACTTTTGAGCTGTGGGATTTGAACTTCAACGTTTTGCCCTCTATATCTATTTAAGGTCTCTCCAATACCAAACTAAACTTGAAGTAAATATGATGAACAATAGTCCTTTTGTTAATTTTCATTGGTAAAGCACCAAGAAAGAAATATACATTCAGCAATAATAATGTTTTGTGAACAAACAAACAACAACTTAAGTATTTTTGTTTTCTTTCAACATCTTTTCTCTGTTTGTGTACAGAATATTTTTGCTATTAATTCCATTTTATGGATATGTGAGTTATATGTTCTCATGCTAGCACATAGTTACTCCTTTATGTTGAAGGATCAAGGATGAGTAAATAGTCTCACATTTGATGAATTTGAAAATGTTAATCAATGCATATGTGTTAGGATCTGTAAAAATGTATACTTAAAATTTTGTATGAAGATGTGTTTGTTTAAATCTATTCTGGACTAGGCCAAACTCAATCCAACAAAGAATTGGGTCCTCCTAAGATTATTAATTCTTGAAGTTTGCTTTATCCACCCCTGAATTACTCCTGCGCCCCCCAAAGTACTTAAAATATCCTTTAGATTATATCTTCCAAAATACAGTAAGGCTAAAACATTTTGGATGATATAATACGAAAAAGTATACTTTTTGGATCCTATAACCTGAAATTGTAATTTATGTGAATTTTAATTTGCTGGAGCCACTTTGGTAGATCCAATCCGAAAAACCTTAATTTTTGGGAGTTACGATCTGAAAAACCTTAATTTTTGGTAGATATCTTCCGAACTGGGTTTGGAAGATAACTTCCAAACTGGACTAGTAGTAAACAAATGTGCATTATTTGGCATGTCTAAACCTCCGACTCAACAAAATAATATTGATGAAGCAAACATTATTCATAACACGGCCAAGTATTTTTTTACAAACGAAAAATACAAGGTTCGAGATGATTTAATCAATTTTTTTATGTTTAATGTTGTTGTCGTTTAATTGAATTAAAGTTGTATGTTAATCAACTACTTGTGTTCAATTTTGTGCAAAAATTTAGACGCTACAGATTTTCAGAAGTTACATTTCAATATTTTCGTCCAGTTTAGTAGTTATGATCTGAAATGTATCAAAAAAGAGAATTTTCGCCTAGTTTGGTAGTTAAGATCTGAAATGTATATTATTTTGGTAGATAAAATCCAAAAAATGGGAAAATAGAACCAGTCAATTGATTATTTCATTTCCGCCGCGTTCGCCGTCGTTCACAAGGTTCGGCGAAGGAGAAAGGATCGGCGGCCAGAGAAGGAGAAGAAGAAATGATAGTAAATATGAAATACTAGATTTTATATTAGGCAGTGTGGTTTTGCTAGATACAATCCAAAATAATTCTGTTTTTGGGGTATTATACATACTGAAATTTTTATTTCCCTAAATTGAAGATATTTTTGAATTTTTGGGAGGCCTAAAAATAATTTGAGGGGCCTAAAAAGCAAATTCTTAATTCTTTATGGACCTTATGGGAGCGGTCCTTAGACATGCACCCAACCACATCATGAGTTGAGTTTTTTCCTTCCCAACACTCCTCCATGATTGAATTTTTTTTTTTTGTTGTATCCAACTCAAATTGAATTGATTTTTTTGTAGTTGAACACTCATCATCAACTGAATATCTTTGCGTTGTATCCGGTCTAAGATTTATGTTAATTTTTATTGTTGTGTTGTTGTCTGTTTATCCAAATTCTTTATAGATGAGTATATTTCCTTGTAATAGTAGGTTGTCATCCACAAAAGTTGTTATTCTCCACATCTTCATATAATACATGATCATATTCCTTGTATTTTATGGGTTATTGGTTATCTAATACTAAGCTTATTTCATATTTCATGTAGTGGTTATGAGTTATATGTTATGTAATGTATGAGCATATTTCATGTAACACACGATGTAATTGTAGGTTATGAGTTATTGGTTTTTTTTTATAACAAAATTGTATTTGTTTTCAACTTTATTTCTTCTTCTTCTTCTTCTTCTTCTTCTTCTTCTTCTTCTTCTTCTTCACAGATCTAAGTATGAATCTTAACACTGTGATATGACAGATGGTTATTTTCATATATCACTGATGTAGTTTTTGTTTATATTTTGTATTACGAAATTTGGTGGAATATATTTTTATACAGAAAAACTCTCCTCAAATAGTTTTATGTGGAGAATATTCTAAATATATTGTTTTTCTCTTATTCTCATTAATATTCATAGATATATGGCTATGTATATAGACCTAAAAAAGATATTTATAGATCATACTTATCTTAAATAACAAACTCATCCTAAACATTATAAACTGAAATATAAATCTTAAATCCTATTAATATATATATATATATATATATATATATATTTTAAATATAAATCTAAATATAAAATTTTCAAAAGATATTTAGATATTATTCTCAGGAATTTTTACTTGTCCCATTTTATAAGAACTATTTTGAACTTTTAAGTGCATTTATTATTATTATTATTATTATTATTATTATTATTATTATCTCACGATACCCCTTACTATGAATACATCTTTTTATGCAATTGGTAATAAATATTTTGTAAAAGTATTACTCTCTCTGTCTTATAATAATAAATGTCTCTTTTGAGTTTTTCTGCATTCATATCAATAAGTGATATGCACAAGAACTTGCCACCGCCCTCTGATATGGTTGGGCAAAGTCTATGTGATGAGCCGCTGCAATTGCCGAGCCTGAGAAAGCTCTCACAAATAATATACCACTGTGATGTTTCTAAGACCATATACAACGGTTTCAACACTCAACACTCATTTTTCTCACTTTTTACTCTCCACATCATCTCTCAACATATATTCAACTTTTATTCTCTCCAATAGTTTTTTCATTCAACACTCTACCACACCACTTTTTATTTCATATTCTTTTTTTAAATTTAAACTTTTGTTTTTATAATTAAATAAAATTACAATTATCGATTAAAATTAAATTAAAATAATTAACACTTAATAAAATTTATTAAATGATTATTGAGATTCATTTTATTAAAAAAAAACACTTAAACTTCATAATTAACACTAATAATATGATTAAGGTAGTGAAAAATTCGATTTTTTTCTTGTGTCCAAATCAAATGAACCAAGTCTCTATTTATAGAGAAAAAAAAATTACGAATTTTGGTAAAAAAATAAAAAAATAATTTGTAATGAAATAATTGAGTTCAAAGATAAAGATATAATAAAAATACCGGAAACCAATCACAGCATGACACATGGCGCACTTTTTCTCACAAAATTCTTCTCTCTCCGCGTGGTCCTGCTCTCACTCGCCCTTGTCGCGCGTGTTATGCACGCGTTGGTTTCCAGCCAACCAAAGCTTGCCACGTGGCCCCACGTCAGTAGTAAACAAAGGTTGAGTGCATTCATCTTCTCACTCCACTCAACTGGTCAATTGCAAGGGATTTGCTTGTTGAAAGGTTTCTCAACACTCTTTTTAAGCACCATTGCACATGGTCTAATTAAGGTCAAAGTCTATTTAACAATGTTCCTGACAAAATTTATGTGGTTGGGCAAAGTGTTCTTGTGGTTGAGCAAAATATTTGTGATGACGAAATTTCACAATGCTTTGAAAAATTTAAAGGTCATTTCATGTTATTTTGTTCGATGCAATATGGCTGAACAAATTAGCTTTTGAAAATTCAATTTTGTAAAAAAAAAAATGTAAATGTATTCATATGTGTATGATTTTTTTTAGAATTTGTTATAGTAAAATTGTTACAAGTAAAACGTGAAGTACAATGATTTTTTTGGAATTCGTTGCAATAAAAATGTTTTTTTATAAGTAAAAAGAAATGTTATAAGTAAAAAGTAAAGTACAAAAAGAAATTTTAAGTTCAAATTATGAAATAGTATCAAATTTGTTTAGGTGTGTTTTGCTGAAGAAAAATAGAGATTAAAAATTGAAACACATAAACTAATATATACATATATTTGAATTAAAATTTAATCCGAATAATAGATGTATTTTTTTTTTTTGACTAAACCAAATAATAGATGTATTGATTTTCGTATTTCTATTTTCTTTCTCTTTTTCTCTTCAACTAAACACACTAACAAGACAAAAAGAAAATGAAATTTATCTCAATATCATTGATGTTTTTTAATATAAATAAAAGATCATCTTTGCACAAAAACAATAGATAATTTTTAAAAGAAAAATTGATAATTCAAAATTTGACTAACACGATGAAATATTAGTCCATCTAAATATGAAACTCAAATTCTCCTAGGGGGAGGTATTGAATTGGGATTTTGAGGAATTTTAAAAGACTTTTTTATGATAAAAAAGTCGTGGTATTCAATCAAGACTTTTATAAAATATAAACAAATTTTGTGGTATTCAATTAAGACTTTTATAAAATGTAAATAAAGTCTTTTAAAAAAAGTCTCTCAAAATCTCATAGAATCAATATAATCCTACAAAGTCTTTTAAAATCTTCAAGACTTTTTTTGTCAAAATAATCCCTTAAAATCTCAATCTAATACCTCCCATTAATCAATAATTTTATAGAGTTTTATAAAATTAATCAACCATTTTAGCCCATTTACTTAATTAAGCCCAAGATTAACTTTACGTAAACGACAGTAGCTTCTATTTTCTTCTTAAAACAAACCCGACCTTAACGCTTGCGTATCACACATCACTCCATCACTTTCATCTTCACTCTCTTCTCTCGCACCCTACTTCAGGTTCAATTTCAATTTCATTCCCCTTTTCATCTCTCTTTTTTTTCAAATTTTTATGATTCAAGTTCCAATCTTAAGGTTTTTATTTTCTCTGTGAATTGTATTTAGAATCTATGAACTAGGTTTTGATTCAATTGCAAAATTGGTATTAGTTTGGATCTTATTGTTTTCCATGTTTCTCATGACTTATTATTATTATTATTATTATTATCAATAATTGTTTACTATAACTTTGAATCTTTGACCTAGAGATATTAATATAATGATTATGGACTCTACTATATTGTAATTGATATTTGAAATTTAGGTATAACTCTTTAATTTGCAGTAAGTGATTTAATTAATTTTAAGTTGTATGTTACTTATAGTGTTTAATGGTCTAGTTTTTTCTTTTGTCTTAATGGAGTTTGTGGTTTTTGTAGGATTTTTAATATGGCAGATTCGAAACAAGGATTGAGGAAGCCGGTGTTTACTAAGGTTGATCAACTTCGCCCAGGGACGAGCGGACACACCATAACTGTGAAAGTTGTTGATACTAAGATGGTGATGCAGAGAGGACGTCATGATGGACCTCAACCCCGTCAAATGCGAATTGCTGAAAGTTTGGTGGGTGATGAGACTGGAATGATCATTTTCACTGCAAGAAACGATCAGGGTATGTATGTTACTCCTTAGTTAAACACTTATACAAGTTATCCTTATTGCATCATGGTGTTGGATTGTCATCATATTTTTGAATTCATGTTGATTATTTTTTGGGCTGGAAGAAAGACATTCTTTTTTTATTCTGCATGGGGCATATCCGTGTTTCATGTGTTGTGTGTTTAACTTTGTCGGTTTCGTGGGCACCTTTCGTTTTTGTTTTGATGTATGTTACATTGTTACTTCTTGTACTTGTCATGCATCAAGTGTTTTATTTTGTCAATTTCGTCGGAATCTGTAATGTATGTCCAATGTGTGTAACGTGAACCAGAAGGTTATAGTCTAAAGTAATTTGGGTTGAATCATTGCAAATGTATTTTTAAATGATGAATACATGCCTATTAAATGAAAATAAATACTTGCAATAACTGGTGATGGAATTTAGGTTAGGCCTAATTCATCTTATGTTCAACAGAAGCTAGAAAGCATAGCTTTTGCTTCACTGCGCCTCTGGACGTGAAAAATCAATATGCATTGCAAATCCAAACAATTGTTAAATACTATTTTTTTCATATCACCAGTCAATGTGGAATCTCAACACACCTCTATCTGGACTGCGGAAAAATCCTGGTGTCCTAATAACAATGTTGAGGTCCATGTTGTCAATCACATGAAATAGTGCCCACTATCGCGGTGGGTGATCGCCCTCACACACGTGATTTCTCGTCCATTAAGCAAGAAGGGTATGTGGTGGCAGCTTTTGCGTCACAGAATGACATTGCCTATCCGTTTTTCGTTGCCCCCACAACACAATACTGTTAGGGTTCCAAAACGACCCAACACTAGACTATTTACCCTACGACATATTTAATTAATAAAATAAAAACTCAAATTAAATAAAGTGTTAAAACAAAAAAATAAGATCGGAAATAAGAGAAAATTTGGGATCCACATTTCGTGTTGTATATTGTTGCTGTATGTCGTGGTCATCCGCTCACCCGGTTTTTTTAGCATGTGATGGTACTGGTTTGAAGGAAAAGAGTGAGTGTGTGATGGTATTGAGAATGGGTAATGAAGTAGTAGCTTGATTTTAGGAGAGTTGGTTTATATAGATGGATTGGACGGAAAATTGTTTGTTGAAGTAAGAATATTGCTTGTTGAAGTAAGCCTTCTTGTTGATAGGACATCAATTTGATTGGTTTATGAGAGAAGCCACCTTGTTTGATTGGTTTATGGGAGAGGCTACCTTTCTTGTTGATAGGGCATGAGTTTGATTAGTCTATGGGAGAGGCCATTTTGGTGTTCTTCTATTGTGGTGGGTTGTGAATGCTTGCTCATGGTTCTATCTATTTATAAGTGAAGCAAGCTAAAGTTGCCTTACATGCATGAAGACACTTGTCATTTGCCTTCCATGCAAAGTGTCCCTTGCAAGACATACACTACACCATGTGTCTCTTACAATGCATGATCCACAACATGTGTTACTCATGCACTTTGTTACTTGACATCACATACACTTGTCATTTGCTTCGCATGCAAAATAAATGTCCCATGAAACATCTAATTGATTAGATTGGTTGCTTAGGAAGATGGATAATCAACTATTGGGTAGATCGATAATCAATAAATATGCATATAAAATATGGTTTCTTTTTAATTAAAGAAACTTAAATGTCTACCCATGATTAATAGGTGTGGCATTAGGGTTTTATATAGATTATGAGCATTTGGGAACTTCACATGTTAAAGGCGATATTAGGGTTTTCAAAAACTAACAAAGTTTGGAAGTAAGGGGTAAGGGATTACTCTTATAATCTCTTAGTTACAAGCTTTGTTTGTTCTTGGAAACCCTAATTCAAACCCAAATTCAATCTTAACATCTGAATTTTCCAAAATGCCTCTAATCTATTTAAGACCCTAATGTCACACCTATTAACTAATAATAAACTTTTGAGCTTTTTTGGTTAAAAGGAAATCATATTCTATAGGTCAATATTTATTGATTATCCATCTTCCTAAGCAACCAATCTAACCAATTAGATGTTTGACACTTGGTGTTTTGCATTCGAAGCAAATGACAAGTGTATGTGATGACAAGTAGCAAAATGCATGAGTAACATATGTTGTGGTGGCATGCATTGCAAGATACACTTGGCGTTTTGCATGGAAGGCAAATGACAAGTGTCTTCATGCATGTAAGTAAGACAACTTTAGCTTGTTTTGCTATAAATAGAACCATGAGCAAGCATTCACAACTCACCATAATAGAAGAACACCAAAATGACCTCTCCCATAAACCAATCAAATCATGCCCTATCAACAAGAAATGGAGCCTCTCCCATAAACCTATCAAATTGATGCTCTATCAACAAGAAAGCTTACTTCAACAAGCAATCTTCCCTCCAATCTATCTATATAAACCAACTCTCCTAAAATCAAGGTAATACTTCATTACCCTTTCTCAATACTATCACACACTCACTCTCTTCCTTCAAACCAATACCATCACACGCTAAGAACAACGGGTGATAGGATGACCACGACATACAACAACGCTATATAATATGACCCGTGCGAACACACAGGTGAATAGTCTGGTTGAGTCATAATGAGGGGTATTTTAGGGTTTTCTGAAGTAAAAACTAGTTGAGTATTCTCGTTAGTGTGAAGTACAACGCCCTCTCTTCTATTTCCCTATGCTTTCTTTTTCAATCAATCTCTTCTGCTGCGAAGTGCAAACGAGACGGTGCAGACTCACTCCCTGCCTTCAAAAGCCCCTGCCCTCCTCTCCTTCGTTTGCAGGCTCTGCCTGTTTCACAGCCTCTATTTCTGTTTCTCCTTGTTTCTTTTTCTGTCTTTCTGTTTCTGCCCCTCTGTTTGTGTTTCTCTCTGCTTTGCAGCAACTGTTTACATTTCTGTTTTAATGTTTAGTCACTGTAAGCTTTAAAGGTTTAACCTGGCTGTTTCCTTGAAAATTGTTAGTATTTATATTTACAAGTATGTTTTTCTTAATACTCGTGACTTTTGTTTCTAATTATGAATGTTTCATGAATTTTGAGCATTTTGCTTCATTTTTTAGCAATTATGTGTTTATTAGCAATGTTGTGAAACACGCAAACCCGATTAAGAACAGGAGGAGAGTAATAGATAGTAACTCGGACAATCGTAACACGGATCGTAAGATCACTAAAATAGAGGATTATAGATCGCAAAAGGTTCGTGAATGTTGTATGATAACTTAGAATTTTTTTTTTGTCGTTACTATTGTAAGAGTTCATTGATTTTTTTGGCTTGAATGTTGTATGTAAACTGAGAAATTTTTTAATTCACAATGTACATGTGGAATTGGAGGGTAAAATTATATAAAATCAATTCTTCAAGTACTTGGTTGACATACGCTTACTGCTGAAGTATAAATATTTTAGTGCTACTGTCTGTGAATCTAGTAGAAGTTTGTATGACCTGAATCTAGTAGAAGTTTGTATGACCTGTCACAAATGATCTTGGTTGCAAACGTACTAATAAGTAATTTCCAGGAAAGAAATATGTGAATCTAAGCTATCTCTATTAATCAGCTGTGTATCTCATTTTGGATTTGCCTAGGCACTGAGCTGTTAAATGACTTAAATCCATCTGAGTCCTCTTCTATACTAATGCTAATCAATTATGCAGATGCATTTCCCGATTGTATGCTTTGAAATTTTAAAGTATCTTAATTTCACGTTAGCATGCATTGTACTCTTTATTTGAGAAGTGTAGAACCAAAAAAACAAAAAGATATCACTAGGTGTAAATTATAAAAAAAGGATACCATTTCTTTCCAAGAACAGAACAATGTAGAAAATATTCAGAAGATGCACAGAATCTTTAGCCAAAAGTCCAAAATGCGTTTTCCTCATAAGCAAGAGCTTTTAGAATTTGAGCTCAACCCTGAAAATCCGTTCGGGTTGTATTACCCAAACCGTTACAATGACTACTTCAACCATATCTCTACTCTCTATTTCATGTGTGATCCGAACATACCCCTCATGTCTGGCATTATATATCTGTAGTGTGGACAAACATGGGTTGCCTAACAACAAATCTCGTACACTTTGATATCTTAAAATTAGTACCAGGCCTAACTCAATTCGATAGCTTGCTCTAGAGGTGGGAATTGCCCAAACTCTGAGTATTTTCTATCTTCTGCTCTATTTTTTTCATTCTGTGCTGTATTTCTTTATTTTCTGCTCTATTTCTTTCGTTTGCATATTACCATTTGTTCTATTCATTTTGTGTTCTATTTTTGCACGTTCTATTTTATTCTCTTTTCTGTATTTGCTCCATTTTTCAATTTTCCTGCCATGCTTATGCCTCAGGCTTTTACCCATTCTCCATATTTATATGGTGGATTTTTTGCCTGACCTCCGCCATCAACAACGCTGATCTCATGTTGCCAATAGTTTTACTAAGAATTCTTGGATCGTAGTTATCTCATGATAGTTTGTAATACATCTCATGTTGTATCTAACATAGAAGTTTAAATGATTTCCATGTTTGTGGGAGATAACAATTTTGTAATACTATTTTTATGCTGAATTTTTCAAAATAAGTTGCTAAGTAAACAATCATTCAAATATGATATAAAACGTCTATATGCTAATGATGAGTTTTTCTTTGAAATTACCTATGAACTAATTTTGTCTCTATGTCCATGAATTAGTTGAGTTTTATTCCTAGGGTTCTAATTTTGGTTCTTTTCAGTGGATTTGGTGAAAGAAGGCTCCACTATCATCCTGCGTAATGCCAAAATTGACATGTTCAAAGGATCAATGAGACTTGCCGTGGACAAATGGGGCCGTGTTGAAGTCACAGAACCAGCTGCCTTCACTGTCAAGGAGGATAATAACCTGTCCCTGATTGAGTATGAATTGGTGAATGTTGTTGTTGAATAACTTGTTGGGAGCATTCTGAAATGTTCAAATGAAGAATAAAAACAATCCAGCAAAGAAATCTACCTTTTGTCTATGGGAAATATGATCATGCGCATCGCAGTTTACCTTGCTAGAAATATAGATTTGTGTAGCCATTAGTACCAACAACTCTTACCGTTGCAAGACTCAGAGTCGATGGATCTTGTAGCTTTAACCACCAGAGTGATGGTGAATGCAAGTTGGAAAAAAAAGAAGGAATTGGCTTCCAAATCATACTTTTTGCTATGCCTATCTATATTTTAATTATGTTTATCTTCATCTACCATGGATTATATGTATCAACATTTTAAATGGCAGGTGAGTGTTTATATAACTTAAAACTTAATGCAACCCTCTTTGTTTATTCACAGTCCTCATCATGATCTACTTACTACCTGATAGCCTTTCAAAATATTATTACTATTTAAATCGTATCCTTGATTAGTTGTGAAATTTTTTAAGCTGCAAATAGTGTTGTTAAATGACTCAAGCACCACCATGGCAGAACAGCATGGTAGAGGTAATTTGTGAAGGGGGGAGGCCTACCGCACAGGTGCATTGGCTGCAATGACGTATTTATAAAGCAGAAATTTGGCCTTCATCCGCCATTTAGTAACATGGCCTTCATACCATTTGATAGCACTTATTGCAAATTCAAAATGTAAGAAAATCATTGGTAATAGAAGGTTGTCGCTAACGAATGGCAGAAGGCCAAAAAGAAAACCATGAGAAACACCATTCCGGCCTATAGCACTGTGATGGTGGTTGGGTATCCATTTGCGAATAACCTATAACGATTGTCAAAACATCTGCTATGCCATGTTGGCTGTTTAAAAACACTAAGTGAAAGATGATCTAACTTGCACATTTTACTTTGCTGTGTTTAAATTTTGATATTATGGATTATTTCATCGCAGTTAATAACAATGTCATTTCCCTAAAACATGTTTAATATCATGTGCCATGCAATTACTATGTTGCTTTTAATAAATGGTGTGTATACTTTCATTAACAAGGGGGAGATCACGTGACAGTCTGTTGCTGTTGTCCCCTACTCATAATTAAACATGAGACATTCTTCTTAAATATGGCAACAAAAACGTGAGGCCAGCACCACATAAGGTTTATCATTGGGCTTGTGGTTCAAACCATACCCTACTCTAACCAATCCATTATTCATGTCCCCAAGTAAATGAGATCAAACTAGAGTTCTTGAGTTAGTCCAATAGTAAACTCCCAAAGAGAAATAATGATTACAATATAAAAAAAATGGTTGTTATAGACTGTTTTCCATTATTAATTTTGCTTCAAAACTACCTTTCTTTCTAGAGTTTTAAGGTATATTTTCACATACATGAGCAAATGTTAACCAATTATTACCAAATAAATCTTTGTTAAGTGGGGATATGATTAAAAAAAACATATACATTATGCGAGAGACAAAGACAACGTACGCGAAACCTGAGATATTTACACAATATCGACAGTGATATGTATATCTAATATCACATAATTTTGATAAATAGAAATGATTAAATATAATTACACGTTTTGGTTTCAGATACCAATCATAGGGAGAGAGGATTCTTTCAGGTGACACAATAGTGCAGTTGAATTTCAACCACTAATTTACTATTGCTCCGGTGAGTCCCATAGAATTAGATGACCATGATCAACATTCAACACCGGACACTCTCCATAAAATACTCATTGGAGAGGATTTGTTCTCTATGAAATGTCTATGATATATAAGTGAAACTTGCGTTTGAAGTAATTGGATATATATAAAACAATTAGCATGTGATTAACAACATGATATTAAACTAAATAGGAATATCGGGGATAGAGTTTTAGGACTAATACATATGTTTGAGGACAAAAACAAAAATCCTATATAGTAGATGAAATATTGGCTTATTCATCTTCACCATACTTGCTACCACTAAATGGCTTAGTTGTACACAACAAAGGATCACAAACAAGTGGGTGTGTATGGTATAATAGTATGCCCCACTCATATATACAACCTTCTTTGTCTTTGTATGATCAGTGGGAATCAAGCTCCATACGTTTTCATATACTCTTTAAACTAGTAAAAGGACCACTCACATGGCCCATATTTATACAATGAAAAAATGAGGAATTTTTTTTTCCAAAAAGAATGGGTACGGAAACAAAAGGAAGACCAATTTATTAAATAGTATATTAAATTGAAAATAATGTTGGTCTAAAAGTTGTAAGGTAGCGCCTGATATAACTACCACATTAAAATATGTACTTTATATGGTTGGTTATGGACAAAATTAATACAAGACAATAGGATGTAGATAAATGGAACATGAGATCAATTAATAGGGGCAGAACTAAGTTAGAGTGGATATACAAAAGCTTTACCAAATGCAGTATCATTTAAACCTTTCTTAATTACAAAGTTTAAAGTCTTTATTTGTTTGATTTTTATACTATTTTCTTCGTTGTATAGTTATTTTTAACTATATATGTTGCGGTAATTTGGTGGTTTGAGAAAAGAACATAAGAGTTGAAGATTGTAAGTTCAAATCGACTTGGATGGTAAACAACCTTGAAACTCGAAGTTTAAAATGTGAAGTTTGCTCGATGGTTATTTGCTGAAATTTTAACTACATATATTTTCTCTCAATTGTTGATTTGTTATTACAACTAGACTTAAATGCATTCCCTTTCTCTCAAGTTTTACAATTACTCGATTTTGTGGATAACACACTCTTTAATAAAGTCCAAACTTTAATAATACAATGCAACCATATCTGTACTTTGTTTATCAAAATAATCAACTTAAATATGATTAAATTTTGTTTCTAAACCATTCCCAATCAATTACTCGTACAAGTAAACAAAGCTGTAGGCACATGTAGATAGGTTGGGCATTCAGATACTTATTTGTTCTAAGACCAAACTTTTATTACCAATATAATTAAATATTGTTATTTACGTAGTAATATTTTACTACTTTATAATTTTCTACACACGTTGGTTTATTTTTATTTTTTTAAAAATTATTTGTTACACATGGTAATGTATTAGAATTACAGTATCACACTATTGATTTTTCAACTCAAGTTACTTGTACTTTTTTGTAATGCAACCCTGTCTTTAAGACAAGTCAAATGGGATCAACTTTATCCCACATGCATATTGACATTGTGGTTCTTATATTGAAATTGCACAACTTTCAGAATCTTTGCATCAGAATTTAAGGAAATGTGATCCTTAATAGTTAGTAGTACCATCTAACTAACCAGCATCTTAATTTATAATGATATACTAATATCTCTTTATGCATGTAAGTTTAATTTTTTTTGTTTTAACCTTTATGTATTGAGAAAGGAAGGGAGTCCTAGTACTTAGTAATAAGGAGTTTGGCCGAAAAATAAATAAAATCTGACTAAAGATAGCTAGTTAGTTTCTTTCAGAATTCGAACTCAAATAATGTACCATAAATGATTTAACCTTAATGATTACTAAAGAAAACAAACATAAAAGCTTTTTGTGGTCCAATCTTGTAAGTACCATATGCAATTAAAGCTTCTATTTGAAAATTAGCATGAGGCAAAACAGAAAGGCCAGTACTTGCTATGATATGGTAGAGTACATGATATTGAGTTTCACTTCATAGGGAAGTTTGATTTTGATATCTTACTAACTCCTTCCACTACAAGCTCATGTTACATGAGATCCAATGCTCCTTCATAACATACTAACACTATGCTTTAGTCTTTTTTTCCACCACCAATAACCGGTTTACTAAGCTGACTAATATGGTTGGGAACAAATTCGAGCATCAAGTGGTTTCAGTCATCTCTCAAGCGTAATTGCGGGGATCGAACTGTGATCCTCCCTATCAAGTTCAGTGGCAATCACCACCGAATCAACTAACATTTGTTACTTTAGGTTTCTTTTGATTAGGCAACACTACATGCAAAGAGATTAACCGGATCCATTCAATGTAATAAAATGAAGGCTTTAATGCATGTTTGTCCTCCTATTTCGATAAATTTGCAATTTTGATCCATCTATTTTTAATTGCGCAATTTTTACCCCCTATTTTAATTATTTTGATCAAACTCATAATTTGATTATCCAATTTGATGACGTGACAATAAATTAAGTGACCAAAAATAAAAGATCTAATTATTGAGAGTCTTAAAGAACTGTGTTAAATAGGTTGATCAAGCAAGCAGAATTAAAAGAAGATCAATTGAAATGATACAAATGGTTGAAAGTCAACAATGTATTACCATGTCATCAAATTGGATGGTTAAAATCTAAAGTTGATCAATTTTTTTGAAATGGAGGACAAAAATTGTGCAACAAAAAATAAGAGAATCAAATTGCAGTTTTGACAAAATAGAGGAATCAAAACTACATTTAAACTTAAAAGAAACACACGGAATGTTGTGAATTTAAACAAGAAAAGCAGAACAAACGACAACAGCCACTAAATTAAACAATCCAAACAAATAAAAATTTAACCTAGAACAAATTTAGAAACTATGTGTAGAACAAAACCAAACAATATGTAGAAATACAAAGATTATCTATTTATAGGACCAACCTCTTTAACCAAATCCTCTATCATACACAACAACTTAAGATTGAAATTGAACTATGATCACATGTTTAAGGAATCCGATCGTCACACACTTAAGTGTAACGCAACATATTGGTATCCGTCACTTTATTTAACCACAAAGCATCTAATAGTACGTTTGTGTTGGGTATGATTCATAGTTTAATGTTCAGAGATATGTAAATTGTAAATTGTAAATTGTGATCAAATATTAAGTGTTCTCTGGTTGCATTTATGCATATATATTACTTTTGAACCACCGGATTCCTATTATTCTAACAACTTCTATTATCAAATACATGTTACAAAATATACAAATATAGAAAATCTGTTTCATTCACAATTTTAGCAATTTCAACATACATCTCTTTCCTACTGTGAAATGCTGACTTACACAGTTCATTTTTCCTTAAGCTTCAACTATAATTGATTAAACTTGAAGTCACTTACACTATTGATAAATAAACCAAGAGGGTAAACTTACAATCTCTCTCTCAAAAATGAAAAATATAACTATAAAAGTAAGATACTCTGCAGAAGAATAATACATAAAAAGAATACTACTGTTCTGAAGACACTGGTCTTTCTACAAAAAAATATAAGATAGCAAATTAATGTGTATTGTTTTTTAACTAAGAAAAGATCATGCATGTGGTGTCACATGTGATTTAGAAATTAGAACTCTAATATGAATAGCCACAGCCCACATGGACAATTTTTCATCATTGAAACAACTGGCCCTATCTTTAATTGCTGACTTTATAATAGTTTTTTTCATTATACATGTTTGAATTTGACATCATTATTTTTCTTAGTACTCATTGACATTATCAACAGTTTAGATGAACTATTGTTAAGAAAAATAATATTTTTTAGATGCTCGTTCATCACTAAATAAATGGCCAATCAAGAAACTAACATTGATCATTAGTGGATTAGTGTGATTATGCAAATAGCATTATTTTATTGAATTATTTTTCATTATGTAATAGGAGTAATCAATAATTTCCAACTTAATCAGAACTCAGAAGTATTGGTTCAAAGGGATAGGATTTGACATTGTTACCGCATTGTGCTATAATAGATTTGGACTGTCTGATCTTAATTTGGCGGTTTAGATTGGTTTTTATGAGTGAAACTGTGTATGAAGTATGCACTGTCCGATCATAAATAAACGGTCTAGATTTATTACTATGGAAAACTGTGTTAAGTTTTTATTATAAGGAATTCGGGTCCTAGTTCGAATATAACCTCGAAAATACAACAACATAAAAAGGATTGAGATCTTTTCTACCCTTTCTCTCATCTCGTCAATTCTACATTTATCTTAGCCATTCACCCATCTCTCTCTCACCGTTTTTTTTCCTTTGTTGGTCGATCCGCTTTGGAATAGAAAACAGAGAGAAGACCAAACAAAAAGTCCAGAACATGATCTAAATATGCTTTAAAAATTTTGAGGGAGAATTTTGCCTCTCATTATAATTAGACTCAAGGGATTAGTAGTATCAGATGATGTGTGAATATTTACCAAAAAATAAATAAATATCAATCATATTTTGGTTAGGACTTTGCCAATCCGGTGAAGGCTTTGGAATCAAATAACTGACTTCTTTTTGCACAAATAAGAATTTCATTGATTGTTAGCTAATAGCTTACTAGAATGCACATGAATCTTGTTGAACATTAAGAGATCTATACTTACTAGTTACTAGTTTTAGCTATATATAGTTACATTCCAATCTTATGATTAATTTGCAAGCATGTTATATATGGTCCAATATATGTTAATTAATAGTAAAAGCCCTCACCTATAACTATATGTCCTGTAGTCATTTGCTTACAATGTGAATCTATGAAAAATAAGCACAATGAGATCAAGAGAAAGCTAGGAATGGAGTTTTCTTTTGTAGGTAGGACTTTTCCATTTTCTAAATGGGTGCACAGAGAGATAGATCATGCAAGATAGTTAATCAAGTTAGGCAAGTAGGGTACTGTGAGAAATAAATGCACTTCAACTCTCCTTTTACTTAAATAGTGAATGCATAGTAAGGTAAAGGAAAATAGACCTTATATATGAATGGTGGGAAAGCATAAGATAATGGGAATACATGGGAATCAATAACTCAAAAGAGAAGTACTAGCTACTTAGTTCTAAGTTGTGTACTTCAAAGCTATAAAGCACACACGCGGACATCGCACTAGATACTGACACATAAACATCGATAATAATTTGTTAGAGTATACGTGATTGTATGTAATCACGGGTATTGTGTCAGTGTTGCATAGTCAGATATATCGTTAATCTCGAGTGTCGCTGCTATATAGCTTGAGGGCAACCCTTTTGCTCGGAGGGATGACACATATTGGTGCCAAATCATTAATCATCTAACATTATGTCTCATAGTAGACTATGAGTAAATCACAAATTTAATCTTCAAAATTATAGGGTCAATT
The DNA here is from genome assembly GCA_951804385.1 of Trifolium dubium. NCBI lineage: Eukaryota > Viridiplantae > Streptophyta > Magnoliopsida > Fabales > Fabaceae > Trifolium > Trifolium dubium. The sequence goes on along the minus strand of OX638069.1, from coordinate 29,847,847 downwards.
TAGTCTTAGAAATCAACAAAATTTTAATATAATCTTTTACGTTGAAAATATTTGACCGTGTTAATCAGTTTAGAACAATTCAAAAGACTCAATTAACCGACTAAAAAGGCCTAATGTGATTTGATCTTTCAAATTTTGTTAATTAGAAAGACCAAGTTATGTGACATTTCAATTTTGAGGTTAAATTTGTGATTTACTCTGTTACATGCATACAAACTCCAAATCCATGTAAAGAGCATTTGATAGTAATACACTTAAAAGATATAACTTTTCATGAAGTGGAATAAACAGAATCCAAGTATGGCAATTTTAATTCATTGCTTTATGTTTGACAAACAGCCTTAGCTTATTGCTAATCTAGCTCTTTTATGAGTATGCTTTCATGAAAATACTATTAGCTCATGAAAGAAAGTAGAAAGTGAAAACTAGGAGAAGAATAAACCATGTAAGATGAAAAGGTAGAGCAACTTTCTCCTGCCAAAATGTAAAATTGTACAAAAATTCAAAACACAAAGATAGATAAAGCCAAAGATGCATATATAGTTATTAAAAGTGACCTATTCACAATGAGGTAGTTTTATACTACATAATCTCTAACTAGCACTTGACAATTATTTTTATTCACCCTCTCATTTTCAAAGGAACGACCCCTAATTTTTTAGAGTTCGGACACGAAATAATTGAAGATTGATCAAGAATTGTTCTACTCAAAAATCGACATATTTTTCTAAAATTTGATTTTTTAGCAAAATTCATTAACCACTTGAACTCAATATTCTAACACTTCTGATTAAAAATGTGTCTAACACAATGCAATTTATTTTTCAAATTATCAGTATCAATATGTCAGTACTGAGTATCGTTTGAATTGGAGTATAGTATGTGTCTCACTGAGTGGTTGATAGTTACCTATCAAACTTAATTCCTAAGATTCAAAATATTCAAAATAGAAAAGGAACATTGATAGGGTACTTGTACTATACTAACATGTGTAAGGCAATAATGATGGATTTCAACCATATAATTAATTACAAGGACCATTTGTTTGGAGAAGATGTTTATAGTTTGAGCCAATTTAATGACAGACCTTATAGCAGATATCATATATATGTATGTATATGTAAAAATGTACTTTCAAATTCATCATCGTGACTATGACCATCATACTACCTGCTAAATTTATTTTTATATCTAAACTAGAAAATTTATTTAATTTTCCATGTGCGGCAGCAGCAGCACTATTGTAAGAAGACATTGATGGACTCCATAAGCTAGCAAGGTAGTGAATGGTGTGATAGTGGTATTTATGTCGTCATATGACATATTAAAATGGCATTATCTCTTTCAAACAAGAATTGAACATTAGAAGTTATAGAGTATTTCTCTGTATTTATACGATCTAAAAAAGAGATTAACAATGAATTAGTTCAAATGACAAGAATTTTGTGCTCCCTAAATAGATGGTCAAGAGTTTGATTTCGAACTCATGCATATGAAAAAAAAATTAATTAAGAGGAGAGAACTCACATTGTTCCTCACAGGTTTCTCTATGACGACCATTGGTAATCGCTAATGAAGATGAAAACTTCGTACACATATTATCATGATAAAAAAGGAGAATGGTGCAAGACTTATGGAAAATGGATTACATGGTGTGGCTCTTTTCATACAGTTAGACAGCCATAACTTTTGTAATTGTTCAATCTTAACCGAACGGTCATTAATATAATGATATCTATCTTCATGACCGTAGACACTTTATTCTTAACTTAAATTAGGTCTGCAGTTATAAAAGCTTACTCTAACTAATTAACCAAGGTTAAAAATTGTCATTGTTTAACTATAAATTGTGAATGATTAAATGATTAATATCCTTGAATGATGTTTCTGACATACTGTAATTCATTTTCCTCAAAATTCCAAGAGAGACACATGCATTTGGGTGTGTTACATTAATGATGAAAACATTGTCAAAGACTGTAAATTTAAACTTTGTATGACAAAGTTCTTACAAGAATTTTATGTTAATAAAGAAAAAGTGGTATGAAAAGAAGAGATTAATTATGCTCTTAATTTCATTATTGTCTTTATAAACAATCACATGAAAAGTCACCCATCTTGTGCAAACTTTCTGAATTCAACTGAGTTTCTTCCAATGTGGAGAAAAAAAATGGGACACACATTTTATAAAGGGACAATATACACACATGAGCATAGAGAATATGTTCATGATGCCCCTTACCTTCTTGTTAAGGGCTTTTGTTCTTTAATGTCCTATGTAGTTCGTTCTACCAACTGCCAGAAGCAATTAATTCAACCCAACTAACAATCTCAAAAGCTTGTAAAGAAAAAAAAGCAATACACCATAATAAGCTAATAACCAAATCTGCGAGAATATTATGACCATATTTTACTTATCTCGTAGTCTAACTCAAAACTACTAGTGTTTCCTTTCGGTATAAAACCAAAGGATGAACACGAAATAAAAAAAATATGTGGTCATGAGATAATTACTTGTAACAACAAACATTTTTCAAATTAGCATTTGAAAGTATTTTGTAGTAAATTTGTCGTTACTAAATTATTTGTAGCGGGCACATCCACATATATGATTGAACCATCAACTTACACCTGAATTCTGAAGTTGATAAGTTACTCATAAATTTTGTAAGTGGTGTTAGGTTTTTTTTAGAACAATTAACAATGATGTTTTTTTTTCTCTCATTTTCTAGAATTCTTTTTTGGTCAAGTAGTCTAACTGTTAATAATTCTATTTTTAAAGAGGAGAAATGAGATGACCGGAGTTTGAACCTCTATCTCCTACATATATATAATGCGATATCTAATCAATTGAGTTAAACTCACGAGACACTCATTATCTATTCATTTTATAGGGTCCATCTTCACATGTATCGTAAAACCATATCAAACAAAGTTTTTACAATGATAATCCTCCTTTTTGATGTTATATGTTGCTCCTTTGTCGTTCCACGTGTTTCATTTTTCTTTCAGCTTCTGTAGAGAGATTCTGAAGAATATATATGTGAGTTCTTCAATTCTTCTTTCTTATTTTTTATATTTGATAAAAAAATGCTGTTTATGTCCTATATACGTTGAAAAGTTTATATATAATTGAGCCGTCATAGTCTATCTACTATATGAAGTAAAAAAATAATAATTGAGTTTTCAATGGGCTTAATTAGAGTGTATTTCATTTTTTTTACAACATTAGAGTGCATATTTATTCTTTATAAAAGTTGTAGAAACTTGTGAAACAATTTAATTTGTATATAATCAATTTTTTTTGAACAGCTATACTATACATTGTATATAATCAAAAGTTATTTTTGCACAAACAATCCAACATCACTAGTCAATGAAGTGGGAGGGATATTAGAATTTTGTATAACCCTCTCTTTCTTTTTCACCTCACTAAGTAATGATTGTAAAGTAGTCTTTGCAATCGAGACAAATCAATTTTAAGAATAAGATTGCTAATAATTTAAAGAGTTTGATTTTATAGTGTTATAACCAAAATTTTAATTTATGTTTTTGGTATGGAAATTTTAATTCATTTAAAGACAAATATAAGTTATTAGTGCAATTTTAATTGATAATAAATTTTCTTTTTCCTAATAATAATAATAATAATAATAATAAATCTTGATGAATCTCAATAATATATAAAATAAATTTTAATTTCTTTTAAATTTTATATTAATCACTTATATAATATAAATTTTTAATCTAACGAAAATTATAAAATTCGTTTTATTATAATATTATGAATGATTTATACATCATAAAAGACATGAATAATTTGTATACATTAGATAAAATATAATCTATCAATCTAGTTATATGTGTCGTGAGAGTTGACGACATGAATATCCCTAACAAGAGACTATATATGAGCTTCGATCATTTCTCAAATCATCCATTTGGCATTTGGAGGCTAGTTTAATCCATAAAAGATTTAAGTTGTAAAAATGACTTTGCTAAAAAAATTAAGAAAATTAATTATGATAGTAATAATTTAGCATGGTGAATTTAACATTTTATGAGTTTGAAATTTTGGTCACAATCGTAACCGACATAATTCAAACTAATATACTATCTCCAACTAATAGACCCAAACGCGTCTTTAGCTATAACCACACATGAAAACAAGTAGTAGTAAAAAACTATAGTATCAAATTCAATTGCAATTTGTGCCATTTTCAGGTCACGAGTCTTAATTGTCACTGTCCTAGTACATTTGTTACAAACACATCAACGATTGATCACGAAAATATTATTATACTATAGTATAGTACTATAGCTTTGTAGTAATTATACAAAAACAAAATCATCAGTGGCTTAACGCGTTAAATTCTATAATTTATAATTATAAAACAAAATGTGTCATCAAATCATATAGTCCCACGTATGTGTTGTCAACATTGGCCATTAAGTATGGGCATTATCTGCCTTTCATCTCCAAAAATTTCTATCATTTTTGTCTCTTTCTCCTAACTTTATTTGTGAAAAATAGGATCTCATAATTTAGCAACATGCATGTTTTTTGAGCATTGTAATTTCTAATGATATTAGTATTTCCATGCATATTCTTGCCAAGATCGTTTAAAATTATAAGAATGACTATAAGTTTATGTGTTTACATTTTTAAATTTTGAAGAGATTGATCACCAACACCACATGTGTGTGGCGTCTCTATTCAGTCTACACGAATAGAATTTGGAATGAGAGAATATTTGTCTATATATAATGTTTGTTATGATCGAACGGAAACTTTGAGAGAGCACACCACAAATTAAAGTTCTAGTATGTGCTTTGTGAATATAATGAGCAATTGAGGGTGAGTATCACCTCAACATAAATACATAAAGGTTCTATTTGGAGAATCACTTACGTGCATTGTAGTTTACAATCTACTGCATTTTTTTAATATAATTCATGTTGGTGCGTCACAAGAATTAATGCGCCACCGAATCATAAATGAATATGATCTGTCTTTAATTATAAGATCTCACGACTAAATTACGAGAATTAAAAAAAGTGGAAAGTAATTACTACAAAAAAAGTGTCTAATTGCGACGGTTTTTTAGTAGATATAAATTATTTTATAATAGGTTAGCTTGATGCATGCCTCAAAAAAAAAAGGTTAGCTTGATGCCTAACATAGAAGTCTGGCCCAACCCAATTCAATTTTCATGAGTAGGGATAATGAATTTGAGCCAGAAAGACACAATTGTATTTGAGTTAGGTTTTTTGAAGCCTAACTCGCTCAAACACGTGAACTAATAGATTGGTCCATCAACCCGATCCACTTCTGATAGCTCTAATTATTGTATGTGTTTTCTTTTAAAAATAAATAAATTATTATATGCAGTAAATATTTTCTAGTTTTCTTTTTATTTTTATTTTTTATTTTTTCTCATGTAACCAAAAAAAGTTAATATTATCTTAATTCTTTTATTTAAATTACAATGTTAGAATTATGTATTTGTGGGTTATATGCTGCCATTTAAATTTCACTACTATACCTTTCCAAAGAAAAATCACTATTATATATTTTGTGGTTATTTTTACCTTTACTTTTATATAAATTATAGGCAAACATACATCATTGATCATTTATCTTATTTATTTGTTACACTTTAGTCCTTTATCTTTTGTTTATAGTAAATTAATCTTTTATCTTTTTAATTTATAACACTTCGATTCTTTAATCTTTTTAATTTTCCATTTAAGTTCTTTTATCTTTTATAATGCGCACATATAAACCCATTTTCTCATTCTTATTTATTAAAAAACATAATATAATTCTATTTTAATTTTTAAAAGATATTTTCATTAAATTATTTTAAAAAAAAACTAGAATAAAATGAACATACACTACTAGAAAAATCGCATATAGAGACCGATTTAGAGACCAAAATATTTTGGTCACTCTAGAGACCGAATTAGAGACCAAAATTTTGAGTTTAAAGTAAAAAAATATTTGGTGGTTAAATCGGTCACTAATATAATATAGCGACCGATATAGAGACCGAATAATCGGTCACATAATAATAAATATTTTAGTCTCTAAATCAGTCACTAATAGTATATTAGTGACCGAATTAGAGACAGATAATTAGAGACCGATTTAGAGACCAATAATTACTATATTTATATTAGTGACTGATTTAGAGACAGATAATTAGTGACCAGTTTAGAGACCAATAATTACTATATTTATATTAGTAACAGATTTAGAGACTAATAACTAGTGACCGATTTAGAGACTAATAACTACTATATTTAGTGACCGATTTAGAGACTAATAACTAGTGACTGATTTAGAGACCAATAATTACAATATTTATATTAGTGACCGATTTAGAGACTAATAACTAGCGACCGATTTAGAAACCAATAATTATTATATTTATACTAGTGACCGATTTAGAGACTAATAATCAGTGATCGATTTAACTACCAATAATTATCATGTTTATTTTAGTGACCGATTTAGAGACCGATTAATAGGTCACATAATAAAAAATATTTTGATCGATAAATCAGTCACTAATATAATATAGTGACCGATTTAGAGACGGACAATCAGTGACAGATTTAGAGACTGAATATTAGTGACAAATTTAGAAACTGATTTAGAGACTAGAAATTACTATATTTTTAGCCCGGGAACCTTTTCGTTCAAAGGAAATATTTTTTTTTCAACTTTCAGCCAAAAAAACAAAAATAGGAAAATATGTATCTTTAACTAAAAAAACTCAATACTTAGTTAAAAAAAACAAAAGATAATTAACTAAAAAATTCGATACTTAAATAAAACAAAAAAAGCAAACTCATACTCCAAAAAAGAAGAAGTAAAATTCAGATTTGTTCTTTCACTCTTCGTTCTCCCATCTAGGGTATTAGCGTTGTTTTCATGAAATAGTGATGATAAAATTTAACATTTTAGCGTTTAAACTAGTGTTCTTTTTTTTTTTTTTGATAAAAAAGTTGGGTTTTCATTTATAAATACCAAATAAGTAAAATTTTTGTTTTCTCCTATCAAGATTTAGATAAGTTTAGAATTAAAAGAAACACTAAGAAGAAAAGTAACTACTATCAAGTTACTTATTTATCCTCATCATTTTTAATAATATTCAAAATTGTATACTCTAAATGTAATTTTACTCGATTAATTTTAATATTTTATTTTAAACAAATTTTCAACCTTTAATATAATTATAAATTTAAATGTAAATATGTGTAAAAAAAATTAAATATAAATAAAAAAAAAACATGGAAGTGATATATATATATATATATATATATATATATATATATTTGAAATACTAAAATTTGTTTTTTAAAACAAAGTTTGTTATAGGTATTTAAATAAAGTTTGTTACGACCCACTTGAGTTGGTATAGTGGTGTTGGTTTGTGTCATTGGAGTGTGTTTCTCACAAATTATCAGGTTTGATTCTTACTAGTGTCAATTTCGGTGGACTAGTCTATATAGAACAAAAAACTCTAGTGAGATTAATCCCTTCAGATTAGTCGGTCCGAATACCGAACTTTCAAAAAAAAATTAAATAATATTTGTTATATATATTAATTAATTATTTTCTTAAAACTCAATTAGTTGTGCCACAGCGTACCAACAAAAATTAGTTGTGCCACTTAAAAGTAGGACTATGTTGTTGTCATCCTCTTAACTCAAATATTGATAAGATCATAAAATAAAAACTAATAACAGAAATTTAAGGGAGTGATTTTACTAGATCAGAGATGGTTGTTACACTTACATCTAGCAAAGTGGAATGCTTTTGTTTTTCCTCTAATTATACCGATTTAGAATGATACTTAAATTAGACTTTCTTTTGTCAAATTTGTTTTACTTGATTGGTAATTCAATTCACCTCAAGTTCACAATTTATTTTCATTTGTTGCGTATGTAGTTTTGACTTTTAAGTTTTAATTGATATTTTTAATCTTTAATATATAAATATATACTGTGTAATGGTCATATTTGAGTTAGAATGTTTCAATCCGATAAGTATGTTTGCCTTTTCTTCAATCCAACCTAATTTTCATCCACTTTATTTTAAATAGATAGATTTTCGGTTTACTTATTTCTTCTCCGGGTATACAAGCGAAAACAAATTGAGCATTTGACCATGAAAGGTCATGGAATGTTCCTTCACACTTGTGGTGCTATCACTTTCTTTCAATATAGAGCTAATTTGGTAAAGTTTATTTTGTGTTTATACTGTATATGTTTTACCTTATTGTATGAGTTGCAATACTTTAGTCTAAGATAGGTCTCTATGAACTTTTATATATGTATATAGTTGAAGATAATCAATAGATTTATATTACACATGCATCCTTTCTTTGTTGAGTTTATGATAGAAATTGTAAACAACGTTTATTAGTGTGTCTCTTTATGATGAATGACTATAAAAATATAATATAAAAATATAATATAAACATAATATGAAAATGAATTTTTTTTAAGATCTTAAATTGTTTTTAATTCATATTTTTTGTTTGTTAGACAGAACTGAATGGCGATGGCGCTCCTCCCACTCCTTCATAATTGTTTGTTCATACACACCAACATCGCAAGAATAACAATTAGGTTGATCGAAGATCGGAACATGTCTATGTAATGAATTCTCAACTTTAAATTGTATTATTTATAATTTTGCATATTGATTTTATTTTACTTGATTTTAAAAATTATTTATATTTGTGTCAATAGGAAACGTATAAATGTAGATGAGAATAATTGACTGAACAAGCATCTTCGCAAGGAACTCCGCTGTCAAAGGAAACAAATGTGTAGTTTTAGGTTGCAGCAATAAGGAAAGGACATGTATATGGTCTTAGGAGTGAATCTTATTTATTTATAGGTAGACGATGTTACCGTGGTTCTTCCTCGTCAACTGAGTGGTTGCAAAGATATGAATTTGAATAGCTAAAAATAGAAAGGAAATAAATGAGAAAGGAAAGGAATGAACTTCGTGATATGGTAAGACAAATTGATGGACAACTTAAAGCTTCAGCCGAAGTCATACTGGAGATCAAGTTCATGAAGATAAGGTGACTAATGATAATGAAGATAATGTGGCTAATCATAATTATGTCTATGATGATAATGATGATTTGTTTGATAATAATGATGATGGTGGTGATGATTTAGATCCATAAAGAATGACAACTGTTGTATAGCTAGAGATATAGTTTTGTATGCAAGTGTTTGATGATGTTTAAATCTACTATGTTAATATTATTTTGTGCATGATTATTTGTTTGGTGTCTATGAAATATTTTTAGCGATATTAAATTAGATCTAAAAAATTGTTTTTAGGGATTTTCAATTGTAAATAATAATTTTTGTCAAAAAATTATAAATAATAATAAAAAAAGAAAAGATTATAAATAATAATAAAAAAAAACAAAAAAACTCATTAAAGACCGAATTAGATACCGAATTTAACATGCAACATTTCTAATTCGGTCGCTGAATCGGTTGCAAAAAGCATAGAAACTAATTTTAAATTGATCACAAAAACGGTCTCTAATAAGGGTCACTAAATCAGTCGCTAATAACGTCGTTCAAGGCGTCGCATGTTACGTCGCTTGCAGTCTCTGAATTTAGTCACAAATTCAGTCACTAATATCAGTCACTGTTTCGGTCTCTAAATTCAGTCCCTAAATCAGTCTCTAAATTCAATCTCTAAATCAGTCTCTAAATTCAGTCACTAAATCGGTCTCTAAATTCAGTCTCTAAATTGGTCTCTAAATTTAGTCACTAAATCGGTCTCTAAATTCAGTCTCTAAATTGGTCACTAAACTCAGTCACTAATTCAGTCGCAAAAAATTGGTCACTAAATTGGTCACAACATATCAGCCACCATGGTTTTTAAAACTGATTTTGATCGGTCTCTATATCGGTCACTAATTGATTTAGTGACCGATTTACATTAAAATTGGTCTCTAAATCGGTCTCTAAACACGAATTTTCTAGTAGTGATACTCATTATCTTCATTTTTCTTCCTTTAAATCTTCATGTTTGTTCGACCAAAAAAATTTCTACTCAAATATATTTTTAAATATCGTGAATCTAACCTATTAATATTCTTTTAAACACAAAAATCAAAATCAAAATCAAATCCTCCTTAGTCATTCATGTTAACTTTTATCCTACATTAGTCATGGCTTGATCAATTTAGGCTCCGTTTTGTCCCGGCATATTTTCTACTTTTTTCATCTCCTTAAACGAAATAGAGAATTATAAAATTAAATTTAGCCATATTTCTTTTTAAAAGTAGTAGAGAAATAAACTATAGAAGTAAAAAATAAAAAGAAGTGGAGTCAAACACAATTTTTTCTTTCTTTACTAATTTTAAGGAGAATAAAAAAAATAGAAAATAAGTCAGGTCAAACGGAGTCTTAATGTGCTACATACTACAAACTAATACTAATAGAAATCAATTCCGTCAAACTACACTAAATCAAGTACCAGGTGAAAAAACTTTGTCGCCAGACAACAAAGTGATCTAATTAAATTGATGGACATTATATAATCATACAACAATTAAGAGGGCAGTTGTAAGGGTTAAGCACCCCTTGTACTTCTTATAATTCATTTTTTGTTTATAAATATATATATATATACACAACAATTAAGAGGGCAGTTGTAAAAAAAAACAATTAAGAGGGCCATTATAGCAAATCTCATTTTGGGGTTTGTGGAAATTTTGGGTTTTTAGAGTTTATTGAGAATTTAAGATTTTGATTTTTGTATTTAAAAGGATATTATTAAGTTAGATTTATAATATTTGGAAGTATATTTGAGTAGAATTTTTTTGATTGAAGGAAAATGATGAAGATGATGAATATGTTCATCTTATTCTAGATTTTTTTAAAATTTTTAATAAAATTATCTTTTAAAAATTAAAATAGAATTATCTATCTTATGTTTTTTAATAAATAAAATGAGACATTAAAATAAGTTTATATGTGCGCATTATAAAAGATAAAGGACCTAAATGGAAAATTAAAAAGATCAAAGTGTTACAAATTGAAAAAAATAAAGGACTAATTTATTACAAACAAAAGATAAAAGACCAAAGTGTTACATAAATGAGATAAAGGACCAATGAAGTATTTTTGCATAAATTATAAAAACCAAAATGCAAATAAATTTAAATATTTTTTTGAATAATAATTAATTTAATAATAATGCGTAAAAAAAATTATAAAATTGACAATTTTTATTAGAAGATAGATGTAATAAAATAACCATTAAAAATGAAATGTCAAAAAAAAATAACCATTAAAAATTTATACATACACGTGAATGAGCCGGAATTTAAAACCAGTCAACTGTTGATAAATTTAAAATATATTCTAAATATCTTAAATATTAATTTATATAAGTTTATTATGATTTTTTTTTTGATATTTTACATATATCACCTAATTAAACTAGTAATTTTATCGAATACCTATAATTGCCTTATCAACCGTCAACTATTAGTCATTAATTATAAATTATCAAATGAATTAGTGTTCAATTGCTTAGATTTTAAAAATAACAATTGAATGAAATTGACACTGTCAATTTCTTTCAATTTTGTTTTCTTCCAATTTAAGAGATAAGAGATGAAATATAAATTGTTAATCCATCATAAAATATCAAAATAATAGAATAAAAAGCTTATTCTACATTGGAAAAAGCTAACATGTGGGCCTTAGGTCACACAATAAACAAGTTAATATAAAAATATTTATTTTAAAATGTTATATACATTCAACTATTTAAAAATTAAATTGTTGTTTTTCCAATACAATTATTATATTTCTTATTCTTTAACATATGTCATCAAGACTTATGTTCGCAAGACCCTAATTTATTTAACTCCACTCTGTTTTCATTATATATCCATGTAAATAAAATATAAGAAGTGTCTTTGTCCGATGTGAAAGATCTTCATAAAGTTTTTTATGGTGCACAAATTTGTGGTAGCACTATAATCAATACAAAATTTACAAAATTCATTATTGTAGTTAAAATTTATACTCTCTCTATTCCAAAATATAAGAAAAAAAATTATCTCACTTATTAAGAAAACATAGTTATGAGAATTTGAAATGTGATTTTGTGGGGTTTTTCTTAAAATGAATTGCATAGGAAGGTGTAAAATCATTTTTATTGGTTATTGTTTATTGTGAAAATGATAGAGAAGAAAAAATTAAATGCAATTTGCATTTAATTTTATGATAATAAGGAAAAACACATTCTTAAAAATCGTTTTTCCCTTATATTTCGGGACGGAGGGAGTATCATATAGATTCTTCATGTAATTTTATAGAAATTAAAAATTATTTGATGTTATTGGGATCCATCAAGATTAACAATATTCACATACCGTTAATTTTGATGAACTTAACTAATATTTAAAATGATTTTTTTTAAAAAAATTAACATAAATAATCTATATAATATAATTTTTTTATAAAGTACACATTCCTTTTGATATTATCATAAGTTTGTGCGGTGTAAATGATCTATAAAAAACTAAATGTTAATTACATTGTGATTTAATTTGATGCTGAACTCGGTAAGAAATACGACATTTGAACCATAAATTCGTTTGAAAAGAGATTAAAATCACTTGATATCAAATCTAATCCGAATTCTAAATTACTAAAGGATGAAAACAAACAAAAAATCTATAAAAAAAAAAGAAATACTTAACATTAGAATTAGAATTGGCCATAACAAGTAAAGAATAGTGTATAGTTGAGTGCAATCCTAATGTTTTTTCACCGAGTGGCATTGCATTGAGAAACTAGAAAAGAAAACGCGTAAAATTCAATTTTCAAGGGTTATAAATACACTCCTATCCCCATGCGTATTGTTCATGCAAACTGTCCACGGATGAAGTGAGTGAGTGAATTCTCTGATCTTCTTTGCTTTCAAAATTCAATGCCCACCACCAAATATTTTTCACTCTTATTACTCTTCACTACTTCTTGTTTCTTTCTATTAACACTCCACTACTCTATTTATTTAGTACTCTCTCACTTGTGTTACTTCACTTGATCTTTGTTTTAAATCATTGATTTTTTTCTATTATTTCTTCTATTTCTATACCCACATTAATTAATTAAATCAATTAATAATTTAATTTATCCTATCATAAATTAATTGCAGGAAATTTTCAGCATTCACACATGAGAGAGGATGAAGATTGAATTGAATAAAGGCCCAATACAACAAATCTCACTCCTCTTTATATAAACTTCTTCTATACAACTCTCAACAAATCAACCAACATTCTCAACCCATTTTTTCAACAAAACTTCATATAATTAATATGAACAAACAACTCAACCTTATCTCTCTCTTTTTCCTCTTCTCATCTATCAATGTAAGAACATTTTTTTATTTTTTTATTTATTTTTTCATTGTCATTGTTTAAAGAATTAATTTTTTTATTTTGTTTAATTGTTTTATGTTTGCAATTATGAAAACTAAAATGGGTTTTCAATTTTTTATCAATGTAGGTTGTTTTTTCCGCCGGAGATGCGGTGGCCGGAGACAAAAACCCATTCACACCAAAAGCATATGTGAATCGGTATTGGGACAAAGAGATCCGCAACGGTTTACCAAAACCGTCGTTCTTGTTTTCCAAAGCGTCACCGTTAAGCACGGTGGAAGCAGCCACTTTTGCTAAATTAGCCGCCGGCAACACACTCTCCACGCGCCTGCCGGAGTTTTGCTCCGCCGCGAAACTCCTCTGCATCCCTGAAGTTGCTCAGAGTCTCGAAAAACACGACAAAGACTCAAATTTCGCCGTCTATGGGGACAAGAACTTCACCAACTATGGAACGAGTCGACCCGGTGGAGTTGACTCGTTCAAAAACTACTCCGACGGAGCGAACATTCCGGTCAACGATTTCCGTCGATACAGCCGGAACTCCGCCGGACATGAAGACAGTTTCACCAGCTACTCTAAAGAAAGCAACGTCGCCGATCAAAGCTTTCACACTTACGGTACCGGAGCAACCGGCGGCGCCGGCGAGTTCAAACAATACACCGACGAAACCAACGTTCCGAATCTAGTTTTCTCTTCTTACTCCGATAACGCCAACGGAAGAACACAATCATTCAACTCTTACACCGAAAACGGCAATGCCGGAGAACAATCGTTTTCTTCCTACGGCAAAAACGGTAATGGTCCCACAGAAGAATTCACCTCGTACGGAACAAACTCCAATGTTGTTGGATCGGGTTTTTCAAACTACGCCGAATCCTCAAATGCTGGTAACGACATTTTTAAAGGTTATGGCGTAGATATGAATAACCCGACCCACACTTTCTCGAATTACGCCAGCGAAGGCAACGGCGTAACTCAAACATTCTCAACTTACCGTGAAAATTCAAACGTTGGTGCTGATTCTTTCACAAGCTATGCTAAATCCTCAAATGCGGCGAAAATTGGTTTCAACAATTATGGTAAATCTTTCAATGAAGGAACTGATACATTCACAAGCTATGCTAAAACATCAACAGGTGAAACAAAAGTTGATTTCAAAGGCTATGGTGTTAACAACACATTCAAAGAGTATTCAAAAGAAGGTGTTTCTTTTGCAAAGTACACAAATGTGAGTTCAAGTTTAACAGCTTCTTTGAAAAAAAGTGCGGTGGTGAATGGTAATTTGGTAAAAAAATGGGTTGAACCGGGTAAGTTTTTTAGAGAGAAAATGTTGAAAGAAGGTACTGTTATGCCTATGCCAGATATTAGTGATAAGTTACCACAAAGGTCGTTTTTACCGCGGAGTATTCTTGCAAAATTACCGTTTTCTACATCGAAAATCGATGAAATGAAACGGTTATTTAAAGCTTCGGATAATGGGTCTATGGAGAAGATGATGAGAGATTCATTGGGTGAATGTGAGAGAGTTCCTGCCCGTGATGAAACAAAGCGATGTGTGGGGTCCATTGAGGATATGATCGACTTTGCAACTTCTGTTTTGGGGCGAAATGTTGTTGTTCGTACAATTCAGAATTTAAATGGGGCGAAGAAGAGTGTTAAAGTGGGTCGGGTTATTGGAATAAACGGCGGGAAAGTTACCCGATCCGTTTCTTGTCATCAGAGTTTGTTTCCTTATTTGCTTTACTATTGTCACTCAGTTCCTAAGGTTCGGGTTTATCAAGTGGATCTACTTGACCCAAAAACCAACGAGAAGATTAATCACGGTGTTGCTATTTGCCACTTGGATACATCTGATTGGAGTCCTACTCATGGAGCTTTTATGTCTCTTGGGTCGGGTCCGGGTCGGATCGAGGTTTGCCATTGGATTTTTGAGAATGACATGTCATGGACAGTTGCTGATTGAGTGAGAAGATTGTGAAAAAAAAAATGAGATGATGAATGGTTCAATAGAAAATCAAAACTAGTTCTTTTTTTCTGCTTAAAAAAAAATTCAGCAGTTAGAAAAAAGCTAATGTTTTGAATTTTAATTTAAGTAATGTAATTTTTTATTTTATTTTATCAATTTTTAGTTTGATAGAAAAGTTAAGGCATGGTATTACATTTGGAACTTGGAGAAGGTATATTATTATATTTTATATTATAAGATTATCAATTATTATCAATTGTAAGTCTCTATGGTTTGCTTCTTTCCCTAATAATGGGAGGCAATGAATGAAATGAAATTGAATAGTACTACATTGTATTTTTTTAGTTAGAATTTCCCTTATGAATTAATTAACTTTGTTACTACTTGTTTTGGTTGAATTCAATTATTAGTAATTTGATTCCATGGTAGTTAGAACAAGGTAGAACACAAAATTGATGAAGAGACAAAAAAAATGAAAGACATGATATACAGATTCTGAATGATGATAAATTTGATAAAAAGAGAGAACAATTAGAGGGACACGGAATTGGATTTTCCACAAATATACAAAGCCATGTGAACTTAAAAGATGAGGTGGTCCTTAAACCACCCAAAACATCACTTTGTATTGGTGTGACAAAGTTCACGGGACAGAAAATTGTTAGCCAATGTCCAAATATAAGTTAAATAAATGTATATAAATAATAATAAGGGTAAAGTCTATCTGCATTGTATTGGCTTTAGTTATAAATATTAGTAACTCAAAAATAGAGATGAAATTGTTGATTTTGTTTTCTTTCAACAAATTGTCTAATCAACTCTCTAAAAATAATGGTAGTTTGGGAATGACTCAAACCTTTACTATTTAAGTAGACAAGTGTTTTGTACAATTTAACATTACATATGTCATTACTTTATAACTTAAAAAATTAATTTTAGAATTGAACTGTCAATACACTAGATAGTAACACTTACACGAGTACAAAGCTTTTTAATTTTTTGGTTAAGGAGTACAAAGTATTTTTAGACATGTACAAGAATGTAACTTTTAAATCACTAATTTAAAGGTGATGTACATTATATTATTCAAAATATTGGTCGGACATGAATAGTAAGTCGTTAAAGTTGGTTGCGAGTGTTTTGATGTTCAAGTTAATCGGATAATTGTGCCGATAATAAAAAGTTGTTCAATGATTTTATGAGGAAAGAAAATTTAAGATTTTGTCTAGTTTTTTAGCCTTCAATTTATCCATTCTATAATTAATTTAAAAATTAAATACAGTACAACTGAAATTATTTTATCAAATCTTTCTTTTAACAGATCAAATGTACACAAAGTCATATATAAGTTATGGCTAATTATATCTCAAAAGGGGTAGCTCTTAATGTTGTAGCTAGATGGACTAATAATTAAGCCTTTGGCCACTCTAGAACATGAACATCACTTATCATCCCTACTAAAAATGATTGCATATTGTAGCTAGTGACCACCGGTACTGTATCTATGCTTCCTTATACTACTATCATTTTTGGGAACTTGAAGATTGAAAAATATGACAATCACATTAGTTGGTATGAATAAATCATACTGTATATAAAATAGTATTTGGTACATAATTAAAATTTGACTAGTGATTTACAATATTGATGACATCCAAATAATTTGGAATTATTAAATTTATAGGATTCCAAATGTCCCATGTGTTTGTTTGGTACTTCAATCAAAAACATCTATAACGATATAACATTGGTATACAGTTTTTCAACAATTCATGTAATTATGTAAATGATTTTATCACAAAAAACTTGGGGCTAGGGCCCCTATGTCCACAAAGATCTATTGTCAAAGAAAACATGTGAACAATCAACAACAATAAATGAAAGCATACAATAGTTGTAATATTGCATTATTATTTTTTATGTATTTTTTCTCTCTTATATTACTCACTAGAAAGTCTTGATTTATAGTAGAAAGTTGACTGCCAATTCTCTATTTTAAGTGATGTGATATTTTAATAAGTACTCACCTAACAAAAATCGTGATTTATAACAAAAATTCAACTACTAGTTATCTCTTTTATGTGATGTGGCACTTTAAGAAGAAGAAATCAAGTGCATATGGCACTACTTGAGTTGTATAATTGTAAATATTGATGAAATTCTTGTATATAATTTGCTTAGTTTAGAGTTTTTATAATACTTTTTGCCGTTTTAAAAAAAGAAAAAGAAATGAAGAACAAAGTATATATAAATGTTGAGTTAGAATAAAAAAAAATCTCTTGACCAAATTTTTATGGATCAAACTTTAATCTAACTCCGTTAATTTGAATGAGTTCCAATAACATGTCGATTACATGATTTTTAATTTATTAAAATTTTACATATATGAGCTACGTTATATGATATAAACATTTGTTTGTCTTCAAATTTGATATTTGCTATTGTTCAACATTTTATTTGGGGTAACACTATTGCTCAACATTTAAATGTGTGCATTTATCTCCTAAAGCACTTCACATCACAATAATATAAAGGAAGGATTAAAGGAACCGTTAACTACCTAATATGATTTTTTGTTTATCACAAGTTGTCATAGAATCCAATATTATCCAATGATTTTTAATCAAGCTGGTAGAAGGTCATCTAATAATTTGGTTTTACTACTTATAGCTTATTGAATATCCGACAATGAGTAATGTTTTTTAAAAGAACCGTTAGATCATATAATAACATATAATTTACCAACATATAGTTGGAGTATTCCATATAAAGTGTAGTATGTTTTCTCTTGCAATTCTTATGTAATTAAATTAGGCCTAAATTAAGCATATAATTTGAGTGTGACACTATCATATCTTGACTTGCAGGCGTAGTAGTTTAGACTTTGAGATGAGTCATTAATTCAATGCAATTTGTATGAGCAAAGATGAAAGCGAAAGCACAACGGTACTACCATATATGATCAAATTTTAGCTTAACAAAAGTGGATATAAAATCGGTGCATGACAGATAATCATTAGGTGTTTGATTAAATGCGAATAAATAGCATTATAGGGTGATGATTTGAAACCGGTAAATCTTAATTTTCAATTTTACCGTTAATATATGTTTATGACCGTTGATTTTGTCCAAAAAATGATTAGGACCGTTAAGTTAGGTGAAATAATAGCAAGCAAAATTTCAATGCACTTTAATAAAAAAATAAGTCAATAAGTCAATAATTTGTTGTCATAAAAAAAGTCAATAACTCAATAAGTAACTGATTGTTCATGGGACTCATTTGCAATGTAATTTAAGTTGTTTTTCACTATTAATTTAATCTGATTTAGAGTCAATTTTGCTACTAAATAGTTCAGTGACGCAGTTTAAATTTCATTCTATTAGTATAGTATAGATATAGATTTTTCACTATTATTTAGTGGTGGATAATTTTAATCGGGAAATTGATAAGACACAACACAAGGTAATTTTTTTCTTAATTAAAAAGGTACTATAATTGTCCCCGTAAGTTTAACTCAGTTGATAGAGACATTGTACGTAGTATAAGACCATCTCCAATGGTGAGTACTTATCAAATACTTAATAAGAACTAGTACTTATTAAGTACTACCATTGGAGCACATGCAAAAATGGTACATATTAAGTACCTATGCTTAAATAAGCACTTTCTCTCTCATGGTGCTTAATGGGTCCCACACATTTTAATATATTATTTTATTTTCTACCATACTTTAATATATTAAAATTAAATGATATATAGTTATTGACAGGGCCCATTAAAAACTATTTAGAGAGGTTTTGGATTGGAGGGAATGAGTGCTTATTAGGTACTATAATTAAAAAATTGTAAATAAATGATGTGTACAAGTGAGACCCTATAAGTACTCAAAAATGAGGTTCTTTACTGGAGATGGTCTAAAAAAATCAAAGTTCAAATTATGATACACCGACTTAATCTTAATCTTGTTGTTGAATCAAAAAGATTTAGTTAATAGTTATTAAAGCTACTTTCGTGGGCTAAAATTTTAGTTTGAAAGGATTTGGACTAATTTGTTTCTTAGATATAGATGAAATAGTAGTAGTCGGTTAAAAATTAATCAGGGTTCAAAATTTTGTCACAATGTCCAACCTAATAATTTTAATATTTTTGTCAGTTGAATTATAACTTTTGCACGAACTATTTTGTTTTTTTTTTTTTGGTAAATCGAACTATTTTGTTTCTATACATGGAATAAATTATTTTCATGGACAAAAGCATAGCTTTTATATATATATATAATATGTGGTTAGGTGCAACTGGGGCAAAAATCATGAAACATACCTTAGTTTTATGTTGTGGCCTTTTAATATTATTATTAATTTTTTCAAATTAAAAACATTATTCTTTAGTTTTTATTTTTAATTTGAGTGAATTTTATTTTCGTCCCTCACAAAAATCATGACTAGTTTTAGATGTGGAGGGTGGAGACTCAAATTGAATCAATTTTAGACCATTCTCTTTGACTTCTTGGTGAAGAACTTTTTTGTTTTTGGAGGGGCCTCTAGTAATATTATTATTTGTATTCATAAATTTTTTTGGTAACAATATTTTTATTAATTTCTATGTCCTTATAAATGTAACATGTGATCTTCCATTGTCTCTTGTTGCATTATTTGGTTGCCTTGTAGAAGTTAGATATGTTTTTGTTGGTCAATATGAGGCCTATTGTGGATTGGTGTTATTTTGTTACAATGATATTGTTCCTCATACACTGTTTTGTGAGGTCCATATCTTAGAGGAAGTTCAATAGTAATGTAGGTGGCATTCAATAACATCGTTCTTTTGAAAAACATAATCAACAAAAACAAATTACATTATTAACATAAGAACACTTGAAAATGACCATTGAAATACTTGTGTGTATATTCGCAACTTGCACATATTATTAGTGCCATATTTGAAAAGAAAATGCTTCAAAATGAATGTAATTTTAATTTATAATAATGTAATATTATTATTTTCTAATTATATCAATTTTTTTTGGTTATATGAGAGAAAATATCAACTGATTAATGTTATATGCATAAATATGTATACTCAATATTGTCTACTTTGTATTTATGATGATAATGTTGAACGCACAAATGCTAGATAAAGTTAATTTGATAAGGTTAATTTTGATAAAGTCACTACAAGAATCCATTGCATTTCCTACCAAAAATTTGGTATGAAATGAGCCAAATTTCGTAGGAAATGTTGCATTTCCTACCACATTTCCGACGAAATGGTTTGTAGGTAAAACGAGTGCTATTCCTACGAGTGTGTCAGGGAATTTCCTACCAATATTTCGTAGGAAACGTATGTCAGTCAACTGCTCCTCTTGTCTCCTCTTGTCAGCGTGTGTCAGTGTATTTCCTACCAACATTTCGTAGAAAATGTCAAAAAATTTCAAAAAAAAATTTGGCTCCAAAAATTCAAATTTCCAGAAATTGAAAATTTGATTTTTGGGCCAAATAATTCAAAATTGCGGCCAAAAATTTCCAATTTGAAAATTTTCAAATTTTTAAATGATATGTTGAAGAAGATTATGTGTTGAAAAAGAGGTTTGAAAAAAATAACAATTGAATGTTGAAATAGAAGTTTTTAAGATGTTTGAATGAATGTGTTAAAATAAAAAATATTGAAACAATTAAATATGAAGAAGATGAGGAAGAATTAATGAATGTGTTGAAGAAAAAAATTGAAGTGAGAAAGAGGAAAGTGTTGAAAGAAAGTGATGAAACAAAATATGAAGAGGATGAAGAAGAATTAATGAATGTGTTGAAGAAAAAAATTGAAGAGAGAAAGATGAAAGTGTTGAAAGAAAATGAATGAAGGTTGAAAGAATGAAATTTTTTGTAGTGGAAAGTGTGTTATATATAGAGGAAAATCTGAAATTTTGAATTTCAAAAATTCCCGCCGACATTTCCTATGAAACTTTCGTAGGAAAGGTGTAAAATTTAAATTTTTGATTTTCCACCTACCAGGTGAAAATTTGGATCACGTGCTATGACCTGCTTTGTGCAGAGATTTAAATGGTAATATGACATTTCCTACCAAATTTTCGTAGGAAATGTATTTTAATAAAAATTAAAATAAAAGTGACCTGCTGTGTTCATGTTTTGTGCAGAGATTCAATGGTCAAATGACATTTCCTACCAATAGTTCGTAGGAAATGTACATAGAAAAACGTGAAATTCTGAATTTACTTTTTCTACGAAATTTTGTCGGAAATGTATAGTAGGAAATGTATTTGTAGGAAATGTTGGTAAGAAATACAAGAAATTCTTGTAGTGAGTTAATATTTTATTAATTTATGATCTTTTTGACGATATGAGTAAAATAAACTTAAGTGTTTCATCACTTCATGAGATGGTGTGAGTATATATTTTAAAAAAATAGTATAGTTTATTTCTTTAAAACAGAATTTTTAATGTTCTTTGACTTTGATGCAGGAATATATTTGAACAAGGTAGCAGCATAGGTAAAAAAAATCTGCTAATGCTTCAGCTGTGCAGCTACAAATTTTAGTACTATAAGCATTAATGTTGCTGCCAGGGGATTACGACTAGGCACTAGCATTCAAACTTATTACTCACTTCAAGGAGAAAATTAAAATACATTAACCAGATATGTTTGGTTTCAATTTTAGAGGGTCTAGAATTGATTCTAGATGTGGAGAATGAATTCTGACATGTTTGGTTGATCTGAAGTATAATTGATTCTGCTTCTATAATTGATTAATATGTTTGGTTTGACTTTAGATAGAATTGATTTTGGTAGAATTGATTTTGATAGAATTGATTTTATCAAAATTGATTTTAGTAGAATTGATTTATGTTTGGATACAATTATGTAAAAGTGAGTTGAAAGATAAATTTCAGTGTAAAAATCATACTTAAAGCCAGAAGCTACAAATTCTAGCTTCTTGCAGAATCAATTCTGCAGGCAGAATCAATTCTGGAGGCAGAATTAATTCTGCTTTAGTATAACCAAACATCATAAAATCAATTCAGAATCAATTCTACACCTCCAGAATTGCTTTTGGCTTCTTCAAAAGCTAAACCAAACACACACTAAAGGTGAATAAGCGGTCTCTGTACAATTGTTCAATGTCCTTTACCAATTGAGCAAAGCTCATGAGAACGAACATAAATCAATTCTATTAAAATCAATTATGATAAAATCAATTCTACCAAAATCAATTCTATCAAAATCAATTCAATACAAAGTCAAACTAGTTCACAATCACAAATATTGGATCTCTCAATTAGGGCCATGGATATCTCTCTCATGTTAAGTGTGTGTTTGGATGTACAGTGGCATAATTGAGTTTGGTTATAAATGATTTTAATTAAAAGTGAGTTAACAATCGGTATATGTTTGGATATATTAATTCTTATTCATTCATTCATGTTATTTGTATAGTTTAAGTCAAAATTGCTTTCAAGTGTACAATAGATAAGGGAACAAGAACATGGGACAATAAGTTCAATATTATAAGGTCAAAATCAGGGTCGGCTCAAGGGTAAGGCAACCCAAGCAAGGGTTTTAGGCCTCCGAAAAATATTTTTTTTTATTGAGTAAAAAAAGCCTCTGTTAAGTCATAAGCTTCTTAGTTAATAGTAGAAAAAAGGCCCCAAATAAAAACATAAAGGCCTTTGAGAAAAAATATTATAAAATTGAGACTATAAGTTTATAATTCCTCAAGAATTCAAACAATTATAATTTTTGAATCTATGCAGATTAGAATTTGAATTAATAAAGTTTTATCTTATACCAACAATATTTCAACAAAAATTAAATATATTGATTTTATTACCAATTGAAAAAGAAATGTTAAATAAAAATGATAATGATAATTTTATAAATGATTTAATTTAAAAAAAAACATTTTATTAAAAAATAATTTTAAAATTAAAGGCTTCAATTTAAAGTTTGCTTTAGGCCTCACTTGATGTTGGGCCGGCCCTGATCAAAATAGAGATCATTAATAATAAAGCAAACATATTCAATTTGAATCAATTTCCATTGCCGCAGAAGCTATGATTAGCAACTTCAAATGGATTCGCATTTGTAAACATGGAAAATCATTTTGAATAAATGAGAGCCAAGCAAATGCTAAATGACTAAATCAAATAAATGCATGTTCACACATTCAAACTCACAATTTAATGTCTCCAACGTCAAACCACACGAGCACTAAGACAATTTTTTTTCTTTTCACTTTCTGGTTTTTAGGAAAAAATGATTTTGTTGTATAGAGTTCGGACGAATTCTAGTATCAATTTGTTTGGAATCCCCTCCCTAACATAAGTGAGGATTAAATCGTGATTCTCTCTACAAAGTCCAAAGTCAATCACTAATGTACCAACTAACATTTGGTAGCTCTAAAACGATTTTGAACTACTCACATTACTATTTTTATAGTACAAGCACTAGTCCAAAAACCCGTTTTAGCAAAGCCCATTTTAGTGTAAGAAAAGCCCATTTTGTTGGGTAGAAAGAAATCCAGCCCATAAGACAGACAAACCCCATGTTGAGTTGAGTAACAGACTCTTTCCTCCTTCCTTACTATCACACTCAGAAATGGCGATTTGTAGAAAATCTTTCCAAATAGCTTCTTCTTCCGCCAAAACCCTATTATCTCGTCGATCTCCTTCTTTATCTTCTTCTTCTTCAAACCCTAATAAATTCAACGCTTCTTATTTTCAATCTTCACCACACAAACGATCCATTTCCTACTCCTGGTAACGTTTCATCACAGTGACAATTATTTTACTTTATTTATTTTAATAAATGCATCTAATCATTATTCTCGCTTTCTTTTTAGGGTTCCGGTGCAGGTGGGTGGTGTGCAATTATCATTAACGCCGTTGCATAGTGTAACTGCTTCTGCATTGTTCACTTCTCTGTTATCTTTGCATAATAACAGCTGGGGTTGTCTTTCAGAAGGTATTTTTATCTTTCTTCCTTCACATTTTGGTTAGATTGTCTTGCAATCTATGAAGCACAGACAATCCTCGGATTAGGTGTGTTCCAGTAAGTAGTGGACACGCGTTGTATCTGACACAGACACTTACAATTACATTGAATTATATCATTTTCTCAAAAAATTTATCTTTGTCAATGTGGCATGTCCTGTGTCCGTGCTTCATAGCTGTTAAGTTTTAATTTAACTTCCAATTTAGTCACTCAAGTATTACTCTAGTTTCTACTTATTTCCTTAAGTTTATGAAAATGATTAACATTTTATATGTATATGTAGGCTATATAGTATATAGTATAGGGGATTTTTTTCTTCAAATCTATCGCATTAGTTCTAGTGTGTTGTTAATATGTAAACAGTAGGGCTAACAAGATAGATTTGTGAGAAAAGGTTTGTGACGTATACTTCTTAGTATGTTTGGATTGGTGGTATAGGGTGAAATGAAGTAGAATGAAATGGAATAGTTTAGTTAGATTTTAAGAAATAGATATAATCCTAATTCATTTCATTTCGCTCGATTATGCCCTTTACCAACAATCCAAACATACTTGTATTAAGTTGGAGAGATAGTGTGATACTTGAGGGGGAAAATCAGGGGTTTACTATTTTGTTTTAAGAACTGCTCTTTGTCGTTTCATTTCAATTGTTAGTACTTAGTACCGTTCTTTTCTCTTCAAAACCGTAGTTTTGGATGATAAATATTAAAAATGAAGGGTCGTAGTACTAGTAACACATAATGTTTGATTGTTTTCTGTCATTTATAAAAAAAAATTGCTTTGATATGGCTTTAATAACTCTTATTGTTAGTGAGTAGGTTTTTAACTTGTTATTGGTCCGATGTATGTCCTTTCCCCAGCTAGGCCGTTGGTTTTTTGCATGCCACCATCTGTTAATGATTGGAATAGCAATAACAACATTTGAAACATTTAAAGAATAATTCTAAATGTAGCGGTACTTCACAATGTTATTTGATTTTCCATTTTAGCCATAACATAATATACCGATCATTCAAGTACAATATTCACTTGTAATTTCATAGTTTGTCACAAGACTTCTAGTTTCTCTCATGTAAGGGAATAGATAAGTGGTGATGATATTTGATACTTTACTATTGTATTTCCTTCTCACATCACATTTTCATCAACAACTGCAGTTGATAATTTGGTTCCTAATTACTAATGTTTAATTGCCCATTTGATTCAATTACAGAGGATGTGACCTAAAACCGACCTAAAAACAATGTTTCAAATACGTAGGCAGGCAAGTTTTTACTTTCAACTTTTATTTCCTTAATAGGATAAGTTTAAGGATACTTCATGTATGGGATGACCTAGGATTCTAGGAACATTTGAAATACCAAGATAACCATCTTCATGCTCTCTCCCCGACTTGTACAGCCAAATGTAGTGGCTCAATCAAAGTTAGTAATGCATAGATATTAACAATGAGAGTAAAAGCAGATGAGAGTTGAGTGATTCTAACCTGGTAAATGAAAAAACGAAGCTATAGATACTAGTGCTATATCGTCTGTGCCAATGCTATCAACCTATGAAGCAAGGACACGGACATCGGACACCGAACACTGTAATTCAATGTAATTGTAAGTGTCGGTGTCGTGTCGGACACGTGTCCACGCTTCATAGCTATCAACGCTTCGGTATTTTTGTGATGTTCGACTAAGGGTATGGTGGGGGGATGTTTCTTATAACTGCTCTTGTAAGCACTTTTGAAAACTAATATAAGGATCCAAAAGGTTTGCAAAATTGAGATTCTATTTAGGATCCAAAAGGGAGCTAAAAGATCATAAATTGTGTGATGATACATGAGTATAAGATCATGCTAAACATACAATAATTTATTTTTAAATAGACGTATGATAATGTAACCAATTTAAACGTGTAACAATGAGTAACAAGGGGACCTCTCCAATTCCAGATTTTATTATTTTACTTTGCGTTCCCAGCTGATCCAGAAACTTTCTGAGCTGAAGTGAAAAGTGAAACGGGTTTGGATGAAGGGGTAAAACTCATAGGATCCTACCAAAGTAATACTACTACTACTACTACTACTACTACCACTAATGTACTCTATATTCTAATAACAGTGGTGCCAACACCAGTCTGCATTGTTGAAAAATCCAAAACAGACAATGTGACTTTTAAGTATTCAAATGGATCGAGAAAAGAATCTTGTTATACGTTTTATAGTAATTTTTGTTTAAAACAACTAAATTAGGACTTGGCAAAAGAGAGGCTTATATATCACTTTGTATGTTCCTTAATTTACATCTAGGCCAAAATGAAGACAAGCTTTAGCAACAACACTGTAGTGTACATTGCACTGTAGGCCAAAATGAAAACAAATGTTTAATAAAATGTGAATTTCACTAGGATTTTTGATTGGTTATGCACTTATGCTACATTTGACCGAGCTGGGTTAGTCTGGCACAGAGTTTGATTAGACGTGGATTGGTTTTATTGCTATAAGTAACTTGAAGTCAATATTTTGTCTACTTGTTTCTGTTTGATTTTTTGTTTTGTTTAATAGTTATGCCTTATCTATTTTTTCCCCTTTAGATAATAGTAAAGTCTGTTTCCTCGTAATCTTATTGTTTTATGCATCCAACCGTCATAGTACTTGGCTTAAATTATGAATACAAGTTGATAGGATTCTTGCATTTTGAAGTTGTCCGTTGTAATATTGTAAAAACAGAATCTCATTTTAATGCCTTTAAGCTGGCTTTGTCCAAACCAAACAATACCGAACAAACCAAAAAATATAAAAAAAAATATGGCTTTGTCATGTTTGTGCTGACAGGTATACTTATTTTATCCACGGGGTTGGCGGTGGCACCCCTACCCGATTGGAAGTACTAATGTACTATTGTAGATACCTAAGTAATTTTCTTTAATACTCAATAGCCCTAACATTTGCTTTTATGTTGTGACAGGTTTTGCAACACCTCTATAACATGCGATGATATCTTTGCTTTTAGGCCATCCAGATACCGTTAGATGCAGATTTTGTTTCAATATTTGTTTCTAGCAAGTGCTGTGATTAATAATGTAATTTGATTAATATTTCTTAATTTACTGAGACACTCAGGTGCATTTATTCTGTTTACATTTACAAGGTGTTTTTCTGTTTGAACTCTGTCTTTTCCTGATAGTTAACCCTTCAATTTGGGAAATTCTTCATGTAAAATGTATACTAGTTTTCAAGTGAATTTATTTTGCATGAATCTACAGTTAAATATTTATCATATCTAATGATCTGTCAATTATGATTTTACTTTGGTCCAAATCTATGACCTCTGAGGCTCTCACACATTGCTTTTGTATCCTACTGAATTCTACTGAATCAGGTGAACACATGTTATTGATGTGGCTTCTATAACTCGAGTATGTTGTTTGTGTCGAGAATTGTCATACCTGTTGTACTATTCAAACTTGGTCCCAGTCTCACCAAGTGATCACCATAATTTATCAGAAAAGAAAATACTCCCAATAATTTATGGTATATCTTAGGAGAGAAGACAAATATATTTGAAGTCCTTAATATTAGGATGTGAAAATGTCCTTTTGAACATTGTATTGTATGCAATCTGTTATTTTATTTCGGCTTAAACATCATTTTAGTCCCTGTATGTACGCGAAACTTTGATTTTAGTCCCTGTATTGATTTTTGTTCTAAATAAGTTCTTG
This sequence comes from Trifolium dubium, assembly GCA_951804385.1. NCBI lineage: Eukaryota > Viridiplantae > Streptophyta > Magnoliopsida > Fabales > Fabaceae > Trifolium > Trifolium dubium. The sequence continues at coordinate 29,819,712 of OX638069.1, read as the reverse complement.
AATCAACCAATTTTTTTTGATTTTAGGTCTTAAAGCGAAAATCCGCAGAAAATTTTTGTAGGAAAATCTACAAGAAACTTGCAAATTTTCCTCTAGATTTTAGCTTTAAGGACCAAAAGTAAAAAAATTTAGTTGATTCAGGCACTTATTTAGAACAAAAATTGATACAGGGACTAAAAGTAAAATTCAGCGTACATACAGGGACGAAAATGATGTTTAAGCCTTTTATTTTTGGTGAATTTGTTTCTTAGCTTTTGTGCTAAAAGTCTCACCACTTACATCTTTCAAACATATACAAGCACACTAAATTTCACTTCTAACAGTCAAACACTGAATGAATCAGTGTCACGCCAGTTAGCTTATGAACCATTAAGTCTCACCTTTTTCTTCTTCTTTCAAACATGCAGAAGAACACTAAATTTTCACTTGTTAAATTGTCAAACTGAATAAACGGCCACCAACAAAGCATAGCCGTAGATGAATGTGTAAGAGAGAGCACTGATGATAGTATATTTTGAATCAACCAGTAAGCTCTAAACATAATTTTGAGGTTTTTGACAATTTTGCCACCCAATTCCCCCAAGTTCATCGTACATAATTATTACTCCATCTGATCCGTTTCACAAGAGAAAATTCAATTTCGAAATTCATTGATCCTTAGTAGTTAGTATCATATTCATTCTCATGACCGAGAAGTAACAAAAAGAACAAAAGAATCTAGTACAATATTTCATTCGTCTTAAAATATAAGAGAAAATTGATTAAATAAAGTTAATATATCTAGTTAAAATTATGTGAGTTGAGTTTTGATCATACATTTAAACCCACTTTGTCTAACATGAAACTCTTGTTCAAGTGGTGCACGATATACCACTTTTTTTTTTTACAGCACGATATACCACTTGTAAATAACATTATAACGAATACTAATTTTACAAAATTTACTGTTGAATTGAAAGTTTATATCATATAGATTATTCATACAAACTTTTTAAAAATTAAAAATGATTTGATGTGTTATTAAGACTCATCAAGATCAACAGTATTCAATAAAAATTTATAAATCATTGATCTTGATGGATCTCAATAACATATCAAATAATTATCAATTTTTTAAAAATATTAAATAAATAATCTATATATATAAATTTTTAATCTAACGAAATTTTTTGTAACATTCGTATTCGTTGTAATGTTATTATGCTTTTGTAAACGGATTTAGATCTAAAGAAAAAATTAGCTAAGAACTTTTGGAAATTTTCGTGTAAACTCATATGATGTGTAGGCCGAATAATGACTAATAAAATCAAATAATTGGTCAATCTTAATGTGAAAGACTTTAACTTTCATGGCGCACATCTAGGGCTGGAAATGAGTCGAGTCGAGTCGAACCCTGTCTGAGCTCGACTCGACTCAATAAGAATTGGTTCGGCTCGAAACTCAGCTCGAGTTTGACACGAACTTTTTTTTCAGCTCGAGTTCGGCTCGTTTAAAGTTCACGAACAGTTCGGCTCGGCTCGTTAGGTTCAGTTCGTTTTAAGCTCAAAACTTCACTCAAAAAATTGACACAATTTTTTTCTAACTCCGACTCATGCTCGACTCCATTTAACTACCTTTGGTAAGTGTCTATCACTTATTTATAATTATAATGTACTCATATTCTCAAAACTTCTTAAATATTTGATGTGGGACTTTATGTTTCACAAATGATATGTTGTAGCATTTTGTAAATTTTAAACATAAAGCAAACAAAATGAATTAATAATTAGATTTTCTTTATATAAAAATATTTTAGAAGTATATATATATATATATATATATATATTCGAGTCAACTCATGAACCAAACGAGTCGAACTATGTATAGTTAAAGTTCGACTCAAGTTCAGCTCATTTGGTTCATAAACCAAGTTCAACAAATCAATTTTTGAATCGAGTCTCGAACTTTCTTCGAGTGAGTTCGGTTCATTGCCACCCCTACGCACATCTCAATGATAACACAAACTTAATTTTTTTTGGTACAAGAGAGAAAAAAAAAAGGAAAAAAAAAATTATCTAAAAAATAAGGTCCCATTAGTATCAGCTAGAGGAGGAGACTCATTTTATTAGACAGAAAAGCAAAAGGAGCACAAAACACATGATTGCGAGCACGAAACTTGCCTAGATAATCAGCACAAACATTCTTCATGGAGAGTATAAACAACTTTAGCCTTCAAAAAGTCCTTCATATTGTGGAGTTCATTCACAAACTTAATTTGTTAGTGATAGTGAATTTTTTGTTCTTTTTATTTTTTATAGAAGGAGGATGATAGAGAATTTGCTGCTATTTGTTTATTTTTATTGGTATATATTCATCAATTTACCAACTCGAACTACAAACAATCAGATTATGTTTAAAACACTATCTAAATTGACAAAGTATGTCGGCGCTATTTCTTTATTTTTGGTACAAAAGAAGAATCTTTTTATATTTTCTAATCAAGCATTGTTTTTTTTTTTTTTACGGATAATCAAGATGAAACAAATCAACTGAACTTTTACTAGTTAATGCACAGTGACATTAATAAGCACTAAGCAGAGCTAAATATGACCGTTGCACCCAACGTTCTATTACCAACAAATTTCGAAAAACGATATTACATTATTACCCCTAGTTACCGTTACCAACTAACAAACTCACTCACTCATTCATCTTCTTCCCCAAAGCTTTTCTTTCTTCTTCACACTCAATTCTTGAAACCCTAAAATAGCAACAAAAAAAAAATTCCCAAATTCTCCTTCAAAAAATGGCAACACTAGCACCTGGAATTCTCCTAAAGCTTCTAAACGGAATAAACACAGGCATTAAACCAACAAGCGAGCATCGTAATTCACTCTTACAAGTCACCGACATCGTCCCCGCCGATCTCGACGAAAAGAGTCTCTTCCCTAAACAAGGCTTTTACATCAAAGTTTCCGATTCTTCGCATTCGATTTACGTTACTCTACCTTCTGATCAGCACGATTATGTCCTCAGTAATAAAATGCAATTAGGTCAATTTATCTATGTTGATCGATTAGAACCCGGTTCACCTGTTCCGGTTCTTAAAGGTGCTAAACCGTTACCTGGTAGACACCCTTTCATTGGTACACCTGAACCATTACTTGGCCTAAGAGAGAGTAAAACCCAAACCCAAGCCCAAGCCCAATCTGTTAGAGGCTCTTGGGGTACTGGGAGGAGGAGAAAGAGTAATGATGATGGTGGATGTGATGGTGATGGGGATGGTGGTGGTGTTTTTCCGTGTTCGCCGATGAATTTTAAACCGGTGAATTTGGATTTTGATAATTGTACACCAATTAGAGGAAGGAGTGTTGTTGGAAAAGATGGAACTCCTGTTAGGTGTTCTGTGAGTGGAGGGCTTTTTGGTAAAATGAATGATGCAAGAGTGGAAAGTCCATTGCTTAGGAAAAGTTGTGTTGTTGGTTCTTCTAATACAAAGATTACAAGAAGTAGAAGTGTTTCTGAAAGAGAGAATAGGATTCCTATGAGTCCTTTCAAGTTAAATGTAGGTACATTGTTTCTTTTTCAAATTTATTTAGTTTGTTGTAATTAATTACTATGTTTGGTATTTTAGGCAAAGTTTTTATGGAAAGGTCCGAATTGTTAAGTCAGTCGCAGTTTTTAATTTATTTTTGACGTCTTTGAGGTCCGAATTGAGGTTGTATCGACTGAATTTGACATTGAATGTGATTTGTTATGTTTGTGCGACTGGACGAATGTAATTGAGGTTATATCGTCTCTATTTGACTGCAATTGTGATTGTATCAGCTGTATTTGACTCGATTTGGGCAACTAAACGATGGAAATTGAGGTTGTATTAGCTGTATTTGAGTCTAACTGCTATTGTGATTTGTTATATTTGGGTGACAAAACAATTGTAATTGATTTCTCTGCTGCCTCAAAATGAGTCTAATTGAGGTTGTATCAAACTTATTGTGACTTTGACTACAATTGTGATTTGTTATGTTTATGTGACTAATTGATTGTAATCAAGGTTGTATCAGCTGTATTTTTCTTTGAGGGCAATTCTGAGTAGTATATAGGATTGTAGTTAGACATGTGGTAATTACATATTGAGTTATTGACTATTAATTGTTGATCAATTTTCTGAGTTTGTTTGTTTGTTGGTTTGTTTGATAAATTGTGCAAAACAGCAGGAAAAGAAAGGCGGTACTCCACCACCACGGCTGAGAAATGCAAGAATGGCGAGTTCTGTCAGTGTTACAGGAGGAGATGCTCACAAAGAGGACTCAAGTGTCACCTCACAACATAAATCTCAGTCTACTACTAATTCGGCTTTTGATGATTGCAACAATCTTAGTCTCCCCATGAATTTACCAGCAAAATTAAGCTCCTTAGGAAAGGTACATTTTTGTAAAAGATAAAAGTTGGCCTTACTTCTACTTATTGCTGTTTGAGTCCTAATAAACTTTTAAATTACAATCATGATTTTTGATATTATAAAGAAATGCAGATGATATCGCCTAAAATTTGGTCGCGTGAACTGCCATATCACCTTGGCTGAACTTTCTATTAACATATAATTTTATGTTGTATGACAGGAAGCTGTGCAGCAAAGAGAAGTGGCTCAAAAGATTGCTCTTCAAGCATTAAGAGATGCTTCGGCCACCGAGACAGTAGTTCGATCCCTTAAGTATGTATTCCATTTTCAATTTCAATTCTATTTTGGTCTAGCCTTGTACAGTTTATATTTGTTTTAGCTACTAGAGTAAACTAGCAACTAATGAACTTTATTTATTATGTTTTCTTTCAGAATGTTTTCGAATTTAGCAAAATCAGCTAGAGCCGATGCACCTGCTACATGTTTTGAAAGGTTCTTGGAATTTCACAATGAAATTGTCCAAGCAGTTAGTGCAACGACGTCAATGCAAGCAGCTACTTCAGCTTCAGAATTGGCTTCAAAATCAGATAAACAAGTTGAAGAAGAACATGTTTTACACGAAGTTGTGCAAAATTCCATGGACCAGTCAGGAAACTCTATTGAATCAAACACGTCAAAAAGAAGGTGTGTTGTTTATAAAGCAAAAATGGGAAAAATGCTGAGATCATCAAGTACAAATCAAAAGGAGATTTCGGAGAAGAAAGGTTCTACCTTGGAACCTATTGTTGAAAATAATGAGAATATGAAACCAGTATCTTGCAGTTTAAGCAACACAGTCAAGTTGGGGAAACAGATTGAAACAGAAGCCGGGAATTGGTTTATGGAGTTCATTGAGAAGGCATTGGAAGCGGGTTTGAAGAAAACAAAGGAAGCGTCAAATGGGGATGTTCGTAAAGTTCCTCAGTCTCTTTTACTTAAAGTTATGAACTGGGTTGAGGTAGAACAATACCATAGTAACAAGCGGCCTACCCACCCTAAAGCAGCACAGATTGCTCGGAAGTTAAGAATAAAGATTAAGAATCCTTGATACTTTTATTTAAATGGAGATACGATCGCTTCAGGTTGTGTGTGTATTGTGTTTGAAATAGTTAGAAATCAATCCTAATAAATGTCACGAGCCTTTTCGCATTTATCATAGTTGATTTTATATGTAATATTCAATTCATATATGTATTGTTTGATTAGATTTGAATATTTAGGAGCCCTATTCATATTCATATATATAACATTGTTTAATTGAATACCATTGGGATTAGTATTTTTTTGGCTTATCCGGTGTGATCGTCAATGAAAATGGGAATTAAATTACACTTTTCTCTCATTCTTTATACATGATTTTGTTTATTATGCAGATTTAGTGATTTGAACCAGCTTGGTGAGTGAACAATTAATTAATAAGATTGGAAAAATAACTGATGTATTGTCAATGCACGAATATTTCTGGGAATGATTTTATCATGGAAATGCAGTAAGCTTATGCATGTAGAAGTGCTCTTAAACAGGTACTACTATCTATTTTTTCCATGCCTTAACAATACTATAAAATAATAGAAAGATTGAAAGCAATATAAAGGGATATGATGGATATTAGGTAAAAACTAATTTAAAAACAACTTTTTTTTTCTCTAACAAAAATCAAATTGTTGTTCCACACTTTGACAACGACTAAAGGGCTTGGGTTCTGTACGGAATAGAGTAATTTCCTTGTGCAACAAGTTTCATGGTGGTTGAAGGCTTAGTGCCCGTTTGACCCGGCTTATTTTCTACTTTTCTATTTAACTTAAACGAAATAGAGAAGTATAAAATTGAATTTAACCATATTTCTCTTTAAAAGTATTAGAGAAATAAAGTAAAGAAGTAAAAAATAAAAAGAAGTAGAGTCAAACACAATTTTTTCCTACTTTACTATTTTTAAGGAGAAGAAAAAAAGTAGAAAATAAGCCGGGCCAAACGGACACTTAGTATGGTGGTTGTTGTGGAGGTACATGCAAAAACAGTAAGTACTCTGACACTCAAGTCAATATGAGAATGAGATGGAATGAAAATAAAATTAGAGTAAATTGTGGCCATACTAGTGTGGGTTCAAGCCACACTTATATTGGCGGTTTCATTGTGCGGAAAGAAACTCTTTGCGTGGGGACAGTCATTGAGATGAATTTGACGGCCCTGATTGGATGATAGGCAATGATTCATTGCGGCATGGTGTACCGTAGTTGACTTGCTTAGCCCTCGTAACTTTTGTTTCGAATTAGACTTCTTGTTGGTATTTTGAAAATGGATTCACTTTATTGGACCTTAGACTTGACCGGAACACAAATCAACCCATTTCATTAATAATAGATAGCATGTTCAATACAAGATGGAGTATGATCATAAATTTAAATACCGTCATGCGACAAATATGTTCTTACTAACAAATGAGGGACATTGTTTCTTTGTTTTCTAATAAAATTTATTTCAAAGTTTGGTAATAATTGTAAACAAGTTTTATAAAATAGAATTGCTCCAAATTTATGTCAAAGTTAGTTGTCTACCACTTGTTAGTTGTTTCCAATTAAGTTCAATAAACACCACTGTGACATCCCTCTCCCTAAACCAATTTATAGGTTGTGGAACTTCATAGAACTAAGATATTTTTGTTGCTATAAATTCACCTTTATCGCCTCTCAAACACATTTTGACACCAAAGCATCCATGATTTTTAAATATGGTTGCATCCATATACTATTAGAAACTAACTGCATACTTTCTCCGTCTCATTATATAAGCACCTTTACTACAAAAGTCTAGTCCCAAAATATAAGCCCATTTACAATTTACTAGGTACATTTATTACTTTTTTGCTTATACATACCCCTAATTATTACTATTAAGTTGCATTGGAATACAAAAATTGTAAAGAGACTTATATTTTGGGACTAGACTTTTGTAGTAAAGGTGCTTATATAATGGGACGGAGGGAGTATAACTTAATTAAAAATCAATTAATTAAGTAGTATAAGAGACATTGTAAGCGGCTGAATTTTTTCAGAGTAATATATGAATTTATATAAATTAGTAAGAATTTGATTATATAAAAGTAATATTTTTTTACATATGCGTCCAATTAAATTATGTCATATAAATATTTGTGAAGATATTAAGATCTTACTTATGAAAGTGGTATAATAATAGTATGATTTGATTGAATTCATGTGTATAAAGAAAGGGTCTTGTTAACTAGTGCCCTCAAGGCACTAGATAAGATTACTAAAAGAAGTAATATATGCATTGGAAACCGTATTTTATTATTTTAGAAAAGAAGAGTGAACAAGTTCCAAGAGTTTATTTACCACTTTTGCTTCCTTAACCATTGCCCTTAAAGAAATTACACTGGGTCAGTTACATAGCAATTAAAGTCAATTGGTACGGTTAACTCCACTTCCATAACGTAATCCAACCAATCAAGACCACACATTTCCAAATTCCAACTAACTAAATATCAATCGCGTGCGCACGCGCCTAATACTCGTGTGAACGAATTTCATTTTGGCGGTATCGTTCCACTCTCACCCCCACATTCACTTCAAAAAGTTTCCCAATTCCGAAACAGTATAAAAACCAACTCTCCTCCTTTTCGCCTTTTCATTTCTCTCTATTTTCAACTTCTTTTCAGTTTCTCTTCCTTTCTTCTTCAAACTCAAAAACGGTTACTACATTTCTCTTCATTCTTCACCACAGATTCATCCATGGCGGTTTCTCTTTCCTCCAACGATTCTGTCTCTCATGAACGCAGATTCCTCAAGCACATCCGTGATAACGTTCACGGCAACATCTTTCTCGAACCTGTAACCGCTTTTTCCGTTTCTCACTTTCTTATATCGATTATCGAATATTGCATTTATACTTTTATTCCTTTTCTGTTCTCGATTATTGATTTTATAATAGCGAATTGTTGCATGAAATTTTAGATTGAAGTAGATTCTGTTAGAGTTTGTATCTTCGTCGGAGTGTTCGTAGTTTTTACTTTTAGAATAGCGAATTGTTGCATGAAATTTTAGATTGAAGTAGATTCTGTTAGAGTTTGTATCTTCGCAGTGTTCGTAGTTTTTGCTTTAAGAATAGCGAATTGTTGCATGAAATTTGAGTGTTGAATGTTGATCTATAGTAGATTGAAGTAGATTCTGCTACAGTTTGTATCTGTGTAGTGTTCGTAGTTTTTGCTTTTTGTTACGGTTATAATCTGTGATGGAAAATGTGGAACTGCTTTGGATTGTTTTGATGGAATTAGCATAGTTGAATACCGATTTACGCGAAAATTATTGAGTATGTAACTGCATAGGTCAATTTGTTCAAATCTCTTACTAGCGTTAGTGAATAGCGAGATAATTTAGATGAAAAAGTAGTTTAGATTGAAGTAGATTCTGCGAGAGTTTGCATCTTCATAGTGTTTGTAGTTTTGGTTTTACTATTTAACAAGTGATGGAAAATGTGTAACTGCTTTGGCTTGTTTTGATGGACTTAGTATAGTTGAATACCGATTCACACGAAAATTATTGAGTATGTAACTGCTGCGTAGGTCAATTCGTTCAAATCTTTTACTAGCATTAGTGAATAGTGAGATAATTTAGAAGAAAAAGTAGTTTAGACTTTAGATTAACATTCAATACTGATCAATGTTATTTAAATCGAATTGGACATTGAACCTGCAAGACCTTCAAGTCATATAAGTGTTTTAAACTGCTTGAACTGGACCAAAATTGCCGTAGAATTGTTCAAATAACCAAAATATAGACGGCGTCTGTTCATAGTACAACTGTTGAACCATCCTATTCCATTTTTAGAATTTTAAATATTGATTCTGATATATACTCCTTCAATCAGTTAGGAGTTAGGACATAGAGTTAGGGATGCATTTTAAGTATGTACGTTGTTTTGATCCAAAGTGCATTAAGAGTTTTATTTATGTGTTTCTTACTGTTATTAAATGTGTTGACCTTGATGGAATTTGGAAATCTATTGGTTGTTGCAGACCTTCTTGAAGTTTGTTGACACAGAACAATTTCAAAGGCAAGTATGCCTTACTAAAAATAGTTTCAATGCAAAAAATAGAGGCGAGTAACTATAATTAATGCACTCTGACATTTTTTCCCTCTTTACATGACTTTTTTTATTATGCAGACTTCGTGATTTGAAGCAGCTTGGTGAGTGAACAATTAATACTTGTTGAATAGAAATTAAACCTAATAGGGGAATATATGATTGTAAAAATAACTGAATTTGTTGTCAATTAAGCCGATTTTGCATGTAATCAGAAGGGCGCATACTTGAGTTTTGTTGACTCTTGTAGCTTGGAGGTCACAGATTTGAGTTGTGGAATCAGCCTCTTGCAAATACAGGCTTCCTACAAAAGATTTGTAATGAGTCTCGGGTCTCTTAATTTGTAAAATTAAGCTTTTTCGTTTTGTCCAACATCAACCTTTTCTCCTGCCATTGCCTTTGGCTGTTAGATTAAGATAGATATTATAACGATATTACTTTTCCCTTGTTGAACGATTGTCCATCAAGCAGGTTTCTTTTTGTCTTTTTTCGAATATGAAATTGTTATCACTGTGTATTTGGAATGTGAGTTAATGTGAAATTCTGTTAGTTTATATCCAAATAAGCAAGGTGAAAAGTAGATATATTGGTTAGATATTTTGAAATAATAACAAACTCATTTTAGATGGACTTGACCTTCTCACCTGTGTGACCAGGCCTAACTCATATGGTTTTCCCTGGGGCTGTACACTCTCGTTTTGAGCACTCACTGGGTGTTTATTGTCTGGCTGGCAAAGCTATCGATATAATTAAAAAATACCAGGTATATACTTTTTTAAATTGTCTTATCTAAATGCTTACCAGTTTGGAGGTTATAGAGCTAAGCATTCATGTGGTCATGCCATCATTTCAGGGCTCAGAGCTTGATATTGAAAAAATTGATGTATCGGCAGTCAAACTTGCTGGTAACTTGCATCTTCTACCAAATTAATTCTATGTTTTAACTGTTCTCATTCCACTACATTATAATTTCTCATGTGTGTCTAGGATTACTGCATGATGTTGGTCATGGGCCATTCAGCCATACTTTTGAGCGCGGGTTCCTTCCCCTGGTTCTTAATGGCTCCACATGGTAATTTTGCTGATCTGGATAAAAAAAAGTGCTTTTAGTTATATTTTTTTTCATTTTTAGTTTCAAATGAAACAAATATTTATGTTTCTCATTGTTTTAATAACAAAAACGGAGTGTGTATATATATATATAGTTTAAAACTTTACTCTTCTTAGAATATCACGTTGGTGCACTACATGATACTGTTGGACTCTTCACTCTTCCTCATTAATTATTCTACAGTATTAAATTAAAGAAAGATAACTTTCATGATAGAATACAAAAGTTACTTTTGTGTTGTGACCAAATGTTGTCTCTGTCTCTGGTATTGGTTATAACTTATAATACTTAATTTTTTTAGAAACTTTCCAATGAAGTCGGAAAACAGTTAGAATTTCAACTCTTGCCTATTGTGTTTCATACTTTACTTACTAGACTAGATAATATATTATGCTATTATGATATTTGGAATTGATTAGAGTTTTGCTAAGCTGCAATCATTTCATTGAGGAGAATCATTATTTTAATATAATCTTATTTATACTCTCAGGTCGCATGAGGAAATGTCTGAGAATATGATAGATCACATTGTGGATCATCACAATATTGATTTGGATCCTCAACTCCTCAAGAAAGTGAAGGTCAGACTGAAGTGCTCAATTGAATCTTTGATTTTTCTATGTTTTCTCAAACTGAAATTCAATCTTATGTCACAAGGACATATCTCTTGATGATTAGTGATTACCTTTCAGTTTGACTACAACTTTTAATTCTGTTCGATATTCCATTCCTAAAAATTTTAATTATAAAAACTAGTGAGTTGTGTACCAAAAAATATTATTGACTAGTGACTTGAGTTCCTGATTTCAGTTTGTAGGCAAAGAGAATTAATAGATTTAATTCAATTTTGCAGGAAATGATCACTTCTAGCTCTGACCATCCTCCACAAAGAGTCTGTCATCTTATTGTCCAAAATTTTATTTTATTTTAGTAAGTTAATTTATGCCATACCACTTTTAATAATATTATTATACTGATTTGCTTCAAAAATTTCTCCTTCATAACAGAAAAATAAGTTCTTATATGATATTGTTGCAAATGGTCGCAATGGAATTGATGTTGACAAGTATGTTGATACTTTTCACCTTTTTTCCTCCTGATGTACATGTGCTATTGATACTCAATCTCTTGATCATAAAACCCTTATGAATTCGCAGGTTTGATTACATTGTTCGGGACTCACGTGCTTGTGGCTTAGGGTGCAATTTTCAGCCTGAGAGGTGTTTATTTTTATCATCAATGTGGCTTTATTTTGTTGGGTTGGATGTTCTGACAGTTTGTGACAGGTTGACAGCACAATTGTACATCAGTGCAGCAATATTTGGCTTCTTATTGAAATATAGCATATACTTCATTCCTTGCCTATTTTTTCAATATGAGGTTGGAAATTTATTATAACTGGTTTTTAATTTTTTATTGACTTTTCAGATTGATGGAGACCATGGAAGTTATTGATGATGAAATTTGTTATCGTGCTAAAGATTGTTAGTGCTTACTAAAAACTTTGCTGTCATTTTTAGTGCGGAAGACTGTAAATTATAGTACATTTTCGTTGTTTGACATGTTGGTCAGATCTGACAATTCACAAGTTATTTGCAACCCGTGCTGATTTGCATCGAACAGTCTATACACATGCAAAAGTAAAGGTGAGTGGTTTCACCAAATTTAGCATTGCCAAAACAAGTTATATTTGTGTTCAGAGAGAAAACTCTAATTTTTGCTGTTGTTTCCTTTGTCAGGCAATAGAGTTGATGGTTATCGATGCACTGGTGAAAGCAGATCCATATCTCCATATTGCTTCCTCAATTGATAAACCATCCGACTTTTGGAAGGTCTTGAGTATATTGCAAGCTTTTGATGTTGGGAATATTTATTTGTCAATTTAGAGCTGACACTCTTACATTTCAGTTAGATGACACAATTCTTAAAAAAATTGAATCTTCTTCCGAGCAAGAGCTGAAGGAATCTAGAGACTTGATTCTACGTATTCACAGAAGGGATCTGTACCAGGTACAGCTGTACAGTACCTGTTAAATTTTGAGGATAGGTCCTTATTCTTATATTTGTGACAATATTTCTTATAGGTGGAGAGACTTTAATACTCTGCAGATAGTAACCATAAATATAAATAGCATATGCTGACAAATTGACACAACCGTTTACTCCATTTTTGTAGTTCTGCAATGAATTTTCTGTTCCAAAGGAAAGACTGGGCACATTCAAAAACATCACACCCCAAGACATTGTTTGTTCCCAGGTTGGAAAAGTTTATAGTAATAAAATTAAATGTCCATTTTCATTCAGTATATGTACATACTTGCATATCTTCTTTTCTGAGGATAGCTTGTGATGCTTACTCTATCTCAATGCCATTCTTTTTCTGAACAGACAAATGGCACCAATTTGAAAGAAGATGATGTCGTTGTGAGCAATGTTAAAATTGATTTAACACGTGGAATGGAAAACCCTCTTGAAAGGTACAGGCTGTAGAACTTAACCATTCCTAATCAGTTTTTAACCGCCAACAGTAGCCTGACACTCAATCTTTCTTCTTTTTGCATACATTTCCTGATCCAGGATTAATTTTTTCAAGGTACTGAATTCGCTTATATTTTCAGTTGTTTCCTTTGTTTGTTTTAGTACTCTAATCAATGAATACCAATTATATTTCTTAAACAAGAATAGTTGTTTGAAATTGTGACTATTCAAGAAGTTATATTGCAAGTTAGTGTATGAACATGGCAACTAACTGCAGATGTTGTGTTATCATAAAGTACCATATTGCGCAAAAAGCTTTAAGTGGTAAAAATTTGGAATACATAAGTATTTGGTTTCGGTCAATAAGTGATTAGGATATAACTGTAAGTGCTGACTACCTGTCACTTTTGCTTTCCTTGAAATAACTGTCACCATTCACCATATTCCAAATTAGTCAAATACATCTTGTATGGTTACTACAGTTTATAGTTGTTCAGATAACATTTCCCAAAACTACTGGGTTTATTGCATTACATTTACATGGCAGAGGACTTAACTGCATTTTATTATTATGGCAGGACTACGAGAGTAAGGAAAAATTTCCTATCCAAGACGAGCGAGTCAGTCATTTGTTGCCAGCTTCCTACGAAGACATCATAGTGAGAGTATACAGTAAGAAGCCTGAACTGGTTAGTAGCAAAGAAACAAGGCGCAAAAAAAGTATTTTCACAGTTTGGAAATGTTTGAATATATGCACTTTATGCTCATGTACTGATTTTTTGTTTATAAATAATCAAAGGTGGAAGCTGTTTCTGCTGCCTTTGAAAATTATCAGCTCAAGACATTCGGAAGCAAAGCACAAGTGCATGAAACTCCTAAGAAGAAACGTCTGAGAGTATAAGACCCACACTGCTACTGAATTTGAACCTGTAGATATCACTAGTAGTCCCAAATAATATTTTACCATTACCATATGTAAAAATGCAGTTAGTGGCTCGATCACACGTCAGGAACCATGTAGTCTACTAGTTGTTTCTTTTATGATTTTGGTACGAAGTCTACTAGTTTCTAAGTTCTTGGTATCTAGTCTAATGGAGGTATATTTAGGGGAAAATATGCAGTATATGAATATATAAAATGAACGATAGTTATTACTACTTAGCAGTGACCAAATTGTTGGCTTTTATTAGATTGTTGATAAATATTTGAGCAACATATGATTCGTATAAAATGGATGATGGTATTACTACTTACCAATGTAGAAGAAAAGTCTCAGGTTCTGTTGTAGTGCAATTTTGAATTGTGACTTTGTAGGTGTGTTGTGGCTTCATCCCTAGGGACATGTTTTAATAGGGATGTTAGCAAAAAGTAAGGGGGTCGATGAGGCTCAAATAGCATACAAGTGCTAAACTAGCGGGGGCAGGGAATCATCGGATCCCCTCCGATCCGTGCCCCACACTCCAATCTATTTTCCATCTTTGTTCTCAATCCCCATCACAGGGGATTTTTTTTCCCATTTGCATTCTCACATATTCTCACGGTCTTTAAGAAAGAACCATGAACATTCATAAATAATGAAATTTATATATCATTTGATATTTTGATTTTTTTTATGACATATATATTGCTTCTTATTTTTTTTGAAATAAACATCTTTGCTTCAATAACAAAATAAATATACAAAATCTCTTATGCAAAAGTGTCAACATAAAATAATTTGTAGACAAAAACTCAACTTGCGTAATTATAGAAAAGAATATGGGGTGACCACAATGCATAACGAAATAAATTTGTCAATGAAAAAATTTCTTGCAAACACTAAAATAAAATCGTTGGACAAATTAGTTGTTAGAAGTCCCACATTGGCTAGAGATATGGCATAGATAGCCTTTATAAATGTGTGCAAACCTCAACTCTCAAGCTAGCTTTTGTGGTTGAGTATAGGCCTCCCAAATTCTAATATTAATTACGAAGACATCTGTTGCTTGGAAACATTATTGGACGATGGCTTGTCAATGGGTGGAAATGAAAAAACAAAGAATTTCATGAAAGTAATTGTCATAGAGCTTCTCAACATGTCCTACATAGTAGTTTTTCAAAAGGTAAAATACATTCATGGATGGTTTGAGTTTTACATTAATAATAGATAGATTCTTTAAAAAATTTAAGTACTAATAAATATGTACTTTAAGTTTTACGTTTATTCTTTGTCAAAAAAAAAGTTTTACGTTTATAACATATATACCATTTAAGTTTTTTAAATAATAAATAGGTCCTTTAAATTTATAATTTGTAATATGTAGACAGTGGCGGAACCAGGAAATAAAATATTAGGGGGCCACTCAAAATCTCAAACTATAAATTATAATATTTAAATTAAATACGATAAATTATATTACATATAAAAACTTAAGTCGTGATAAACATAAAGTTTATTATTATAAAATTAGACTACATACTTTAAAATTTCACTCGACGTGAACCGAGTTTTTTGAAATCGTCAATAACAAAATCTGAACTTATAGTTGCACTAATTTCCCTTTCAATATAAACAGTCATGCTTTAGTAAAAAAGAAATTGTTATTAGATAACAGAGGTATTTAAATAATATCCTTTAGTAAAACAAATTATTTTTTTTAGGTAGTGGGCCGTGGCCAAGCACAGCCCACCCCTAGTACCGCCACTGTATGTAGATCTTATTTTTTTTAGTAACATTGGATAATGGGAAGGACCTAGAATTTACAAATTAAAAACTTAAATGACTTATTTGTTATTTAAAAAAATTTAAAGAACCTATTTGTTATAAAAGTAAAACTTAAAGAACCTATTTGCTATTTAAAAAACTTAAAAGATCTATCTGTTATAAACGTAAAATTTAAAGAAGGGTTAATAGGTCAATACCCCCTGTAAAATACATGAATTTCGCAATACCCTTGTAATTTATTTTTTTTTGAAAATCCCCCTGTAATGTTTGATTTTTTGCAATACCCCATGTAATCAGTCAACCATAATATTTTGCGGCGGTTTAAAACCCCCGCTAAAATTATATTTTGCGGCGATTTTTTTTTGCGGGGGTTATATTATGGTTGATTGAGTCCAAGGGGTATTGCAAAAAATCAAACATTACAGTGGGTGATTCTCAAAAAAATAATTTACAGGGATATTGTAAAATTCATGTATTTTACAGGGGGTATTGACCTATTAATCATTTAAAGAATCTATAAGCTTATCAAAAAAAAAAGAATCTATAAATGTATTTTGCTTTTTCGAAAAGAAATAAAAAAAATTCAACATGTCAAAAGTGGTGAATTTAGTGAGGTGAGAGCCTCCTTTGAAAGGTTGGGTGAAATTGTATACGGATGGAGCGTTCAAAGATGGTAGGAGAGTTGGATGTGGAGAAGTTATTCGAGATAATAATGATGCTTAGATTGGTAGATTTGCTAAAAACGTATATGATTGCAATGTAACATCTATGTAGCAGGGTTCTAGGAAGCATTAAGAGGATAAACTTATGCAGGAAGACCTGAGCTTGATCAAATTGAATGTCGATTCTTTAGGTTGAAGTGATTTCTAATCTTTAAAGTTGCGTGTTGGTTAAAAAATCCGTCGTTGTAGAAATTGAATTGAAAGGCCAAACAACAAGATATTAGTACCGCGAGGCGAATCAATGTACAAATTTTTCAACAAATACAAGTAATTCATCTGAGATCGATTTAATTGGGTGAAATTGTATACGGATGGAGCGTTCAAAGATGGTATGAGAGTTGGATGTGGAGAAGTTATTCGAGATAATAATGGTGCTTGGATTGGTAGATTTGCTAAAAACGTATGTGATTATAATGTAACATCTATGTAGCAGGGTTCAGGGAAGCATTAAGAGGATAAAATTATGCAGGAAGACCTAAGCCTGATCAAATTGAATGTCGATTCCTCAGATTGAGGTGATTTCTAATCTTAAAAGTTGCGTGTCGATTAAAAAATCCGTCATTGTTAAAATTAAATTGAAAGATCAAGCAACAAGATATCACTATCGTGAAGCGAATCAATCTACAGATTTTCAACAGATACAAGTAATTCATCGGAGATCAATTTAGTATTTTCGAGTGGTGTTGACTCCGGCGACTCAAAATCTATTTAGTCAATGATCCTATAGTTTGGAGATTGCATTTCCTAGTACTAGTAAACTATCTCACCAAAATTGTGTACAACTTTCCTAGATTAACCCAGGCACAAACATAAAACATTCAAAGTACTCGTTTACGAACCCGACACAGTACACACGTATTTAAACTTCCGTACCCAATCAATCAAAACTCAATTTAGGGCACACAAAAACAATAAACGAACCAATTCAATTTTCACTTTGCCAAATTCTTAACCCTTCGCAAAACTCACTCATTCTTCTTCAATGGCGGATTCATCATCTTCTCCCGTAACCCTAGAACCCAATCCTCCCCCTAATTCCGAATCTTCACCCCCCAATTCCACCCCTAACCAATCCGATCCACTCCCCCAATCATCGCAACCCGAATCACAATCGCAATCGCAATCTTCAACACCGTCTTCGACGCCTCTCCCTTCAAACCCTAATTCCAATCCACCGTCATCTACTGTATCGTCACTGCCTCCTCCGCCTGCCGTTTTATACGCTCCACCGCAAATTCCCGGTGTTCTACCTCCTTCGGCTCCGTCGTTCCGGCCTCTTGGTGCTCAATTGCCGCAATTCACTCCCTTGCCCAATCCCGCTGGTGTTTATCAAAACCCTAATCCACCTCCAGGTGTGTCTGGGTCTACCGTGCCGGTTCCCGTTCCGATGCCGCAGATGCAACCGATGATGTCGTATCAAATTCCAGGGAGTAATCCTGCAATGCGACCTTATGCGCCGATCCCAAACGGTTACGCGATGCATCCTCAAGGAGCTCTAAACCCTGCGGGTGGGTCATTCGTTTAATCATGTTTTAATTTAATTCATTATTTTTGTGTGGGTGTGTGTATGCAATTATTGTGCCTTGGATTTAATTTAATGTTTTTTATTTGATTCTTGATGATATATTTATATTGTTGCTGTGAAGATTTGTTGTTGAGTATGTTTAGTTGCGCGAAAAGAATACCGTTTTAGCTTTTATTGATGGATAGTTTGTTTTGTTTTTTGTAACGGTGAGGGGTTTCAATTTAGATGAGTTAGGAAAGATTTAGAAAAAGTAGTTATTGATGGTTAGATAAGGGGTATCGATGACAGGATTGTTTCTCAATTCTCCTACAGTGTCTTATTGAATTCGATGACAAAAGGTTGGAGGGCTTCATATTGGTTAAAGACAAACCCTACCCTTCTACAACTCATTTTTTGGTATGCATATATTTGTCTAGTTTATTGATTGTCTTTTACTAAACAATGAATTGGAAACAAAGGTTACACAGAGTGATCTTGATAATCAAAAGTTAGTTCAAATAAATAAAAACAGATTGTTCTATTGTCGATCTACATAATGTATGGTTGTGTCGTGCTCATTTTAGTAGGCCACTTTCTGCTAGTAATAAGGGTACTACTTTCCCTTGAATGGCTTTATGAATTCAAGAAGCCGACCATGTTTGCAACTGAATGCACGTTGGCCTTTTGTCATGAGGTATTGCAATCTTTTCAATTCTCTTTTCTCTCAATAGCAGTTTCATTCCATTTTTTATGCTGCAACATGGGCTCCTATATATAAAACAGAACTTATAATTCAACTAGAATGTCTTTCTTAGTAAACTATGTATACATGAGATTATGAAAGTTTACCCTTTTCCATTGACGGATGGAATGGTTTGAGAAGCCTGCCATGTTACAAGTTGTCAGACAAAGGTAAGCACTTTCTGGACATCCGTGAATTTGAAACTCGATAGTATTTTTTTATTGTTTTCTTCAGGTTGTCATTTCAGCTGGTGATTATTAGCTGTGCTGCCATCTCTATTATGCTTTTGATGTGTGGTAACAGCATTCCATTGTTCGTCACATTTTTTATGTATACATCTTTAGTGTTGTATACATTTTATTTGCTTACTGTGTATTCTCATGATCTGCTCTAATATATTTGCATAGATGTTTTCTGCCATGTACAGGAATTCCTCGTTATGCACCTCCATATGGATCTATGGTTCGTCCTGTATATCCTCCACGCCTTCCTGGAGCAATCAATGTACTTCCAGTATCACGCCCACCTGTTGCAGGGATCCCACCTATTCGCCCTATTATTCCTCCTGTTATCAGACCTGTGGTTCCTCCTAGTGTTACTCCGGCTGAGAAGCAACATACGACTGTTTACATTGGCAAGATTGCACCAACTGTGGAAAATGAGTTCATGCTTGCTCTCCTTAAAGTAAATTTCTAAGTTTGATATTTCTCTGGGGAGGGAGCAGGGTCCAGTTATTTATTGTATTTTTAGCATCTTAAGTCTTATCATAACAGCTAGGCAATCAGTATCTTTAAATGTTTTGGTATATTTATAGTGTTCTTATTCTGTTATTTTCTTTTTAAGTTATGCGGGAATATCAAGAGCTGGAAAAGACCCCAGGATTTATCAAGTGGGACTCCTAAAAGTTTTGGGTTTTATGAGTTTGAGACTGCTGAAGGTGTTCTCCGTGCTTTACGTCTCCTTACCAAATTGAATATTGATGGGCAAGAACTAATGGTATGTCTTGATTTCCAACTACTTTTTATTTGTATTTGATGTTATAGATAATTAGAGAGCATATAAGTATACTGCCTTTTTGTTATATTATGAGGTTAGTTGTTTTGTTTGAACGTGATATTTTGCTATTGGAAACATCTATACTTGAAGTCAAGGTCTGAGTTATTTTAATGAATTGGAAAATTAATATGATTGAATTTCTTGAGAATTAAGTTTGTCACTGACGTTGATACAAATAGGATGGTGCTCATTTGTGCTCTTGTCATTTTTTCTTGACATCCATTTGACATTATAGTATACGTTTCACTCTGCCCTGCAATATCCCCTACCTCTCTCTCTCTCTCTCTCTCTCCCCTCCTCATTTTCAAAGAGATGAGAATTGTATATGGAAGGTGTATAAAATCTTCATTACATTTGTCGTGAATCTAAGTCATTGAAGTACTAAATTTTGGTATAAACTGGTCATCATTATTTTATTTTTATTTTTTATTTGAAATTGGGGATGAGGGAATTTTATTTTTGTTTTGGTGGTGATTCAAGTATTTACAACTATCCCTGATAGGATTTGAACTTGGCAGCTTAAGGTTACAAGGCTAAAACTCTTACTAGTGAGCACCTCAAGTACCAGCCACCTTTATTTTCTATCGTTTTTTGTTAATTCATTTTTTTTGACATTTTCATTAAATGCATTATTTTCTTACTGGTCTTTCTGCGTGTTTTGCATATAAGTTTGCACCTTCTACGGATTTAGATCAAGAGAGAAAAGAAAGAACAAAGATTACTGATTACCTAGTGATTATAGTTTATTGAACTGAGAGACTAATAACTTCCATGTTTATACTATTACAAGACTCCAAAACCTAATTAAGTAGGGAAACGGAATCATGATAGTAACAAAGAAATTAAGAAACTAATCATAATAGACACTCTTAAATATTCTATGATAATTAAATTATATCTATAAGATAATCTAAGATAGTAGATTACATCAAGATGCTGGCAAGATTTTTTATATCTTCCAACACTAACGTTTACTTTTTCTACACATTACTTGGGTTTTGGTATAGGATTTTTTTGGGAGTGGGAACAGTTTGTAGTTTTTATGAAGCTAAGACCCAAGTTCCTCTGTTATACATGGATTTTAAACATTTGGAAGATGCCAATATTATAATTTGTTCACTTCATCTGAAATATTTTGAACATGGCTTAGAGCAAAGGATAATCATAATTGGAGTTTTTAAAACCAATTTGATTGCATAAAATTTGCTTAGCTAGCTTTTGCTTTTTCCATTATTCTTATGTTGAGTTGGTATTTAGCTTATGTTCTTGACTTAACAGTTTTCTTCATGCGATGGAGGTAGGTTGTATTATATTATTGGATCTTTCAGATCATTTTGGGCATTTGTAAATGCACCAACGATTTCCTAAAAAATGTAGTCATTTGGTATAAATATTTTCTTTTCTTGATTTTGCATTTGAGGCGATAGATATTTATCTTCAACATGTTGATCACAGATCAATGTAGATGAAGCTATGAGAAACTATCTGGAACGGTATGTACAAAAGAAGACTGAGGATTCAAAGGAAAAGGAACCTCAGGCAGCAGAAGTTGAAAAAGATGATAAAGTTGCAAAACCTTCTGATGTAAATGAGGATGCAAAGCCTGATCTGGAGCACTCAAATAAGGAGGAGGGTAATGATTCAGCAAACAAGAAATCCCATGATGTAGCTACTTTTGGGATTGTTACGGATGAAGATAGGGAAGTTGATCGTGATGCTTTAGAAAAGATCAAGATGATGATAGAGGAGAGGTTGAAGACAAGACCTTTGCCTCCACCACCTCCACCGCCAATTGGTGATGGTTCTGTGGATTCAACTTCTGAACAACCTACTAAAACAAGAGGAGACTCTGATGCGGATACAAAGAAGAATGGTAAGGGAAAAACACTTCCGTTGCTATATTCTATCATCAGGATACTCTTTTCCTTCCTTATTTTTGAAATTAATATTCATCTGTTTTTCTTTTCAAATTCTGTAGAACCATCTGAAGATAAAAATGATAGAGAGACAAACAGTGTTAACAAAGCAACAGGTGAACATGATAGACCTGAAACCCCTGACAGAAGGCATGACAGGAAAAGTAGGGAGAGAGACCGAGAAAGGGATCTGAAACGAGAAAAAGAAAGAGAACTTGAGAGATATGAAAGAGAAGCTGAGCGGGAACGTATTCGGAAAGAGAGGGAACAAAAACGGAGGATTGAGGAGGTTGAGCGTCAGTTTGAAGTATATTTGAAGGAATGGGAGTATAGAGAAAGGGAGAAAGAAAAAGAACGTCAGCATGAAAAGGATAAGGAGAAGGAAAGGGAACGCAAACGGAGAAGGGAAATTCTTTATGATGAAGAGGATGATGATGGGGATTCAAGGAAGAGATGGCGTAGAAATGTAATGGAGGAGAAGATAAAAAAGAGGCTGCGAGAAAAGAAAGATGATCTGGCTGATAGACAAAAAGAAGAGGAGGAAATTGCTGAAGCCAAGAAGAGGACTGATGAGGATCAACAACTGCAGCGGCAGAGAGATGCATTAAAGCTGTTGACAGAGCATACTGTAAATGGCAGTGACGAAACTAAGGCTACCAGAGAGATTGCTAATGAAATGAAGAATGTTGTTGCTGTACAAGACACTGTAGCTGATTATAGTCATGAAGGTCATATTGGTAATTTTTGTAATTACTCCAAATCTGTGTTTTCCCCTTTCTTTGTCTCTCTTCTCTCTTATTATTGATGGGATTCATGCTTTTATGTGACAGGTGATGGTAATGTACTAAATACTATAAATGATGAATCAGCCGTGGCATCTGTAGCCACAACTGATACACAATCAAGTGGAAATGCTCCTATGAAGAAGTTGGGATTCGGTCTGGTTGGCTCTGGAAAAAGAACAACTGTCCCTTCTGTTTTCCATGAAGATGAAGACGATGATGCACGCAAGGATAACAAATTGAGGCCCTTGGTTCCAATTGATTACTCAACAGAGGAATTGCAGGCTGTTGAACCTACTGCATCTGGTCCAACACCACCCAATTTGGCGGCAGCTGCAGAGTTTGCAAAGCGTATATCTAATTCCAATTTCAAGGAAGAAAGGCTGGATGGAGAACGGGATAGAAGTAGGCATTCAAATGAGAAGTCTAACCACCGGGACAGGGATAGGAGTGATGAAGACGGCAATCACCACAGAGATGAATACAGGGAGAAAAATTCTGATCGTGACAGGGATCGAGATCATGGGTCGGAGAAACGCAGGAAGCTTTTTGATGCAAAACAGTTAATTGATATGATACCGAAGACCAAGGAGGAGTTGTTCTCGTATGAGATAGACTGGGCAGTGTATGACAAGGTACTTTTTTTATCTGTGAATTTTGAATTGAATAATCATTTTCTTTGAAATGAACCTTCTCATCTTTGTAGGAACTTTAATCTACTTAAACATTTTCCATATTTTATTCCGTTTTTTTTTATAAACATATTTATTCTTTAAGAACAGCCTATATTTTTAAACATTATGCATGTTGAAATTGCTTTTTTTAGTACATGCTTTGATTATGCTTATGTAGTCTAAAAAGTAAAAATGCAGGTTTATTTTTTAACATATTGATCATATGATATTTTTTTCAGCATCAATTACATGACAGACTGAGACCATGGATTTCAAAGAAAATCCAAGATTTTTTGGGGGAAGAAGAAAATACATTGATAGACTATATTGTATCAAGTACACAAGAACATGTTAAAGCATCTCAAATGCTAGAGCGTCTTCAGATCATTTTAGATGACGAGGCTGAAATGTTCGTTCTCAAGATGTGGAGGATGCTTATCTTTGAAATAAAGAAAGTAGAGACAGGACTTGCTTTGAGGTCGAAATCATAAATTGTTGGTTGTATGTTTCACCCTTTTCCTTTCGTGTTGGATTTATGTTTCCAAAACCATCTCTTTGTATGTGGCTGCCTTTAAATATAAGATGGCTGCATAATCATGTACCTTTTACATTATGTATTGCTTCAATATTCAAGTTATCTTTGATAAACCCTGCATTCTTTATTAGTGAGAATCCGGTGGCAATTTTTGTCGTGTGAATATTCAAAAATTTGATCTGTTGATGACTGTCCTAGACTTGTAGTTCTTTCTGTTTGGTTTAATTTTCAAGAACAGTCCTCAATCTCAATCATGAGGTAAGAATAGTCTCTGAAGATTGTCATATCCACCAATATGGTGAAGTCAAGTAAGGATGTAGTTCTAAACTGGAACTTTTCATATATATAAAACCATTTTTTTAAAAAGAAATCGCAATATCTTTTGTATGGAGACTTCTTGGTCTGGTTTCACTTCAGCTCCTGCTCATGTTTTTCACTTAAAACATTTCGATTTCCAATTCAAATTGCACGTTAGTACTAATCATGAAACTAGAATCAATTAGTTAACCATGAGTGTTAGTTATAACCTATCTGATAATCATTTTTATGATATTGTTGTCATAATTATCTACAATTGATGATGAACAGTCTGTTCTAAAATTAAAAATAATTTATCCTATGCTAGCTACCATATTTTGGGTGGCATGTCAATTTGACTTCAACTTATTTTCGGAGTCGCGGAGATAGTATATTTTCTTTTTTTACAAACCATAGTAAATCATTGAAAAGATAAAATGTTCATATACATTCAATCACTAAAGTGGACTGGGGCACCATCTCCTCACCTATAAATTTTTGTAACAAAAAAAATCACTAAAGATAATTTACGGCAAAAAAGACAACTTAGTTGTTGTTTGGTAAAGAGTGCAAATATCTGGTTCTTTGAATGTCTGGACTTGGTTTGTATTGATTTTGCATTTGCATTTGCATAATGTGGGAGAAGCTTATTTCTATTAGTTTGGAAGTCTTTTGGGAGACCAGAGGTTTCTATAATAGTTTTGTATTCAAACTTCAAAGCTTTTGTCATGTATAAAGAGAAAAGAAGAGAAAAATAAATAAGAATATCAATCTTGATTTATATTCAATAGTGTCATACAATCTTATTTGTTTAATACAAATTACAATAATGTGTACAAGCTTCATACAAAAACAGAAGCTCATAATAATATTAGCTCTTTAAAACATGAGCTAACATCAAGTACAAATATACAATATATACTTATAGTTATATCTATAATTCACAGTATAACTAAAACTAATCAAAGAATACCCAGGTTGAAAAAATGCTGGGTTTAATAAATTTACCATACATGAATAAACTGTTCTCGTGGAATAACTGATGCTTTGTAGTTAGAGGATCTCCTTTCATAATAATCATGGAGGACCCTTATGAGAGAACTTGCTTTCTTGCTTGCTCTACAAGTTCCTTCACTCAATTGTGAATATAATGATTCCATAAGTGATGAACTCTTCACTAAATGAGCAACCACATTTTCTCCTCCATTAATGGATAGAGAAAGCAACAATGACACACAATGCTCTTTCCCCAATCTTGAAGTTGTGGAAGAAGAACTCATAACTTCAACGGCTACATGCAAAGCTCCGAAACGAAGTATTTCCAATGTTCCATCACTTTTCTCTGCAAGAGTTGCTAGAATTGCTAGTGAGTCTGTGACAAGGTCTTCTTTATCACATGTTTTCAAGATGTTAACCAACAAAGGAATTGCTTGAGCAGCAAGTATCCTCTTGTGATTTTCATGGTGTTTAAGGAGCCCAAAAATTGCAACCAAACCGTTCTTTATGCTTCGATCAGTGCCATCTTTGATGAGACTGATCAATGAGGGAATTGCTTCTGGCTCTTCTCCTATTAAGTTTCCATGATCAGGATTTGAAGCAAGGTAAAACAACACTGCTGCGGCATGTTGCTTTGCTTCGATCTTTATCCCTTTGTTTAAGACACCAACAATCATTTCTAATCCCCAATCCTCAACCATTTCGCTTCTACTTTTGATGTATTTTGAGATGTTTAATAGGGCTGCAATAGCATTCTCTTGTGCTGATGAATCACTTGATGCCAACAACAACAACAAAAGAGGAACTGAACCAGCTTCTACCAAACAAGACCTACTAAAAATGCTTGTTTTGGTAAGAACCCTTATCTCAAATGCAGCATGGTTCTTCTGTTCCACATTTCCATTGTCAAGACTTTCACAAAGAAAATCAGCCAAGAGCTTCATTGCCCCCTCTGCCGCCGCACTTCCGGACTCCGCCGTCCTAGTAATGTCACGACTCCGACGACCCGAATCGGCAAAAGAAATGCCATTGACATTGCAATATTGCTGAATCAACCTCCTCAACACCAAATTTGGTACCAATTCGATGCTACTAAGACTTTTACCTGTCTTTGGACATGTTGCATTTCCACTTCTAAACCATTTGAGAATTGAAGAACGGTCATAAGTATGACCTGTTTCAATAGTCACAGGATCACTCATCATTTCCAAAGAGATCGGACATCGAAAATCATCCGAGTTTACACAACTCGAAATCATCTCACTTTCCCTTCTTGTATCAAATTTCTTGCTACTTTTTCCCTCTTCACAATCCACAAATTCCACCACCACACATCTACAATAACTCATAAACCCCATCAAACTACTTAAAAACCCCACCTTTCTCTTTTCATCATTCAACCACTCAAACCCAATTTCACTATCCAAAAACTTCACCTCTTTATTAATCTCACTCGACTCACAAACCCCAATATAATCAAGAACCCTCTTCAAATCACACTTATTAGGAACAATCCTTTTCTCAAACAGATTCAACACATTCTTAACACACATCACTACCTCCTCATCATCAACTTCAAAATCAAACCTTCCCTCCCTAGCTTGCTTCATAAGCAACAAAACCTCCTCTTTACCTTCCACAGACACCTCAACAGAACCAAAAGGAAAAACTTCAAGTGCAGCTGCAACGGATCTCAACAAAACCCGAAACATTGTTGCAACCCGACCCGACTCCATTAACATAAACAAACGACCACCTTCATAAGTCAAATCTTCCATCAAGAAAAAAAGCTTCTGAAAGATAACATGAAGCTCAGAAAAACAAAGGGTCGCCGGAGCAGGAAGATTTGAATGATTCTCTTGAATCTCATGAAGCAATGGTTGAAGAAGATGAACTAAACGAATACATTTTCTTGCGTTTCGTTTGTTGGAAAAGAAGAAATTGTGTTGAAAATTTGAAATCTTGTTAGAGAGATTGATGAGAGAAGATAAAAGGGTAGAAGAAGCAATGTTCAAACATGGATTAACCGCCGGAAAATTCAATATCCGACGACCCGACCCGTTTTCGTTTCGGATCATGGGTAAGATTTAAGAAAACGACAAAAAAAATTGTGTTTGGATTTTTGTGTTTGAAAACTTTAACGTACGAGTGTGTGTTTGTTTTTTTCTTTGGATTGTGAATGTAGGTTTCGGATATTTATAGGAGAGAAAAAGGAGGGACACGTGTTGGAAGGTTATTTGATGGTGGTTTTGTGGATGTGAAATGAGATGGTGACACGTGGAGTTATTGGATCTAGTGAAAAGGAGGGTGCTGAGAAAGTGACGCGTGTGCAATAATAAATTAAAAAGGAAGGTGCTTTTGAAGTTGCCTTTGGAGTGAGGGTGTCGACATGCATTGATGATGACAACGTGGAATTATTAAGATTCAGAGTTGAAATTGAAGGAAATATATTAAATTGTTGCTTGGGTTGGCTGATTATTTTAGTTATAAAATTAAAATGAAAATTGACTAAAAATATATTTGACTAAAAATTCAATGTATCGACGTTAATAATATACGACGTCAATCTAAAGGGTGTGGGTGAGCGGTTGGGTTTCATCCTCCCTTATAGTTAATCATGAATTGTAACTGAAAACTAGATCTTCTTTCAGAAGTAAAATATGAAGTTTGGACATATTCTTGTGTAAGTCCGTTGTACTTTCTGAATTTTGGTCGTATTCCTGTTACCATTAGGTTACATGCATGATTTTTCTTTGTTCAGTCCTCCTCACCTGCAAAATTATACAGTTATGATTAACAAAAAGAAAAGAATATTATTTATGAAGATATTGTATATGAATATTATTAGACGATGGAATACAAATAAAATCATACCAAATTTTTTCACTTACGCATCCTGCAAAAAAAAAACACAACATTTGTTAATAGCATTATATAACAATACTAAAAGAAAATAAATTGCAGAAGCAAGGATTAGCCATAAACAAATGCAATGCAATGCAGAAAATATATTGTAGAAAGTGACAATGAAAAGAAGGAATGTGAATTAATAGAGAGGAGAGAATAATTAGAATTTAAAAAAAAAAGGAAAGAGGGAGCGGAGCGTGTGAGTTGAAGGAGAGAAAGTGAAAAGGGTGGGTTTGAAGAAAGTGTGTGTGGTGTTGTTTTAGGAGGAGTTGGTTTATATAGAGTTGATGAATTGGTTTTTGAGAGACACTTGTTCATATAAATGGTGGATGAAC
Organism: Trifolium dubium; assembly: GCA_951804385.1. Classification (NCBI taxonomy): domain Eukaryota; kingdom Viridiplantae; phylum Streptophyta; class Magnoliopsida; order Fabales; family Fabaceae; genus Trifolium; species Trifolium dubium. Next base: position 29,791,433 of record OX638069.1, on the reverse strand, counting down.
GGAGGTTTCCAATTGGTGCAAATAGAGGTCCAATAGGATCCCATACATGAAAGGAATGTGATCATGCGACACAAAGCAACACATAATACAATTCTATTGGCTAGATAGTTATATGCAATGAATTAGAAGTCGTGACTTGGCTTTGAGAATCAAGTATTACGTCATGCAATCTAATTGGCTAAATGATTGCATGCAAGCTAAGCAATGCGATCACAAAATGTGATTCAATGATCATGCAACACAAAAGCCATTGCAATTTGCCACATAAGGCACACATAAGACACTCCAATTGGCCAAGAACTTGATGATCATGCAACACATACGTCATTCCAATTGGCCAAAAGCAACACACAAAACAACACATAAAACACCACGATTGGCCAAGGATTAGGGTTAAGGACATGTGGCATTAGAGTTTTGTAAATTAGGGCGTACAACTAACAACTTTTAGAAGTATAGATAGATAATGATATACTTACTTACTTCCTTATATATCTGAGTTAAAAAAATGCTTGGCTTAATAAATTTACCATACACATGAATAAATTTACAAGGTCTTCCTTATCACATGTTTTCAAGATGTTAACTAGCAAAGAAGTTGCTTTTTGTCAAAAAAAAAAAAACTAGCAAAGGAGTTGCTTGAGCAGCAAACCAAATCATTTTTACCGCTACGGTGCTGTCTTTGATGGAATTGCTTTTAGCTCTTCACCTATTAAGTTTCCATAATCAGGGTTTGAGACAAGTTAAAACAACACTGCCATGGCATGTTGTTTTGCTTCAATCTTTATTCCTTTGGTTAACACTTGCTATTGAAGGCAAGGTTAACGCAACATTAGGATTCACACAAATGAAATTAAAAATAATGGGAGATTTTGATAGAAAATTAACTACAATTGAGGATGGAACTGAAGCAACAGTGGCCTATAACTGAGGTTAGAACAGAGCCTGCAATTGTTTTTCATTATTATTATTAATCAAATTATTGGAATTTTTTGCATCAGAAAGGGGAGTAGTTGGAATTTGAAATAATGAGTGGTTCAATGCCACTTAACACTCCATACATGAAAAAAATTGGAAATTCCTTATAAACCAATAATTAAGTTGGGCTATGAGTATGGCCACAACAAGAAGGACTGAAAACTGTGTGGAGGAATTAAAGGAGGCAAGCTCGTAGAACTTATAACTGATCTAAGTCTTGCCGATTTAAGTCTAAAAAATCCTCTTAAACTTGGCTGCATAGTGAAATTCGACTTTGACAAGTTTACAACGAGCATAAATGTGTATGCCGTACTTATTACTAATCCAACTTTTCTATTTAAATGTCTCTTAAGTTGAAACTAATTAATATTAACTTTATCAAATTTGAATCTTAGGGGTCGTCAATTAATGCTTTTTGGCGGAGATTGTTTGGGGTGGTTCTCTTTTGATATGCAACATTCCAATGAGGATAAGGACACAATCACTAATTTTGCTTCAAAAATTCTTGAAGGAAACACCAGAGGGGAGTTTTTTCTCGGCAATAAGTTCCAATTTGGTGACTTGGTGAAGGTTCAAGGAGGGGGGTGTATCTCAACAAAACCAAGAGTGGAGGAATCAAGTGGTCCGTTGGTATCTACTAAATAGTATTAATTGCTGCTTTGTTATAAGTAGTTGTGTATGAATGAGTTACATGGCATGGCATATTAAATTTAGGATGTGGCATGGAAGAGACAAGAAGTACTTGTCTCTCTTATGTATCATACAATAGTTAGAAATTTTGATTGATATAAATTAGTTGAAATTTTTCAAATAATATATATGTCACTGAAATTTTATGGTATTATATTTGGTAAGGAGAGAACACCTTACCTTCAATAATTCATCATGTGTTGATTGCCGTCTTCTTCACTTCTATCACTGTCCCGGTGGTTAGACTTAACATGAGAGAAGGAACATATTCGGAAAGAAGTATAGTACATGAGAGGGGGAATGAGGCTTACCGTAGTTAATGCAGGAAGAAATAACTTATTTAAGCCGTCCGATTTGATATTTATGGATGAGATTATTTTACAGTGTAAATTAAATTTATAATTAAAACCGTTCGATGTAAACATCAATGGTAGAGATTCAATAGAACATGAAAATATGTTCCGGGGGATTTAGATTGAGCAGAACCATGTTTTGTGTGTTTGATTGTTTATTATTTGTTGTTGATAACATTATTATTATTCGCTTAAAAAAAAACATCATTATTATTATTATTATTATTATTATTATTATTATTATTATTGTGTTTTGAGTTTCTCTATATCTTAGGTTAGATCTGCAAAAATTTTATTTTTTTCTTCTCTACTTCACCAACAAAAAAAGTTTAATTTTTTTTTTATTGTTTTGTTATTAGATTTGAAAAAACCTCGTATTTGTATGCTTTTAGATCACAAAAAAATGCATTTCCATTGTGATTTGAAGATAGGCTAGTCTGGTCATAAGATTATCTTCGTCAAGTCCATATTATTGTGTTTTAAATTCATGTAATGTTTATGTTTATGTATACTTTTTAAATTCATGGAATGTTTGATGTATCTAGTTCATAATATAGTCTAGATACATAAAATATTTCATGAATCTTAAAAGCAAATTTTTTCTTATAATAAGAATCGGAGAAAGTAATAAAACATTCCATGAATTAAAAAAGTATACATAATCATAAACATAAACATTACATGGTGTTAATTTTGTTTTTACATTTCCTTGTGCTTCAAATTGAACAAGACAGTGGGACACTTCAAAAATTCTCTAAAAAGGGGGTAAATTGGTGTTTGTTTTCTCTTTTAGGGTTATACAAGATTTGAGGCAAGGTAAAACAATAGTGTTGTGACATGTTGTTTTGCTTCAATCTTTATCCCTTTGGTTAACACTTGCCATTGAAGGCAAGGTTAATGCAACATTAGGATTCGCACAAATGAAATTAGAAATGATGGGAGATTTTGATAGAAAATAAACTACAATTGAGGATGGAACTGAGGCAACTGTGGCTAGAACTGTTGAGCCTACAACTGAGGTTAGAACAAAGCCTGCAACTGAGCTAGAACAGTGGCTAGAACTGAGAGCCTACATATGGAACTATGACATGAAAAAATTTGTAAGTATTGAAATTTTTCTTTATGAATAATTGTTTTTCATTTTTATTATTAATCAAATTATTGGAATTTTTTGCATCAGAAAGGGGAGTAGTTGGAATTTGAAATCATGAGTGGTTCAATCCCACTGAACACTTCATACATGAATAAACTGGTAATTAAGTTGGGCTATGAGTATGGCAACAACAAGAAGGAGTGGAAACTGTGTGGAGGAATTAAAGGAGGCAAGCTCGTAGAACTTATAACTGATCTAAGTCTTGCCGATTTAAGTCTCAAAAATCCTCTTAAACTTGGCTGCATAGTGAAATTCGACTTTGACAAGTTTACAACGAGCATAAATGTGTATGCCGTACTTATTACTAATCCAACTTTTCTATTTAAATGTCTCTTAAGTTGAAACTAATTAATATTAACTTTATCAAATTTGAATCTTAGGGGTTGTCAATTAATGCTTTTTGGCGGAGATTGTTTGGGGTGGTTCTCTTTTGATATGCAACATTCCAATGAGGATAAGGACACAATCACTAATTTTGCTTCAAAAATTCTTGAAGGAAACACCAGAGGGGAGTTTTTTCTCGGCAATAAGTTCCAATTTGGTGACTTGGTGAAGGTTCAAGGAGGGGGGTGTATCTCAACAAAACCAAGAGTGGAGGAATCAAGTGGTCCGTTGGTATCTACTAAATAGTATTAATTGCTGCTTTGTTATAAGTAGTTGTGTATGAATGAGTTACATGGCATGGCATATTAAATTTAGGATGTGGCATGGAAGAGACAAGAAGTACTTGTCTCTCTCATGTATCATACAATAGTTAGAAATTTTGATTGATATAAATTAGTTGAAAATTTTCAAATAATATATATGTCACTGAAATTTTATGGTATTATATTTGGTAAGGAGAGAACACCTTACCTTCAATAATTCATCATGTGTTGATTGCCGTCTTCTTCACTTCTATCACTGTCCCGGTGTTTAGACTTAACATGAGAGAGGGAACATATTCGGAAAGAAGTAAAGCACATGAGAGGGGGAATGAGGCTTACCGTAGTTATTGCAGGAAGAAATAACTTATTTAAGCCGTCCGATTTGATATTCTACCTTTTTTACAGTGACTGAGTCTAAGGTAGTTCAATTGAATGATTCTGTTAGAATTTGTTAGCTTAGCTACGATCACCATATCAAATAAAATGTACCGTATACTCGTTGTTATAAACTCTTCTCATTTAATCAGTTTCAAATAAACATGAGATTGATGCTTCCTTTTGCAGGCTCGGCTTTTGGGACAAAGGAACAACCAAGTTTCACATTTAACGGACCTATTGACCTACGCGTTGGAACTAATAAAATAGCACTTCTAAATGTTGCGTATACATCATCGTCTAACTTTTGGAAAGGAAAGTACACAAACTTGGAAGCTGCATTTAAAGTTTACCTTATGATGAAAGAAGGGGAGATTCCTCAGGAAGTGGCTGACATTTTAGGTTTATCGAATGTAAGTTATTTTATTAGCCTATCTTCAAAAATGGTTGACATCTTAGGTTAGATGATTTAAATGATATAACTTAAACTATGTGTAATATGTTTGTGAGCTTTCATCTTTGCTAGTCAACAGATTTACGCTAGAGCCACCAATACATAAGCAGCTTTAAGTTGTTTATTATTTAGATTTAGATTTTGTTTAGTGAACATGAATTTGATGACTATTGTTGAAATTTTGTTCTGAATTGTGGCCTTTGGATAGACAAAGTCCTATAGGCTATAGGCTCTGGGCGGTCATGTATAACATAAGCTAAGCTGTAAATTGGACTTTGGACATCTTAGTCATGTTACATAATTTCTTATTTGTCTCCAATGGAACTATATCCATAGACAGGATGAAGTAAACTTACTAGTCCAGAATTGTTAAAGAGCTAATTCTAAACTCCATTACCTCACTAATTTAAAATAACAACTTTAAAAGATGATTCAACACTAAAGTCAGTCCCAGATTTGAAATGGCGAAAGTATTAGCAAATATTAGCTTACTTGGGGGGACACACTTCTTTGTGTGTAAGCATATTATTTATATCTCTATCTTAGTTTTGGGGGTGTTGTTATTGCTAGCATTGGGCGCCGTGAACCTTTGCTTAAATAAGAATATTGGGATTTGTCTGGTGCAATAATTTTGGGGCCAATTTTGGCTTTGATTCAGAAATACCATTTTGTTATGGTACCTAGCATGTTTGTTAGAATTATATTGTGGGCTAGATTAATGTGTTTACTTGGTTGCAAGAGTAGGAATTTGCATCAGTATAGCTTAATTTTAATATTAACTTATAATGTAATGTTCAAGTTGTTTGTGTTTGTTTGATGAAGTTTAATTTGTTGCATTTCTCAAATATTATAACTCATTAAATGTTTGTTTTTTTATTCTCAGCCTCATGTTGCAAGTTAGTCTTATTCACTCTTGAATGAATGCAAGAGGATCACATAGTGGACTTGAAGTAGCATCTGATGATTTTTTTAGATTATAATTAGGATCGATACATATACAAGATTGATATCAAACACCATTTTGTTGGGTTGTACTGTAAGCAAATTTAGATTTGATGTGTTTTGATTTGGGATGATGAACAAAAGTGATATTGATTTTTATTTTGTTACGATGAACCTTTTGTTATTATGATTTATTAGTTATATTTGATATTAGACAATATATATATATTTATGTCATCATGATTATAAATTTATTTGATCATGATTATATAGTATTTATTTGACAAAAAAAGAAAATTCAGTACTGATTTACGGAGGTTAAAAACCCCCCACAAAATAAAATTATAAAATATATCCAACACAGATTTTAAGGAGGTTTGAAACCCCCGCAAAACGTAAGGACTAAACTGCGGTGGTTTTAAAGAATGATACCAGAGGTTGAAAAAAACCGCCGCCTTCAATTTATGGGAATCGATTAAGCGGGAGTTTTGAAAACTGCCGCGAAACATTCTGCGGAGGTTGAAAACCCCCGCCAAATAGGTATAAAACCGCCGCTAAATGGCGCGTTTTTTTGTAGTGTTTACAGTGTAAATTAAACATGAAAATATGTTCTGGGGGATTTAGATTGAGCAGAACCATGTTTTGTGTGTTTGATTGTTTATTATTTGTTGTTGATAACATTATTATTATTCGCTTCAAAAAAAAACATTATTATTATTATTATTATTATTATTATTGTGTTTTGAGTTTCTCTTTATCGTAGGTTAGATCTGCAAAATTTTTATTTTTTTTCTTCTCTACTTCACCAACAAAAAAAGTTTAATTTTTTTTATTGTTTTGTTATTAGATTTGAAAAAACCTCGTATTTGTATGCTTTTAGATCACAAAAAAAATGCATTTCCATTGTGATTTGAAGATAGTCTAGTCTGGTCATAAGATTATCTTCGTCCAGTCCATATTATTGTGTTTTAAATTCAAGTAATGTTTATGTTTATGTATACTTTTTAAATTCATGGAATGTTTGATGTATCTAGTTCATAATATAGTCTAGATACATAAAATATTTCATGAATCTTAAAAGCAAATTTTTTCTTATAATAAGAACCGGAGAAAGTAATAAAACATTCCATGAATTAAAAAAGTATACATAAACATAAACATTACATGGTGTTAATTTTGGTTTCACATTTCCTTGTGCTTCAAATTGAACAAGACAGTGGAACACTTCAAAAATTCTCTAAAAAGGGAGTAAATTAGTGTTTGTTTTCTCTTTTAGGGTTATACAAGATTTGAGGCAAGGTAAACAATAGTGTTGTGACATGTTGTTTTGCTTCAATCTTTATCCCTTTGGTTAACACTTGCCATTAAAGGCAAGGTTAATGCAACATTAGTATTCACACAAATGAAATTAGAAAAGATGGAAGATTTTGATAGAAAATTAACTACAATTGAGGATGGAACTGAGGCAACTGTGGCTAGAACTGCTGAGCCTACAACTGAGGTTAGAACAAAGCCTGCAACTGAGCTAGAACAGTGGCTAGAACTAAGAGCCTACGTATGGAACTATGACATGAAAAAATTTGTAAGTATTGAAATTTTTCTTGATGAATAATTGTTTTTCATTTTTAACTTGTCTCCTCAACCTCAGACCTGAAATCTTCATAGTTCAAAGCAACAATGTCATCATCAACAAACTCAACTCTAAATCTAATTTCAGAATGTGGTTGCCACAAAACCATGAAGATGTACATTGCTAAAACAATTGAGAACCCTAATAGGAGATATTGGAAATGTCAAACTCATGAGGTAAGTTTGGAAGAGGGGTTGGGTTAGAGACAACAAAATTAAAAACAGTGTGTTTTCATTGCTGTGTATTTTGGAAAATTTATTCATGAATAAATTTTACACAATCTGCTATTTTGGATCTAGTCCCTGTAATATCCTAGTTTTTTGAATTTAGTCCCTCATTTGACCTACAGTTGACACATAAGCAATGCCACATGTACCTCCGTTAGCCACGTCATCATTTTTTGAACGGAACTTGACGTCAGGGACTAAAATCAAACAAAAATGTATTTGCAGGGACTAATTTGTGGAAAAAAAACTTACAGGGACTTAAATCAAAAAACTGCGAACTTACAGGGACCAAAACAATATTTAAGCCTTTTTATTATTAATCAAATTATTGGAATTTTTTGCATCAGAAAGGGGAGTAGTTGAAATTTGAAATCATGAGTGGTTCAATCCCACTGAACACTTCATACATGAATAAACTGGTAATTAAGTTGGGCTATGAGTATGGCAACAACAAGAAAGAGTGGAAACTGTGTGGAGGAATTAAAGGAGGCAAGCTTGTAGACCTTATAGCTGATCTAAGTCTTGCCGATTTGAGTCTCGAAAATCCTCCTAAACTTGGCTGCACAGTCTAATTCAACTTTGACAAATTTACAATGAGCATAAATGTGTTAGCCCTACTTATTACTAATCCACTTTTCTATTTAAATGTCTCTTAAGTTGAAACTAATATTAACTTTTATCAAATTTTAATCTTAGGGGTCGTCGATCAATGCTTTTTGGCGGAGATTGCTTGGGGTGGTTCTCTTTTGATATGCAACATTCCGATGAGGATAAGGACACAGTCACTAATTTTGCTTAAAAAATGCTTGAAGGAAACACCATAGGGGAGTTTTTTTTGGCAATAAGTTCCAATTTGGTGGCTTGGTGAAGGTTCAAGGAGGGGGGTGTATCTGAACAAAACCAAGAGTGGAGGAATCAAGTGGTCCGTTGGTATCTACTAAACAATATTAATTGCTGCTTTGTTATAAATAGTTGTGTATGAATGAGTTACTTGGCATGTCATATTAAATTTAGAAGGTGGCATGGAAGAGACAAGAAGTACTCGTCTCTCTCATGTATCATACAATAGTAAGGAAATTTTGATTGATATGAATTAGTGTGAAATTTTCAAATAATATATATGTCATTGAAATTTTATGGTATTATATTTGGTAAGGAGAGAACACCTTACCTTCAGTAATTAATCCTGTGTTGATTGTCGTCTTCTTCACTCCTATCACTGTCCCAGTGGTTAAACTTATCATGAGAGAAGGAACATATTCGGAAAGAAGTAAAGTACATGAGAGGGGGAATGAGGCTTACCGTAGTTAGTGCAAGAAGAAATAACTTATTTAAGCCGTCCGATTTGATATTGATGGATGAGATTATTTTACAGTGTAAATTAAATTTATAATTAAAACCGTTCAATGTAAACATCAATGGTAGAGATTCAATAGAACATGAAAATTTGTTCCGGGGGATTTAGATTGAGCATAACCCTGTTTTGTGTGTTTGATTGTTTATTATTTGTTGTTGATAACATTATTATTATTATTATTATTATTATTATTATTATTATTATTATTATTGTGTTTTGAGTTTCTCTTTATCTTAGGTTAGATCTGCAAAATTTTCATTTTTTTTCTTCTCTACCTCACCAACAAAAAGAGTTTAATTTTCTTTTTATTGTTTTGTTATTAGATTTGAAAAAACCTCGTAATGTATGCTTTTAGATCCACAAAAAAAATGTTAAGCGCTTGTGATTTGAAGATAGTCTTGTCTGGCCATAAGATTATCTTCGTCCAGTCCATATTATTGTGTTTTAAATTCATGTAATGTTTATGTTTATGTATACTTTTTAAATTCATGGAATAATTGATGCATCTAGTTCATAATATAGTCTAGATAAATAAAACATTTCATGAATCTTAAAAGCAAATTTTTTCTTATAATAAGAACCGGAGGAAGTAATAAAACACTCCATGAATTTAAAAAGTATACATAAACATAAACATTACATGGAGTTAATTTTGTTTTTTCTTCCATATATTAAGAAGAAAGAATCAAACATTTCATGAGTTTTCAATTGAACGACAGTGGGGCACTTCAGAAATTCTCTAAAAAGGGGTAGATTGATGTTTGTTTTCTCTTTCAGAGTTATACAGGAAAAAACCCAAATAGTCACACAGAAAATAAAAAAGGACGAAATCACAAAGAAAATAAATTTGGATTTGAGTTGCCACTCACCACCATAGACTTCTACTATATCGATTACATAGATTAGACGGAAATAATCTTATAGCTAGACTAGACTACCTTCAAATCACAAGTGCGTAGCATTTTTTTGTGGATCTAGAAGCATACGAATATAAAGTTTTTCCAAATCTAATAACAAAACAATAAAAAAAAATAAACGTTTTTTGTTGGTGATAAAGAGAAGAAAAAAAATGAAGTTTTTCCAGATCTAACCTAAGATAAGAGAAACTCAAAACACCATAATAATAATAATAATAATAATAATAATAATAATTATTAAATAATAATAATAATAATAATAATAATACTAATGTTATCATCAAGAACAAACAAAAAAATAAATATAACAGAGTTCCGCTCAATCTAAATCCCTTGGATTACAATTTCATGTTCTATTGAATCTCTACCATTGATGTTTACATCGAACGGTTTTAATTATAAATTTTATTTTACATTGTAAAATAATCTCATCCATCAATATTAAATCGGACGACTTAAATAAGTTATTTCTTCTTGCACTAACTGCGGTAAGCCTCATTCCCCCCCTCCCTCATGTAATTTACTTCGATTTGAATTCGAAAGTCAAACTACTAACTATACTACTTTACTTTCACGTGTCCTCGATTTCATCATATGCTAATGTTATATAGTGGTACTTCTTCCACTTTTTGTTTTAGTTTTCTTTTTTCTTTTTTTACTAATACTAGTACACTACTCCCTCCCTTTCATAATATAAGAGAAAATGCATAAACATTTATTTTTTCAATAAAAGTTTACTCGCTCTTACTTTTTCTATAATTAATAACCAATAAAAATTTGTTTTTACATCTTTCTATACAATATTTTTCAAAAAAACATATTTGCAATTATTATATTTTACTTTTTTTAATAAATATGATTTTTGTTCTTTCTCTTATATATGGGACGAAAGGAATATTAACATTATGTAATTTGCAAGTAAAACCATAATTTTTATTTTTCATGTTGTTTCATGATTATTGCAAATTTTCATAATTATTATTCGTAATAATTCACATCCTTCCATGTTTTTTTTGGGTTTGCAAACAAACATCTCTTGTTTTTTAAGGATATATTAACTTGCACAAAATGTACGACACCAAAAGGAATAACAATCTCCCTCTTTGTTAAATTTTGTCAAATAACATTTATAATTTGCTGCAATGATAAGTATTCAGAATAAAGCCAGATTAGGCTATAACATATTCTTCACAAGAATACTTAACCAAATAGACCAAAGTAGGTACTTGGTTAAACTAGTGTATTAAGCATTCAAAAAGTATCAGAGTGGGTTGCAGTGGATATATCATTAAGTCCAAATAAAGTACCTAAGGATTATGCTAATCAATCATATAAAAATTTAAATCCAAATCGAGTATCTAAAATTTTAAGATCAACATATATGTTTCTAAGTCCAAATTAAGCATTCAAAAAGCATCAGAGTGGGTTACAGTGGATATATCCTTAAGTCCAAATAAAGTACCTAAGGATTATGCTAATCAATCATATAAAATTTTAAATCCAAATCAAGTATCTAATATTTTAAGATCAACATATATGTTTCTAAGTCCAAATAAAGTACCTAGAAACTTTCTTCTTCAAATCAGTAGCATAAACATCATGGTATCAGAGATTTATAGAAGATTATTTATATTAAACCATAGGTGATAGAGGAGCCGCATATAAAGGATGCCACAAAACTATCATAATAGCAACAAACAACAAAAAATACTAGTACTCCCGCTGCTTAACATAATTTGGCAAAGGATAAATCAACAATACAAGAGGGACTTGCTACCAAACACCATTACTGTAATCTTTAGTGTTATCCTCACCATCACTATCACTTGAACAAGTAACTCCATCTTCTTCATCCTCATCATCACCATCATTCACATTTTTTTTTTTTTGGAACTAGTTGTAACACATTTGCCATGATGCTTTGCAACAATGTCTTTGACATGTCGCCCTTCAAACAACCCATAATCAAATGATAGAGGTGTGGACTTGCTCGTTTCTTCTTCATCATCTGTCAGTATATCAGGATGCTGCTTCAACATAATTTGACAAGGGAAGGTTATTGGCATCTTCACAACAAATGAGTTGGCATGCTTGGCTTTTGTTCCAATGATGAAGATCAAGTTTGCCAAATATTTGCTGATTATAGAAGAAGAGAACTCAAAACATTTATATCATAAACTTTTTTAAAATCCTTACTCCTTCTAGAGCCAACAACCATTACTCCCCCTTATGCTTAGAGTTATAACATAACATAACAACAGAAAAATAGTGGCATAACCAATTGCCACACAAGATCAATCATGCAATCATTCACATACTTAGTCATGCATGAACATTACCACATAATTAGTAGTATACAATCCTACCAACTAACATATATCAGTGTGCAATCATTTACAACTTAATCATGCACACATAATCAGTTAGTAGTTAAAAACAGAGTATGCCTTGTACCTACCTGAAAGACTACTTTTATTTATTTTATCTTATTATTATTATTATTATTATTATTATTATTATTATTATTATTACTACTACTACTACTATTTTTATACTTGACATAGTTAAACGACTATTTTTAACAAAAGACCTAATACATAGTTAAACTCTAAAAAAATAATAACACATATAATATATATAGTATAATACTACTAGTATGAAACAAATTAAAAATAGTGGGGGAACTGCAGCCCACTCTAGTCCCCCCTATGTACCGCCACTGCTCCTAAGAATGTGATTGTTGATGTCATGAATCACTATGTATTGGATATATACAACACCAGGAGAGGAAAAAGTTTATCTGAGTTATGATTTTCCATGTAGTGGTAGTTCAAATCCTTGATGTGCCAGATGATTTATATACTTCTGAATTTCTAAGCACCATTGTTTCTTCTAGGCTTCCAAACCATAAATTAAGATTGAAAGTTAGAGTTCCATTGATGATAATGAGAAATATAAATCAATCTCTTGGCATGTGTAATAACACACGATTGATAGTTACAAAGATGGGAAAATATGTGATTGAAGGAAAGATCATATATGGGAACAATATTGGCGAAAAGGTTTTCAATCCAAGACTGTCACTCATTCTGTCAAATAAAAGACTTCCTTTCAGGTTCCAGCGCTGTCAATTTTCATTGACAGTTTCCTTTACCAAGACCATCCATAAATTCAAGGTGAGTCCCTAAAATATGTTGGGGTGTATCTTCCTCGATCATTTTTCTCTCACAACCAGTTGTATGTTACGTTGTCTAAAGTTACTTCAAGAGAGGGTTTGAAAATACTTATAACTAATGACGAAGGCGATCACTCAAATGTAACTCAAAATGTGGTTTATAAAGAGTTGTTTCGAAATGTTCAGTAATTTCTCTAATTTATCTCTTATATGTCCCCAATGAATATATTATTTGTTTTGTTTTTATTATGTTAGAACTATCCCTTCTTTTTTTTTGACAGTTATTATTACAAACATACAAAGCATCTCCATGAAAATGACAATTAATAATCCACATCGCACAATTGACAATTAATAATTCATGTCGCACTATTGACATTCCGCATCCCGCGCAACGGGCGGACACCCGACTAGTTTTGTAAAGTCAATTGATCTAATTGTGTTGGCAAAGTGGGCTATTTGACATGTTTCCTTTGATTTGGGTTATTGTCCCATGTTTTGTTAAAAATTATGTATGAAAAATGAATATTTATTTTCCCATCTCCAACATTCTTGTGTGCCCCCATGTGTTTCAGAATATATCTACTTCACTGGCTAGTTTTTTGATGAGTGTGTTAAATTTAAAAAATTGGAAAAAAAAATAGGTTGCACAATTTTTTTTGAGGTTTTGGCACAATTAATGTTTTACCACGTGTAAGTTTGATTTTTACTATTACTAGATTATGGAGTATTCCCTCCGTCTCGTAATATAAAAAGAAAAAAATTGAATTTTTATTGTCCCATAACATAAGAGAAAACACATAAATATTTATTTTTTTAAGAAAAATTTACTCTCTCTTACTTTTTCTATAACTAATAATCAATAAAAATGTTTTTTACATCTTTTCATAAAATCTTTTTTTAAAAAATATATTTTCAATTATTATATTTTATTTTTCCTTAATAAATATGATTTTTATTTTTCAATTTATAATATAGGACTAAAGAAGTATTAGTTAAGAGAAATGATAATAGATAGACAAATAATGTACAATTTTACAATGAGGTCAACTCATCTACAGTAACATTTCTTTTTTTAAAAGCTCTATTCTAGCTTAAAATTTTAATTAAGGGTTGTGAATTGTGATATGTACGTGTGTACTTGTCACATGTAGATTTTTGAAGTCTTTTTAATGTTCCATAGACTTTTACGGTCTACAAATTGATTTTACTAGTCGAACCTACAAACATTTTACGAGTTTGAAAAAAATTAGTACTGTCGATCATGTTTTGTTAATCTATCATGTTTTAACTATATTTTTTTAATAATATATCTTATTTTTAAAAGTTGTTAAATTAGTAACAATAAATGCTCTTAATGATTTCATTAATTTATTGCCATAAAAATAAAAAAATAAAATTTATCAATTACCTTTAAAAAATAGCACATACTCCAAATCGTGTGATTAATTACAAAATTAAAAAAACACCTTCCATTCTACATTTGCAAAGAAAAATACGTCTAAATCCCCGTAGAATAGCTCAAGTGATAAGAGCTGGAGGACATAGGGTGGGTAGGGGGAGGATCTAGGTTCAAATCCAGGTAGGAGTATTTATAATTCTGATGTATCAAAAAAAAGAAAAATACGCCTAACAACCTTCCTTGCCCTATGATTTTTTTCTTTTTCATTTATTAATTTCCAACAATAATCTCTCTCTCTCTCTCTCTCTCTCTCTCTCTCTCTCTCTCTCCATGCGTGTGTGTTTGAAACACACATAGGATAAAGTTTCTCGCCTATATTGTCGTCTCTCCGCCACACTCTAACATCTTTCCACATGATGTCGTCTCGCAGCAAATCTCTAGCATGCAACATTGGCAATTCAAATGGTACCGGCGACATATATGATGGACCTTAACTGGCGACAGAGATGGTTCGTTGTAACTGGCGACGAAGGTGGTGAGTTTCAATCTGCGCAACACTTGCGTAGCCATTGCAAAGCTCCGGTGACAAAGTTCAAAACTGTTCCATATTATATTTAGTATTTCTCCATTTTTTATATCTCATGCTTGATGCTCTTGGTAGTTTCATTACACATTCTTGCAATATCATTTCTGTCTATACTATCCACTTGCTCGCTGTTTTGGATCCTACTCAGAATGTGGAGAGCTCTCAATGCATCGCTACAATGGAAGCATTGAATGATTGTCGAGACTCTGTATATTAGACCCATTCATAATATAACCGTAATGTGGTTTACAAAGAAATATAATTTCTAACGTGGTCTACAAAGAAATTTTTTGTAATAATTAATAATACTACTTAATTTAATGGTTATCTTTTTAAATATAATCTTTTAGAACTTATATTTTAATTATTAATTTTACTATTATATTTATTATCATACCTTTTTTTTATTAATATTCTATTACTATTTTTTAATTATTATACATCATATATAAAAAATTCTTAGATATTATACTAGCTTATAAATTTGTACAACGCACAGCGTGAAAGTCTAGTATAGATGTAAATATTAGCATATAAGATCTTGTTTGATTTGTTTTCATGAGTATTTTCAAAATATCAATTTTTTTTATAATTTTTACTACTAGATCATTAAAGATATTAGTGATCAAAATTGTGTATTAGCGTACGTGCAATAGTCAATTTGGATCTTATATTTAGGGACTGAGGTAGTAGTATTTTTTAACCCGAACATATGTCATGCAATTAGGAGTGAGAATAAGCTAGGGCGGTCTACAGGTGCTTATAGCCTACTCTATATAGGCTCAGGTTAGGTCAGACCGTTTTCTTAAATAGAGCAGACCAATATTTTTTTATAAGCCTATTTAGTTAAATAAGTCAGATTACATACCATAAAAAAAGTATTTTAAACCTAATTGAGCGGTTTATTTAAATAAATTTTATTAATAATTTTATTATTTTTATCATTTAATATTAAATTTTGAATTTTGAATTAAATTTTAATTCTACGAACTTTACAATGAATTAATTTTTTGTATATATGAATTATTTATTATAAATTAGAATTATAATATGATGTATATATAGATTTCTTTTTTGACAAACGAAAACTAATGTCATTTCATTATATAATAAATTGGAAATATAAGATGGTATTAAATCGAAAAATATGACGACGAGAAGATTAAGCCTTTTCACATCATTTCCAAAGGTCAGGCCTCAGGCCTAAAAATCAAGACTCTATAACAGGTTACAAATGCCTTTAATTTTTTGATAGGTCAGGCTTAGGCTTGGCAAAGTCTAATTTAGCCTGTCCTATTTCCACCCCTACACGCAATACAACAATTCAATATTTTCTTCGTATCAAAATATTTGTCATTTTGAAGAAAAAAATTGTATCAAAATATATGTCATTTTATATTATCTATGAACCATTTAATCAAAATAGTAAAACTGTCATAAACTCATATACACAAAATAGAGTATAAACGTTCAGTTTAACAATTTCGATATTTTATGAGCTAGGACTACTAATCACAAAAAATGAATTTAATATAATTTATATACATATGGTGTTATACTTTTTATACACAATCAAATTAAATTACACATATGTATTTTTTGAGATAATTTAGAAATTTAAATATATAAAAATGATACTAGTAAAAAAAATTTACATCACTTGTAAAAATATTTTACATCACTTTTCACCAAAAAAAAAACATTTTTTTACATCACTTTAGTTTTTATATTTTATTTTTTTGGTAAATTACTCCACATCAAAAAAATGAATCTAATCTTAAAATGAAAATTTATAATGATTTTTATTTTACCCAAGAAATTGATAATGATGAGTATTATAATTACATGATGAAAAAAATGAATCTTTGTGTGAATATAAATACAAAGCATAAGAAGGGTACAAGGAAAGTGTGACTTACCTACTCATTGCAAACATGGCGGCAGCAGCAGAAAACACACTTCAGTCCACAGATTTTCCCGTTAAGAGGCAAAGAGAAGATGAAGAACTCAACAATGGTGTTTCTGTATCTGAAACTGTTCCAAAAGAACCTCAACCTAATGGTTTATCAACTGTTATTCCTGGCTGGTTCTCTGAAATTAGCCCAATGTGGCCTGGTTCGTTTTCTCTAATGACCCTTTCCATTTTCTTGCCCAAAATTCAATCTTTTTACCTCCAATTTTTAATTTTGATGATTTTATCATCATAAAAATTGAAAATTTATTTTTGTGGAGAAACTTAGGTTTAATTGTTAATTTTTGTTTTGTTTATTGGGTTGTGGGTTTTGATATATGTACTTGATTGTTAGTATATGTTGTATTTGTGGTTTGGATAGAATCTTAATTTATGTCATCATGAAAGTATCAATTCTATGTGGTTCTGTTTTGGTTATGATTGTGTTTTTAGGTTCTGTTATTTATGTTATGTTATGATTATGTTTTTTTTTTTTTGGGTTTTGGAGTTACTAACTAGCCCTTTTCTCTTGAATTTAGGGATTTTGGAATTAAGCTCTTTTATGGCTTTTTTATTCTATTTACTTTATGCTGTAAGATGAATTAGCTGCTTTGGCATATTTTGGAAGTTCAGCTTTGAGTTTAGATTTTATATATATTTTGTTGATTTTATTGATTGTTTGTAATACATGGACACATATTCATGTGACTATGTGAGACTTCAATGGCTTACCAGATATGAAGTACTTATATAGACACGACTCTAACACGGTCAATATCGGTGATAATATGTGAAAATGGAATTTTTTAATGTAAACCACTATGTGTTAGTGTCGCGTTGTTATGTGTGAGACACAGGGTACACCTTCAATCTTAAGTGTCGGTGCTTCATAGCTCAGTAGATAGTAGAAACAAGATTGGTTTGTTTGTGCTTTGTAGTTTGAGCAACCAATGATTTGATGATAGATGTGTGCACTTCCCAAATTTATTTTCACTGTTTGAACAATATATGAATATAATGATAAGTTGTTATTCTGTCGTTGCTTATTGGATTTAATGGAAGAGTATCACTTAGAGGACTATTAAATTATGTATGGAATAGAGTCACTGCAAATATGTTGTATGATTCGTGACAGAAACAAATTCTTATAACAGAAGTAGATCTTCGAGTTTTTGATATTCTTTAATGGATCAAGTTTTACAAAACCAAAGCAAATTCTTATAGTTTTTAATGGCTAAGAAAACGTGTACTCGTCTTTTGTAAAAATACTCATGAATTTGAATTTCACTGTAATTTGCAGGGGAGGCTCACTCCTTGAAGGTGGAAAAGATTTTATTTCAAGGAAAGTCTGATTATCAGGATGTTATGGTTTTCCAGGTACATGTAGCTTCATTTAAATTTGAATTTTTTTAATTTCCTTTGTCGTCCTAGTTCTATTTATAACGTATGCTTTCAATTTGCAGTCAGCAACATATGGCAAGGTTCTTATTTTGGACGGAGTCATTCAGCTCACTGAAAGGGATGAGTGTGCCTACCAAGAGATGATCACCCATCTTCCTCTTTGCTCTATCCCTAACCCTAAAAAGGTATTTGATACTTCAAGTTCTCAAAGAATGTGTCATTAAATTTTTTTATTTCGTTTGATAAAATTAAAATGATAATATTTTGGATCGTTACATACAAGAAAGTGCTAGCCTGTTTGTCTGCATAACTTTCCAAGTGTACGGAGTTAATTGTTTTTTTCCCTCACTGTGATTTTCTTTAGGTTTTGGTTATCGGTGGAGGAGATGGTGGAGTCTTGCGTGAAGTTTCACGCCATTCTTCAGTAGAAAAGATAGACATTTGCGAAATAGACAAGATGGTTGTCGATGTAAGTATGCGAAAACTCTGTTCTGTCATTTTCGTAATGAAATCAGTTACTGCTATGCTGTTTTTTCCCCTCCTCACTTGGCCTAAAGTCTATGATGCTCAAAGACCGTTAGTACAAGAGTGCAATATATGCTCAAGTCGATATTAAAATTTAACTCTTCATTCTTTGCAGGTCTCCAAACAATTTTTCCCTGATATAGCAGTTGGTTTTGATGACCCTCGTGTGACACTTAATATTGGTGATGGTATGATCAACTGCTCTCCATGTTTGTGGATGTTTTCAACCACTTCACTTTTTTGTGACAACATTTCTAATAATGCTTTGTATTTCAATGATCTAGGAGTCGCATTTTTGAAGGCAGCTCCAGAAGGAACTTATGATGCAGTTATTGTGGATTCTTCTGATCCTATTGGTAGGGTATATTTGAAATGCCGTATAATTTTTAACTTGTTTATAGTTAATATAATGCCTTCTTATTTTGTTAATTTTATATTTGATGTCGTTTAGGTCCTGCTCAAGAGCTTTTTGAAAAGCCCTTTTTTGAGTCGGTTGCAAAGGCTCTTCGTCCAGGAGGTGTTGTGTGTACTCAAGCAGAAAGTATATGGCTTCATATGCATATCATTGAGGACATAGTGGTGAATTGTCGCCAGGTTTTCAAAGGTTCTGTCAACTATGCTTGGACCACGGTCCCTACATACCCAAGGTATGTTCTTTCATAATTTGATTTCTACTTTCCCATTTACAGTCTTGTCTGCAAAACACACCCTTATGAAGCTATGATCCGTATCCATGTTGTAACTTTTTGTGCTGCTGTATTTATTCTTCCAATAAATGGTTTATTTGAAACTGCAAAACAGTGTTTTCAATTGCGGAAAATAGCTGTTGTTTGTGTTTTGTCATGCTACTGTGCTATAGCACCACAATAACTGTTGTTAAATACTACTAACTAGCGTATTGCGCAACAATAGCGATTTGTTTAATCATCATCAGTCTTAACTCTTAATTCCTATTCAATATTTAAAATTTCTTAACCCTCTTGGACGCCAATTGTTTATGTTGTGTATCTGTATTATACATGTCAATTTGACAACATTCTGTTAGATAAGATGATATTTGTTAATGGTGCTTTATTTTTCCTTCCTGTTTCAGTGGAATGATTGGTTTCATGCTTTGCTCTACTGAGGGGCCTTCTGTCGATTTCAAGCATCCAGTGAATCCTATTGATGAGAATGATAGCCAGCAGGCTGGAAGACCGTTGAAATTTTACAACTCTGAGGTATGCTGCCCAAACCATGTTCGATTTTCCTTATAGTCCAAACTCCCCTCAAAATCGGCCCAAACCCTTACAAGGCCTTAAATGAACTCTAAGATGATGAGCTGTCTTTTCGTTTTCTCCTTTTCTTTTCTGAATGTTCGTTCATTCTTGAATTTTGGTTGATATTTCAGATTCATTCAGCGGCTTTCTGTTTGCCATCTTTTGCTAAGAGGGCAATTGCTTCTAAATCAAACTGAGAACATTTTCATGGGATTGAAAGGGCACATTTGAATATTGGTATTAATCCTTTTATCGATCGATCCATCTCCGTCAATGAACCGTGGAATAACTTAGCGCTTCAAGTTGACATTGAAGTTTACTTCTTATTTCATGTAAAATGTGTTGTAGTTGATGGATTCAGTTTTTAGGAACTTCCTGCCTCAAACATTATTGACAGACAATATGGAACCTTTTTGTTCAATGCATTGCTTGGTTTTTATGTATTTCAAATTAAAATTTGATCTTATGTTTTGATTATTATTAACTACACTAATTAACACCTGTAAATTGGTGAGCAAATGAGTGGAATGCCTAAAATACTAGTAACAGAAAGTGTTAAATTTAACTTGTCGACCATCATTACATCGGTTTGATTGGATTCGGACTTTTGCTTGCAAGGTCTGAGACTTGAATCTTGTGAATGACAAAAATATAGTCGGAAGCGGAGATTCACTAAATGCGGTAAGTTAAATTTCTCGCCAGAGATTATTTGTTCACAAAACTAATAAATATTTTGCACAAATAACGTATAGTTACCAAAAAAAATGTCCTATATACGTTGAAATAAGTTGAATCTTACATGTAAGTAATAGAAGGATGTAATACTCATTCAGATAGAGTATGAGGAAATTTTCAAGAAATGATCGATATTTTTTAGCATTTGTGATGTCTAAAAGAGAGAAAGAGTGTGTGTGTATACCATAAATATTTTGCACAGATAACACATAGTTACCAAAAAACACCCTATATATGTTGAAAGAAGTTGAATCTTACACGTTGAAGTAATAGGAGCATGTAATACTCATTCAAATGGAGTGAGGAGACTTTCAAATGGATATTTTTTTAGCATTTGTGACGTCTAAAAGTATGAAAAAAAAAATGTTCCTCAAAGAAAAAATAATAATGGAGAAGGTAACAAAATTCTCTTACCTTATTTAGGTTGAGATCATATATTGTTCATTATAAACCACTGACACAGACATAAGATGCCATATAGACACTGACACATAACAAACAGCAAATACCATAATATACCAAGAGAATCATGTTCAAGATAAGAAAGGATTGGAGAAGTTAGAAGTTAGTTCGATACTAGTAGTTAGTATTGTTACTTAGACAACAAGTAACGATCTTCTACACTATTGTAGTAGTTAGCACACTTTAGATCACACTTGTACTTTATAAAGGCTTAAACATCATTTTAGTCCTTGTATGTACACGAAATTTTGGTTTTAGTCCCTGTATCGAATTTTGTTCAAAATAAGTCCCTGAATCAACCAAATTTTTTTATTTTAGTCTCTAAAGCGAAAATTCGCAGGAAAATTCGCAAGTTTTCTGCAGATTTTTCTACGAAATTTTCTGCAGATTTTCGCTTTAAGGACTGAAATCAAAAAAATTAATTGATTCAGGGACTTATTTTGAACAAAATTCGATACAGGGACTAAAACCAAAATTTCGCGTACATACAAGGACTAAAATGACGTTTAAGCCCTCTATAAATAAGTGATGTACAATCATAATTGATCAATGAATATGCTAATTCCCCTCTCTTTTGTTCTCTACAGACATTGACACTGTCACATAGACATTGATGATTTAAGAAAATGGAAGTAATTGAGTGTCAGATATTGGACATGCCTTCAATGTAAATTGTTGGTGTTACAATTGGCTAATAATACCAACTTTTGTACATTAATGGCTCAATTGTAGGAGGAACATTTGCAATATACTCAATGATTTGTAGATATGCGAATGTGAATATGCTTCCAAATCATCAACCAGCTGATGAACACACCTGAAGTTATATCCTCAAACTTCCCACTCCTGAGATGAAAAGGGCCTTAAACATAAAGGAATTTTCGAAAGAAATTCAGCTTTGAAAAAGCTTTTGTTACTGCTGGTTCTATTGGGAACTTCCCTGATTATTGGAGATGGCATTCTAACACTGGCAATATAAGCTTTTGTCATAGAAATAACTTATACATAAGTACTTATGATAAGCGTTTAATTAAGTTGTTTATCCAATCTTAGGGTTGTTTGGACTGAATTATGTGAGCATATAAACATTTGTGAGACTCTTTTAGATAGGTTATAACAACTTATAAACAGGTCATTTCCATAAACTCTCTAGGACAGCTTATAGCTTATATAAAAACAATTTGACATTATTTTATTTTGTTATAGAGATAGCTTATAGGTAAGTACTTATATGACATGCACTTTTTCTATAAGCGCTTATTTTATCTTTGTGTTTTGTCATGGAACTTGAATGTATAACCATAATGCTTCTATGTTGCAGGGGTCTCTGCCATAAGATAAAGTGTGCTACAGTGAAATAAACTGGATTGATCAGAGTGAGTCTATCTTTTTTTCTTCATTTTCTCAAGAATGCTAGCTTTTATCTTTCGTGTAGAAACCATGGAAATAAACAAGTTGGAATTTTGCAATCCAGAATTTAATTTGTTTTCATCTGTTGTTGTTTGCAGATACAGTAGTTATTGTTTCAATCATAGTCCTAATGGCTTTGTTCAACAGACAAATATTAGGTACCACTAAAATGAGATTCATGTTTTCTCCTATATGGTAAAGTTCCTCTCATCTTATATTCCATGTAGTACTATTTTTTTAATTTTTAAAATAGTATCGTAAGCACCAACACTTCGGATTAAAGATGTGTTTGGTGTCCAATATGTATCGGTCACTTTCATTTTAAATTATTATCATTTATCAATATTGTGTTCAAAGTCCGTGTTTGTGTAAGTGCTTCATAGACTGAGACAGAAAGACTATTTGTAGTATAATCATTACTGATGCAAATACAATTCATATTGTTATTCGAGGCATAGCTGAAGTTGGTGTGATGATAGTTAGCACAACCTTAGTAACACTAGTAATGCTTTTGCTACATTTTTCCTCTCAGTAATATACACATGGAACTATGGAAGTGTACTAAAGTACAAAAGTGAAGTTAAGCACAAAATTTTATTGGATTTAATGCATAATCTTGGACCAAATTTTGGAACAAAAAGAGTTCCAGGAATAGGATTGTTATACACTGAGCTTGTCCAAGGAATTCTTGTGCATTTTCTTCTAAGCCTTCCAGCTATTCACTCTACTATAGTTTTTGTTTGAATCAAATATGTTCCTATCCCTATGGTTCCTCAAGAAGAAAGATTCATTTTTCAAAGAGTTTGCTCGAAAGAGTACCATATGTTTCAATGTGTTGCGAGGTATGGTTATAAAGAAGTAAGAAACGAAGATCATCGTGTATCTAGAGGACTTCTTGATAATGGAAGCTCAAGAAAGTGATGAACTAATGGTTCTTCCATTTATGCTTGATGATAATTGTGAAGATATGTACGTCCGACACGTGTCAGTGTTTGTATAAATTGTGTTCGTGTCAGTACTTCATAGGTCTAAGGTGAACTCTTGCAGTTCTTTATGATAATTTTGTATGCAACCTTAATAAGGAACAAAATAGAAACATTGTTAGTGACATTTTTTTTTCTTTCCTTTTGTTATAATGTATGGTAAAATTTTCATAATACAATATGGTTCCAAATTGTGATGGTTCATAAAAATGTTTGTGGTCCATATATATTCTATTTTAATGATGCATTTCAATAATATGAGAGTTAGTAACTTAACACAATGAATTAACAATGAATTAGTTTAAGTGATAAAGGATCTTGAACCTCTTGAGCATGTGGTCAATGATTTGATTTGTAACTCATGCGTATGTAACAAATTCATTTGAGAGGGGAGAACCCACTTTGTATTTTCCACAGATTTCTTGACGAAGATTAATCATTGCTAACGATAGTGAAAAACTCATACCTATATCATGATAACGGAAAAACAAATCTTGACTTGACCAAAACACATAAAAAATAATTGTTGATATGTTCATTTCATGGGCCAAGGTCAATAAAGCTGTCTTTGGACCCACATTTTTAGGTTGATGGGCCAAAGTCCATTGTTTGTCTTTTTTGATTGATAGATACTTTTAATTTGTCTTCAAAGTTCCAGAGATCTCTGTTTATAATTAGCTTACCTCCCCATAATTTGATTTTTTTTAATGAATTTTTGTTTATATATGGAGATACAAAAAGAATTTAAAAATAAAGATACGACTTGACAAATATATAATTACTTATTCACTTCAAAAAAAAAACTTATTGAAACTATTGAAGGATAGTAGTAAAGTAATGGAAAGAAAATGAAATCTCTTTAGTTCATTTGTCAAAAATATTGATAAAGAATTAAAAAGATATTCATGTTTTCTGTTGTTAATTTTTCTTTTAGTAGTTTTTACAAGTTAAAATAAAATAATAATAATAATAATAATAATAATAATAATAATAACAACAACAATAATAAGGGAAAACAATTTTTTAATATGTTTTACACTACAACAGAAGGCCTGTGCCTCCCCCATCACAATATTTTATTTCTACTATGAATTTATGGGGTGGAAAACAATTTTATGGTTTGGTGAGTGTAAAACATATTCAAAATTCTAATATTCAGCTTAACAATTTTAATTCTACTATTAATTTGCTACACACAAGACGAATTTTCCCAACTGAATTTTCTTTTCATGCAAGAGTACGTGATCAAAGCTTTGACTACTTGCTTAAGGGGGTTTAAAAAAACCAAATGATAAAACCTACAATTGATATGAAGTTGGATCAACAAGTTTGAAATAAAACAAACATCGTACATGTTAGGCCAGACGTCATTATTATTTTGGGGTTCAAACGCCAGGGTTCAAACGTCAACTCACTCACTTATATGTGTCAGTTTATGATGACTTTACTATTACGTTTAATTATCACCGTCCTATATACGTGTTAGATGGCGATACAATTTCATCCATTTAAGAATTGTAGTTAATTAGAACTCATGGTATATATCACCATAAAAGTGTCATTTGCATGAGTATATTATAGGTTGAAACATATTAAATTCCTTGTCATAGACACTACCCTAATGCTATATGTGCTTCATTAACTTAGATGTGTGCAATAATGATACCGCTGAGAAAAAGAAAACCAAATAAAATAATTAAGTATACAAAAGGACAAGTGCTTGAACACTAAATTGATAGTTTGTAATTCTTGATTTGGTTATGAAAGCTTCATTATTCAAGGACATCTCCAAATCACTTTGCACATATCTTACAATTCAAAGGGTTGTGACTGCCTTTCAAAAAAAAAAGGTTATGGGACTGAAAATATTAAATTAAATTATATATAATTATAATATGTAGGGTCACATGATCATTTTATGGATGGTTATATACTCATCTCATGCACCACACATAGAACTAAACTACATAAATAAGTAGGGTCATTATATTAAGATGACCGCTCCCTTTAATGTGTTCAAAATCAAATCACTTTTTCCAATTTGGTGAGGTTGACTATAGAAAATGAAAGCCCCCCAATCTAGATTAATAATTATGTGTGCTTGTTTTTGGATAAATAATTTACTTGTAGTTTATAGTATAAACATTCATGTATGAATTTGCACAAGTTATTTTTATAGCAAAAGATTAAAAAAAAGTTAAATATGCTACAAACTGTTTTCATAAATTATATTGAAAAACTTATGAAAATAAGCCAAAAAATACTTATGAAAATTGTCATAAGTTATTTTTATAAATTCTTCTCAACAATATCACAACTTATTAGTAGATAAGTTCAAATCGGTCAATCTAAATAGTCTTTACATAGTAAACAAAAATTGATTCAATTAATAGGAATGATTCACTATTTGTAAACCATTCAAATTTTATGGCATATTTGAAGATTTTTCTGATAGATATTTTTTAAGTATTACCTTTATAAACACTTTTAAATTTTTTATGTCAGTGAACCAGAACCACTAAAACCAATTCACATAAATTTTACCTTTTAAAAATGGTTATATATGGTGTCGGTAATATATGATTCATGAGTAGTTTGGTTATGAATTTTATTCTTTAAGTACTATAAGTATAACAAATTAAAATAATAACATAATATAATATACAACCAATAATGCAATCAAGCATCTCCCAAGTTCCCATATTCACAGCATCGATTCGAAGGACAGCTTTGTGAAAAGGACATATAAACAACATTTATCCATAAGAGGGATATCTTAAATATTGATAAAACATGAGCCCAAATCTTAATAAAACCTAATTAGACTTCATAGATAGATACAAGATAGATTATGAAATTTGGTCTCAAAATTTGGTGTGTATGATTAAGGATGTATTTGATCTGTTAAAAAAAAATTAGAGACTGCACATGCAATTTTAGTGTATTATGTTTAATTTTAAAACTGTTTTTGAGACTGAATAAATTGAGGATCAAAGGAATGAACAAAAATAAATATTCTTGTCTCAAACCGAACCATTAGACAATTTTTTATTCTCAACATAAATTGTCTAAAACATCAAATTTAAAATAATATTTTCTCCATCAAACATCTTACATCACAAATGGTCCTCCACTCATTTGTTTTTTTTTTTTTGGTAAAAAATTCCAACTCATTTGTCTTATACTAATTTGTTTTAAGAAAATAATTATGATTTGAGTAAAATATATTTTTATTTTATAATAATAAATAAGTTGGAATTTTAGAGTATCTAGTCAACTTTGTCACGTCAGCTTCAGAGATGCCACATCATTTAAATGAGAGGGGAATTAAAACAAATGATTGACTTTCAAAATAGGAGGACAAAAAAGTTGGATTTTAAAATAGATCGGACCAAAAGTTCAAAATTTTAAAAATAGATCGACCAAAAATGCATTTAAGCCAATATTTTATAATGGAGATAATATAAACGTGTAGTACTTGATTATGTATAATTAATTCTCAATGAGTTGCAGCCTAACAATTGATATGGTATATTGACAGCTAGGTGTTTAATTTAATTAATTTAAGTGTATACTCTATGTTTATCTAACTCGTGCTTGTTTTGGTTTTTGGTCAAGTACTCGTGCTTGTTTTACCTAATTAAGCATTAGGAAATTATATTAATTTAAGTACATAGCTTTATATTACTTTTATTATAACCAACATATATAGTGCGACATAAGTGGTAGATATTTGGGTTCCCTAACCATTAGATCTTGAGCTCGATCCCGACCAGTACGTATAGAGAAATATTTGTTGGGAGAGATCAACCCCTTAAATGAATCTCAGTTATTTCGAGAGGATTAATCTCTACAGTTGTGTGTGGAGAATAGTTTACCAAAAAAAGTATTACTTTTATTATAATTGAGTTTATCCCTCAACCAAAAATCAGAGGCTAGCTAATTATTTTAAAATACTGAAAATGATTTAAGATATTGGCTTTCAAAGATAAAAGGAACTTATACTAAGAATTACTAAGTACATTCAAACACAAGGCGTGTCACAACTTGTTGATATAATTTTCATATTGATTTAAGAGAGTATACATTATATCAGAAATTTAGAGTTTAAACAACTCTAAAATGCAGCGGTAATAATTTCTTTTAAGAAAAAACTTTGCTATTTTTTTACAATTTAATCTAATTTAAAGAATTAAATTTGATATTCAATAAAAAAAAATACAATATTTATTATCATAGATGGTGTCATATTTTGGGTTTAATTTTCTAAGTTTGGTTAGGTTTGGTAAGCTCCAAGAGGCCTATACCTTTCGGTAACAAACAGAGACAGTATAATCAGATAAAATAATCGATCTCCAATAATAATATATGGTGTGGAAAATGCACATACTTACTATAGAGAGAAATTAAATGACGTGCTTCACAATCAATCATGTCGACACTTAGCTAGCCAATTAAATTGAGTATCTTTATTAATATTTTTTTGACAAAAGTATCTTTATTAAATTTAAGTACATTAGATATCAAAAAACAAAAATTAAGTACATTATATTCCTTCAAAAAAAAAAAGCTTTATAGTACTCTTCATTTCGTCGTCATGAGATATGTGGTAGCACGCATTATTCATATAATTTATTGACAATAATAATTATTTTTTATATAGAATTAAAGATATTCGTAAAAAATATACATTAACGTATATGCATGCAATAGTAAATTGTGATAGTTAAAAATGAATTGAGAGATTAATGCTTTTATTATATTGTGTTGAGGTTATCTTCATTAAATTGAGGTTATTATATTAGCTAGACAGTATTAATTTTATTTGTACTAATTGCTTATATAAAAACTCTAACAAAACAAAAAATTGTTTATATTTTTTTTGACAACAAAAATTGTTTAGACTATCATTCTTTAATTTGGATATTTCTTCTTTTAACTTTTTTTTTCATATGTGTAGAGCTTATTCATATATATAAGTTTTGGTTCATAATTGTAGTTTAATTTATGGCATCCAATAGAACGATGCAAAGGTGTAGAAACTAATTATAAGAGAGATTGTCTTTTAGATTTAGTGAACATTAAATAGACATTGAGTTTAAGTGATTATTGTATTCCACCTAATAACAAATTTGAAAAAAAATTAAATTTGATTTTTGAGTAGATCAATTATTATATAAAAGAAAAATGGAATACAAATTTAAAAAGGGGACCAAACTAAACCCTCAAAAGATTAACAAAATCTAAAATAAGGAAGACTCTATCTATTCCTAACAAGATCATCTCTAATGCTAATAGGAGCAATATTCCATCAAGAAGCTTAGTCAAAAAAAGACCTATAGAGGCAAGTTTGGTTGTCTTCCCTATAGATATGAGAAATGATAAAAGACATAGACTTAATTTTTAGCATACAATTTAACCATCTATTTTTCAATTGCCAAGGGACAATGTTAGAAGACTTGATAACCAAGGTAACTAACCTAGAATCAGTTTCAACCCATGAGTGATTCCATTGCTTATCATAAGCAAACTCAATAGCTAAAATGACCCTCATAAATTCGGCATGAAGAGCATTTGCAATACCAATATTCTGAGAAAAAATAAAGAGACTAAACTTGATATATATTTTACTAAAAAAAAGGTAAGGATTCAGCTTTGAATAATTTTTTAAGTGAAGACTTATTTTAGTCATTCACAATGTTGTAATAGCTCAATCAGTTTTTAACAAATATAAAACTTATTAAATTAATATATGATATTTTTGTATTTATGGTAAATTAATTAACCTATTATAACGAATCAGTGACTTATTTATCTTAAGTATGAAAATGTCATAGTAAAAAAAAAGTATGAAAATGTTAGGGATTAATTTTTTAAAAAATATTATCACAAAATTGTGATGACTAAAGGATATTTTTTGAAGTTCATATTAGAAGTGCAAAAATAAAAATTTACTGATGTTTCAGTACACCTAAAAGTCCTACATCATTTAAAAATTGAGACAAAGAGTAGTTTATACACAACAATCACACTCCTCAATTATTCAACGTGAGAACTCAAACGCATGCAGCTCAAATCAGACAATGTATATCTTAGAGCGTGGTGGCGTACTTGACGGTTGAATATAACATTTGCGCTAAAAAAAAGAGAAATAAGCTATATGCCTAATCTATAGTCACTTAAACTCAATATTTGTTTAATGTTGTTGAGGGCTTTTCTTTTTTGTTGAAGGCTTAAATCTTCAATAATAAGTTGTTGAAGCTCTAAAGCCTTCAACAATTTTTCATTAGAAATTCAATTTTTTTTGTAGTGTTTGAAAACTTCAACTCAATGTATAGTCTATAATAACTGTTGTAAAACAATTACAGAATTTGCAAAAAACAAGTTTTTATAAAAATAGTAATTGATAAAAAATTGCCAACCGATGATATTCGTAGCTGAGTCGCGGACTAGGTCGCTTTCTTTAAGACGTTTCGTGGTACTGCCAATTGTGCAAGCAGTTCTTAAAAATACCGCGACGCCTCTAGGATAAAACAGCTCCGTTCGAAAGAATACCGAAAGTCTACTACACTTGTAGAATTCAGACACCCTCTAATGATTAGTAAACTAATCACTCGAATATTGGTAATGAATCACCAATTCTGGAACAAAGCAAAAAGTATCGATTGAAAGAGCAAGAGAACAAAAACTGAAGACAAGGGAATTATTGAGTTTGATGATTATACATCACACACAAGCCCAAAGCCCAGGCCTAGATCCAGATCCGATCCGGACGGACGGCAGCGGCGCGCGCGATGGTCAAGGTTGATTGCGTTCTCACCCATCGCACAAAATTCTATACCTCTAAGGGCACACCCTTGTAATGGGAAAGTAGTATATAAATACTAATAAAATCTCAAATCCCACCAATGTAGGACTTAACAACTTTTCAAAATTCAGCCTATCAAAAAAAAAAAAAACTTTTCAAAATTCACAACTTACTACATGTTGTGTTCATAACATTCCAAGCTCTTTTCATCATCATTTCCATTCAAAATTCCAACAATAACACAATTGTTTCGGTTGTAATTTTTCTTAAAGAATTTTTCTTCTTCATTTATAGGAAATGGGGTAGTTTGAGTATTTTTTTAAACTTAGAATTATCCATTTTGATGTAATCTTCATTTGATTTTATGTCTTAGTATAATTAATACGAGTTTAAATCAATTTATATATTCAACCAATTTATAACTAAATGTCCACGTTGCATATTCAAAAATATAAATATTTCAATTGTTTAATCTTATCATGTTATTTATATATTATATATTGATCAACGATTAAAATTATTACATTTGAAGCTAAGTAACCATTCTTAAATCTCATAAGTTCATATAACAAATAATTGAGAATGTAATTGGTGAGATTAGAAGTCCAATTCCGTTAATCTATTTTGACAAAAAAATTAGGTCATGAAAATATTGCTTAAAAAAATAGTACGTAGTATAGGAAGAAACAAAGTGATCGGTTATTTAGTCAAAATATTAGGTCATGAAAAAGATAGAAAATATTTGTGTCTAAAAAAGAAAAGACAAAATTATGAAATAAAAAGGAGACAAAGAAAATAGTAATCGGTGTTTAAAAAGAGATATGTAGACTTTCCCAAACATGAAATGATGCTATCTTTGATTCGGATATCCACTTGGCTAACGCACTTATTATGCCTATTAAATATGAGCGTCTGCTTATACATTATGATAATCAACTTCAAATTTGCCTTTTATAGCCTATCAAAATTTAATAATGTTGTGGTCAACACCATTTTTATTCAACACTATAATCATCATCAACACCACTAATTAGTAATTACTCTTTGTTTGCTACTTAATCTTGTACCTTATCTTAGTGTAGAGATTAGGCCATCAACTCTAATTAACTTTTAGATCTAAATCATTATTTGTTGTATGTAACTATTTCACATTTTTTCTTTTTTGTTATCATAATATTAGTACAAAGTTTTCACGTACCGTTGTTAACGATGACTGATCTCTGACAGAGAACATGTGGGGCACACAAGGTTGATTCTTCTCTTCCAATCGAATTTTCTCTATACGCATGAGATATGAATCGAACTCTTGACCACATGCTTAATTAAGAGGACTAAAACTCTTACCACTTGAACTAATTCATTGTTGTTTACTGTTTCACATAATTATATGTAGTAGATGATTTAAACAATATAGATTGAACAACGTTAATCTATTTTGGTTAAATTTACATAAATTTTAATCTTAACCATTCTTTTTTAATCCAACAGTCATAATCAGTTGTTGCGCTGCGTCAAATCCACTTCCCTAATTCTTTGCTTAAATAACTTATTGCACAAGTAACTCATATGAACAACTAGATTGATTACTTCAACTATCTCTAGTTGTGGATAAATTTGTCTCTTGAATCCTTTTCATATGCTCATGGTGTAATACCATCAAAACCCATATTTTTACATTTAGCCTGTGCATGTGGTTGCCTCCACCATGTTTCAAGGTTCATAATTCTTATTTTGTGTTTGTGTTCCAGCTTCACGGTATGGCCTATATATGTTTTTGTCGTAATATGAGTTTCAAGTTTAAGTTTATGGTGAAATAGTTAACGAAGTCTTTTATGATCTTAATTATATGTAAAAGTTAACGATAATACTATAACGAATACAGATTTATAAAATTTATTATTAGATTGAAAATTTATATCATATAAATCATCAATGTTAAATTTTAAAGAAATGAAAATTATTTGATATATTATTGAAATCAATTAAGAATAATGGTTTATGAGTTTTTTTATTGAATATCATTAATTTTAATGGATTTTAATAATATATCAAATAATTTTCAATTTCTTTAAAATTTGACATAAATAATCTATATAGTATAAACTTTTAATTTAATAGTGGATTTTATAAAACTCGTATTTGTTATAGTGTTATCATTCACTTGTACACCGTAAAAATTTGGTGTAATAATATTCCATATTAAACAAACCAGAGTTTCAATTCTATTTTACAATTTGGATTTCAAACGAAATTAGCAAGACATTATGCTTTAAATTTTAGGCCAAAAACAGGTCCTTATTTTATTTAATTTAGTTATAAATATATAATAGATTTAAATGACATTTTTGTTCCATGTACGCGTTTTTGACTTTAGTCCTTATATATTTTTTTCTTAGAAATACATCCATGTATTTTAAAATCTTTTGGTTTTAGTCTCTACAATTAAAATCCATAGAAATTTCTGTAGGTTTATCCTATACATTTTTCTACGGATTTTAAATTTGCACGTTTTTTCAATGAATTTTTCAGCGAATTTTAATTTTAAGGACTAAAATTAAAATATATAATTTTAACATATAAGAATGAATTTCTACAAAAAAAAAGATGCAGGGTCTATAAAATAAAAAACACGCGTGCAAATAGAGATGAAAATGTCATTTTTTTTTTGACAACCAATGAAAATGTCATTTAAACCTATATAATATGACAAAATTTGTTTTAGAATAAAATTTGTTTTAGGTCACTAAACTTTGTAGGGCCGTACCTGATTTCAACCCTCGTGTTCAGACTGCATTTCACAATTTACAATTTGTGTTAATGTGAATAGTAAGAAAAAGTAAAAAGAATTTTTTTTTAAATTTTTTATAAATTCATAATTTATTATGATATATCTATAATATTTACATTTGGTTTTTTGTTCGAGACTGGAGTTTTGACTGC
The DNA here is from genome assembly GCA_951804385.1 of Trifolium dubium. Classification (NCBI taxonomy): domain Eukaryota; kingdom Viridiplantae; phylum Streptophyta; class Magnoliopsida; order Fabales; family Fabaceae; genus Trifolium; species Trifolium dubium. The sequence continues at coordinate 29,758,073 of OX638069.1, read as the reverse complement.
TGAATGCAGTAATTAATCATTCGTTGAATTGGAGACACCTCAAATCATGAACAATTGATTCAGAGATTTAAAATTGTTTCATATTTAAAGTGATAATCGAACACTTAACTTTTGATTAAAAGAAATGAACTCAACCGTTCAACCACACTTATATATGTACTAGTATTTGTTTATTAGTTGATGGTTAAAATTATTCATTTTACACTTTAACGAATCGTTTGTTTCAGAGAAGTTGAATTCATACAAATACACACCTCAATTTTTTGTGGGTTCTATCAAATTTCCAAGTATATATAGTATATATTTATCTGTTTAATAAATATAGTCCCTTTTTTGTCAATTATAAATGTAGGAGTACTTCATTCATTTTATTTTATTTTATTTTAAGAAATAGAAAGCATCTTGCCTCACGAATATTCTGCATGCACAGTTTGAGTCAGTATAAATTGTCGTTTTCTACAAATAAAGCATTAAATTTGTCAATAAATGGGAGGATATAAGAAGATAATTACTACGTATCCTCGTGTACTCTTAGAATACATTCCATAAATTGTACCAAAAAAAGAAGAAAAAAAAAATACATACTATAAAAATCACAATTACAAAACTAAACGAAAAGAAATCAAAAAAACTAATTAAACCAAAAGAAATAAATGGATAAAGATAACAATCGTTAATTACTAGCTACTACTTAGCTTATCCATCATGATTTCTCAAAACAAAAATAAAAAAACTCATCCCTCATGAAAAACAAAAAAGAGGAAATATACAATAGCTCATATATATGTTTCAATTTATCTTTATCTCTTTTTTAGCTATTAATCGCTTGATCTTTACAATTTACTAAATTTTCATATTTTGGTATTTTAATATGGGCACAAGTTAACATGACCTTTCTTTAAATAAATTATATTTTTTGGCTTTTATTTAGAGTTACAATACTCCTTGTTGTTTTTATCGTTAAAAAAAATTGTTTTTTAAGTTTATTAAATCGTTAGTTGATGTAAAATAATATCACATACATTAATTTATTTTGGATTAAATATTTTTTTTGTTCTTGTAAATATACAAATTTTTTGTTTTAGTCTCTCTAAAGTTTTTCTTTAATTTTTAGTCTTTAGAAAAATTTTAATTATCACTTTTGGTCCCTATTTTTAAGGCAATTCATGTATAACCTTTGCATTTTTTAATGGAATTGTGCAAAAATTTGTAGAATATTATAAAAATCTCTCCCAAAAAAATTGAAATTTTTTGGGAGAAGTTATTATAATTTTACAAACTTTTATGCAAAATTTTGTTCAAATTTTTAAAAGAAAGGACAAAAGGTGAATATGGAAAACTTTTTGGGTACTAAATGTTGATCGAAGAAAATTTCAATGAGATTAAAACAAAAAGTTGATATATATATATATATATATATGACCAAAAAATATATTTAACCCATTTATTTTATGCAGAGCCGGCCTTAGCCCCAAGAAAATTGTGCCTTGGCTTTGAGCCTCTAAAATATAGGGGCCTCAAAAAAAGTATTTTAGGTAATTATATGACTAGATTTAATTCATATTTGGCCTAAAATATATAATATGAAGATTTGATTGAATAATTTGTTTCAAAAAATATTAGGAGGGAGATTTTTTTAAATAGCTAAAATATATAATATGAAGATTTGAATGACTAATTTTAAAGTTGTTAATGCTATTTTATAATTTAAATAGATGTTCTTTTAAAAGAAAGTAGTAATATAATTCTTATGGTACAATTTTATTTTGTTAGGGGTCCATTTTAATTGTTTGCTTGGGACCTCCAAAATATCGAGACCGGCACTGATTTTATGCTCTCTCTCTAAAACTATTTATTTTAATTAGATCATTGGAGGAACAAATGATCTAATTCTGTAATAATACGGCCTCTAAAATATTAGTATATTTTAATTTGCATTTTGTTTGGTGAGAACTGAGAACACATCAATATTTAGTAAGAATAATTTGATAAAATTTCTATTCCCATTCTTCTATTTATAATTTTGTTTAATTAAGTATGTATCATAGATAAAATGACAATTATATTATTGTCAAAAAAGAAGAAGATGAAATACCACTGAAAAAATCACAGATACTCGTATGTAGAATGAATAATTAACCAAGTCATTAAATTTAAGTGTTAACTAGAAAAATACCCGTGCGATGCACGGGTTCGTTAATTATTATTTTTTTGGTATATCAGAAAATGTTCATTACTATTGATAAACAAAGTTAATGTATATAATAAATATTAATATTAATGTAATATTTTGATAAAATATTGTTTATTTTATATGCAAAACCCGTTAAAATATCTGCACCGTAACTCATACATGTTTATAATTTTCCGATGAAGCAAAACCTCATGTTTATATATGCTAATACTATTTGTTATGTCTCATATATTTTTATCTGCGACAAATATTTATTCTGTATTAGTTTAGTTTTATACGTGAGTGATAGATACTTGTCTAATTTTTTGATCTTTATCAATGACATATTTATTCATTATTGTAGTTATGTATCAATAACTTATAATTGTCCCGTATTTTTCATTTTATTTAACATTTTTACAAATTTTAAGATTTTCTTAATGAAATTTTTAAGTGTGTCAGTTAAATATATTTAATAAATTATTTTTGACGGTTCCGTGCCCGTTGCAAATTCTATATGTTTACATTTGAGTCACGCACATTTTTTTACTATTACTACAAACTTTTTTTTGTCACATTTGTTGAACTTAGCATGACCCTATCGTTTATATACTATAATTGATTAAATAACATTTAAAAATGTTAAAATAGATAATTTTTAGATTGAAAAAAATAATATAGTAATGACACATTTGAAGCAAATTAATGTTTCTCATTGACAAACATCCATCCAGTGTTTTTTTATACATCTAAGAGGGACAAACATTTTACATTTTTATCTATTTATCAACGTCGACAACTATTTGTCCCATATTTTTATTTTTAATTAATAGTAGAATAAACATTGTTGTGACTTTTGTTGAACTTATTATGATGACCGTATACATAATACTATAATAGTAACTTCTAAAAATATTTTGTTAAGTATATACTCCTTTCGTCCCAAAATGTAAGAGAAAAAAACTTAAATCTTTTGTCACAAAATATAAGAGAAAAAGTTTAAATATTTATCTTTTCAAAATTTTTTTACTATTTCTCTTACTTTTTTTATAACCAACAACCAATAAAAACTGTTTTTACATCTTTCCATACAACTTTTTAAAAAAAAACATACTCTCAATCATTATATTTTACTTTTTCTTAATAATGTTGATTTTTGTTTTTTTTTCTTACATTTTGGGACGGAGATGTTGGAAACTTTTTTTTTTGAAGAATAGATGTTGGAAACTTGAAATGCACAGAAAAATAGTTTTCAACATATTTTGTCAAAAAAAAAAACTACTCAGTACTACACTACTCCGTAAAATGAAAAGATGAGATGACATATTTATTCATTATCAAATAGATTTCATGGACGTGGGTCTAATAAAAAAATAATATGAGATGACTATTCTTAGGAATATGAGATAACTTAATGGGAAAATGAAAAGGTTTTCTTCTGTCATTAATATTGTGAGTTGGCTATTCTTAGGAATGCAATTAATAGAGTCTCTTTTGTCAGATTAAAAATTAATTAAATAATTAACATTTTAAAATGATATTACTATCCACAAACTTAATGATTTAATGAGATAATATGAGGATAATGATGAAAATTTATAAGTAATTAATTTTTCTATAGTAGATGAGTTTCACCAAAAAGACGGATTTCGGGAGAACCTGAGTTTGATTTCTGGATGGAACAATTTCTTGACCAGACTTTACTTACTTCGCGAACGAACTCTGAACTACTAGGGGCCCCTTCACCTATAGGAACCAGAAGATAAAAAAAGGAAAAAAGAATGAATACTTATTTCTTAATAATAAAAATATGAAATGAGCAAAAATAACCCTTATCTTGAAGCTGAGAAATTAAAGTGAGACGTACATAAATTATAAATGCATTTAAATTTAATTTTTATTATATTTTTAATCTTATAAATTTTTTTTCCACATAATTTTAGTCTCTACTAAAATTATATTTGTTAAATTATCATTAAACTCTTAGTTTTATAAATGATTTTTTATAGGCATGTTTAAAATATGATATAAAGTTTATATACTAAAATTTAAATTTTTTTTAATTTGATATGTATTTAATATGAATTTTTTAAATTACAAAATTTTTTGATAAACGTAACGAAAATCACGACCTAAAAATCAAAATTTTGAGCTCATTTTTTCTGGAAGAACTTTATATGATGTTCTAAATATACCTGCGAAAAAATCATTTAACATACATTTTGATTTAACAATAGACACCAAAATTGAGTGCATGATAATTTTTTAAGACGAAAAATTTAATAAAATTAAGTGAGAATAAACTTAGAAAGTCATTTTTTTGTACATAGACAAAATAACAAAATCATTAGAAATTCACACACACAAAGTAGAGAGATTGAAGTTCCCAATTATGAATATCTTATCTAATAATTTCTGTATTTTCTGCCAGTTAAACTATGACTTCTAAATAAAATATCTCCATTTTATTAAGACTAAAAACACATTTTAACCCCATATAATACCACTTTGTTACATATAATAAAGCTATATTATAGATTGATAGATAGATAGGAAGAGGTGATTGAATATATTATTTTTTTGGTTACATGAATTGAATATATTCATTTTGACTTTCTCAAAAAAGAAAAACAGATACATACAAATTTATTTATTTACAAACACAAATTCAAATATAGGGACATAAATGTAGTGCAACACTACTTTCTCATCTCTTGAGTTAGTGATGACTTTAGAAAAGATGAAGCTCTTATCACCAACACGAAGAAAGCCAAAACCTCTCCCACCAACCCCACCACCAAACTTTTACTACTTTTTTTTTCAATTCTCATCTCACGTTCTCTCCCCCACACATAATGATGTATTCCCTCGGTCTCAAAATATAAGAGAAAATTAGTTAAAAAAAATAAATGTATCTGAACCAATTTTTAACTAAATACATCATTTTTTTTTACCAATTTTCTCTTATATTTTAGGATGAAGTAGTAATTAGATCGGTTTAGATTAGTTTTTGATGAATTTGATGTTTGGAATAATAAATTTTTGATTGATTCAATTTAGTTCGGTTTTTGATGTTTTAGAAAACAAATATGAATTAAATTAATCGGTCTAATTCAGATACTTTAATCGGTTTGTATCATTTTTTTGTTCCGATGTATTATCTCATATTATTTATTTACGGATATATTTTCTGCTATTCTTTTTCATTCACACGTAACACTTGATGTAATCAATTATCACTCTAAATTTTGTCAAAAAAATAAAATTATCACTCTAAATAAAAAAAAGACACATGTTTCAATTTAAACAAAGCTGAAAATAATAAATCAATACGTTTATAAATACAAAATACAATTCAAAGATCTTCAAATACAAAATATGATCCATAAGAGGAGTTCATCATCAAAAATAAAATATAACTATATATGAAATTAAGTTCATAAGCTCAACATCAAATAACAAAGTACAACTAAAATAACATCTCAATTATTTTCCCACTTCACTACACAATTCTTAATAAATTGAAATATATACAATTACTTATAATATAAAACATTGACTTTTCAATTTAAAAGAAAATAAAAGTAAAATTAACAAAGAAAAATAGAAAAAATGTGTGAACTTTTATAGACTAAAATTAATAAATGAATAATAATATAACTATCGATTCAGTTCATCTATTATTCAATTTCTAAAAATTAAATCCAAAAATCAAACCAAACTACACGATTTTTTAATTGGTTCGGTTGTTCATACAAACCAAAAAATTTAATTTTTTTTTCTCAATTTAGACTAATTTAAACTGTCAATTTAATTAATTTTTTCTGATCCAATTACACTTCTATCCGTACAAAATCTCTCTCTCACACACAATCTCTCTCTACAAATACACGTAACACGCTATTTCCTTTTTTAGGTTTCAAATTTTGACATCAGAGTTAGCTCACTCACACACTTTAGAACAAAAAATAAAATAATGTCACACACTCTTTGGGTTTGTTTGTGCTTTTTTATATGCTTGTTTCAACTTGTTGCTCCCTTCTATAAAAAATAATAGATCTAGTCAATTAATTCACACCGATTATAAAAATTATATAAATAAAAGAAATATTATTAGATAAATAAATAAAATAAGATAATTATTTTTTTTAAAATACATTTCCTTAGTATTAATTAAGGTAAATATATTTTAGTCAAAATTACAACCGTGTATATTTCTTTTTTCACATTAAATCAAAAATTGAAATGAATTAGTAAGATTTTTTTCTCTCTATAATAATAGATTAATTATTTTGTGATGGAAATTTTGTTTGTTCAAAAGTGTTTGCACAATAACTTCTCATACAAGTGAACAATTTTTCATCAACATATTATTAAAATTAAAATAATCAAACCGATATTTCGTGTGCATCTTCCCATCATAAATTAAATAATAAATAACTCTATGCAAGCTAGGGTGGTCATAATCTCAGAATTGAAGACTTGAATCCTTATTATTATATTTTGCCGAAAAGTATAAAAATTTGATTCCTTTAATTAAATAATAACTTTCTCTTACCAAAAAATAAAATAATAACCTTCTATTTTTATTTATAGTATTTAAAAAAAAAACCCATCATGTTCTGAAAAGTTAATATACAATAAATAATTTATTTAAAAAAAAGATTAATTCAAGAAAAAATTGATTATTCATTAATTAAAGAAAAAGAAAAAAAAAACTTTTTTTTTTGCTTTTATTATAGTCTTTCTTTCTTATCAAGATTGAATTTCACTCTCACACACAAAAAAAAATTATATATTATATATAAGTGCATATCATAAATTTTGTTTTCTATATAAATCTTTAATTTGTATTTTTCTCTTAACTGGGTTTAGAGTTTAAGCAATTGTGTGTGTGATCATAAAAATCTTCAATTTCAGTGTTACAAAAAAAAAATGGTTTTTAAGTGTTGAAAGTTGAAACCGCACATGTTATGGATCTGGAAGGTGGAACTCGTCGAATTTCTTCAAAGGTAAGTTAATGGGCAAGCTTCAAAACCTTTAAAGTTTTGATTTTTACATCATGGGTTGGTTCTATATTTGATTCAAACAACGTTTGTTGATGTTGGTATTTATTTACTTATAATGTTACTACACTGTTCTTTATGTTTTTGTTTTTGTTTATGTTTATGTTTCTTTGTTTTTTTGGTTTTGCAGAAAGATTCATGGAAAACAATTTTAACATTAGCATATCAAAGTGTTGGAGTTGTTTATGGAGATTTAAGTATTTCACCTTTATATGTATTTAGAAGCACTTTTGGTGAAGGAATTGGACATTCAAATACAAATGAAGAGATTTTTGGTGTTTTGTCTTTGGTATTTTGGTGTGTGACATTGGTTCCTTTGGTTAAATATGTGTTTATAGTGTTAAAAGCTGATGATAATGGTGAAGGAGGTACTTTTGCTCTTTATTCTTTGTTGTGTAGACATGCTAAAGTCAATTCTCTTCCTAATTGTCAATTGGCTGATGAAGAACTTTCTGAGTATAAGAAAGATGGTTGTGGCGGCGGTGGTGGTGGTGATGGTGTTCCAAATCATAAAGGTTTTGCCTTTAGGCTTAAGACGGCACTCGAGAAACGCAAGATTTTGCAGAAGTTTTTGCTAATTCTTGCTTTGATTGGAACTTGTATGGTTATTGGTGATGGTGTCCTTACACCTGCTCTTTCAGGTGATGATAATGATATTCTGTTGTTTTGTGTTATTTTCCTATACAGTTTCATTTACTTTTAGGAAATTTATCAGTTTTTAGGGTAAATAGTCATTTTGGTCTTTAAATGTGTGATATGTTGTCACAATAGTCTCTAAATATGTTGTTTATTATTTCTAATTTCGATACAATTATGATGCACTGACACAGACACCGGACACGACACAGACACGTTAACACAGATAATTTTTTTGAAAAATGATATAATTCAATGTAATTGTAAGTGTCGGTGTCACATGTCCGACACGGGGACACGCCTAGTCCGAGGAGTGTTTGTGCTTCATTTGAATACTATAGTGGGAAGGCCTCATACATTTAGTTGACTCTTGTTTTTGACTTTTAATTACAAAATTGACACTTGTTTTTGAATTTGTTTCCTGTTTGTAAAATCTGTATAGGAAATATCGAAGTCATTGTTTTTTGTATTGAAATAGGAAATTTGTTTTACCTTTAGAGTCCTTTAAGTCAAAGTTACTGAGTTAGTTATTTTGTGTGAGTGCAGTTTTCTCAGCCATATCAGGATTAGAGCTTTCAATGTCCAAGGAGCATCATGCTTGTAAGTTTTTTCATTATGCCAATAGTAAATTTGTCTATATGCTCTTTTATTCTCAGTTTGGCAGTGTTTCTTTATACTTTTGTTGGAATGTTTGTGAGAAAGCTTTTTTAAGGACAAAACATGATGTTGCATTTGTCTCTGCATGTTTTAGACGTGATCTATATTTGTGTCCTTTAAAGTTTAATTCCACATGATCACATGTGATGTATTCGCACACTCTGAGCTGTATGTATGCTTTAGGCATATAACTTAAATAACAAGTGTAATGTGTTTGACCGAGCAGTGACATGAAGTGCTGGAACTTTGAACTGTTCGAGTTTCATAAATAGTCTTTCTCAATGTCGAAATTTGTCATTAGTTAGTTGAAGCAAGGGTTATATGCCTAAATACTAATATTCATTTTAATAGAGGTTTTTAAGAATATTAAGATCAATTTTGCTGCAAAAATGTGCTCTGTTGTTGCTAACTGGCTCGATGAGAAACAAAGCACTAATTATCAGATATTGAGTATGACTCATAGTTAGTGATAAGTGAGTAATGTTGTAATCTGGATCGTAGTATTTAAACACAAGTTGTACACTGTAAATCCTAAATAATAGAAAGGAACTGCAACCACTCTACAGTCATAGATTTAAGTACAATTGGCCAAATTTCGTTATGGAATGTCGCATGTTCATTGTTTGTTTTTTTTGCTCAATGCTTCTTCATTCTTTTGAACTGGAGTTGTTGACACAAGGAGGAATTACTTGAATAATTGATATTCTGCAGTAATATGACTTCTTTTAATGTGCATACCCATCTCAAGTTTTTATACTTTTGACAAATTAAAATTTGGATTTTGAATAATGAACTTATTAAAGAAGCCAAAAGAAGTGTTTATGTCGTATTACGCCTTAATTTTGTCTGTCCATTCTATGTCTTTTTACTTTTATCTGGAATACAAACTTTGACTCCACTCTGCTTTATCTGAAAGATGTGTGGCACATTCCTCACTGATATTGCTTTTGAAATTTGTTACAGATGTAGAAGTTCCAGTTGCATGCATCATACTGATAGGCTTGTTTGCACTTCAACATTTTGGCACACATAGGGTTGGCTTCTTGTTTGCTCCGATAGTGATTGCATGGCTATTTTGCATCAGTGCCATTGGAATATATAATATATTCTGCTGGAACCCTCAGATATACCATGCACTGTGTCCTATTTATGCTTTACGGTTTATTAGGAAAACTCAAACCGGTGGTTGGATGGCCCTTGGCGGAGTTTTGCTGTCCATAACAGGTCTGTATGTTTGGTTGATGACTAATTTATATTTTATGCTGTTATTCTCACCATTTCCTTTTCACTTATACAGGATCAGAAGCCATGTTTGCCGATCTCGGGCACTTCTCGCAATTATCAATCCAGGTATGGTATTTGAAATTTGGTATAGAGTATAATCAAATGTACCTAATATTGGATATAGCGATACACTAGTGTTTGTTGTGTCTTGCAATTTCAATCTGTTTGGATATAGCGACATGATTAGTGTTAACATCGCTTCTCATATTGGTTTTAGACCCTCTTTGGAGAAACATAATAAAATGATCATAGCAATTGCGTAAGCACTTATCATATACTAGTAATTACTTATTCTTTCTATAACAAAGAAAAAATAACGTCAAACTGTTTTCATATAACTTATAAGTTGTTTTCATAAGCTATCCTGCATAATTTACAAAAACAAGATAAAAAAACTTATGATCATGTAATAAGCTGTTTCTGCAAGCACTCCCAAACAGTTTCACAAGTACTTATGCCGGTATATAAGCTCAAATAAGTCAATCCAAATAGGCTCATAGTCATAGTTAAATAGCTTTTGGAAATGCTTATTTAGTTAACATCTCTTTTGCAGATTGCTTTTACTTCTGTGGTTTATCCATCTTTAATTCTTGCATATATGGGACAAGCTGCTTATCTTTCAAGACATCATGAAGTTGAGCATGCGTATCATTTTGGATTTTATGTATCTGTTCCAGGTAGGTGTTGCATAACTCAAGCAATTTTAGGTAGATGTAAGCGATGAAGTAGTTCTGTCTCGGATAATTTACGGTTTTCGCTCTTTTGCTTTCCAGAGAAATTGAGATGGCCTGTTCTTGTGTTAGCCGTATTTGCTGCAGTGGTTGGAAGCCAAGCCATAATAACTGGAACATTCTCTATTATCAAGCAATGTTCTGCATTAAGTTGCTTCCCAAGAGTTAAAGTGATTCACACATCATCCAAGATTCATGGACAAATATATATCCCTGAGATCAATTGGCTATTGATGTTCTTGTGTTTGGCTGTTACAATTGGTTTCAGAAACACACAACATCTTGGACACGCCTCAGGTATATGACAATGATTTCAAATTACATACAGATATATTAATTTTGCAACAATATGATGAGGAACTAGCAGACTCAAGAGGATGCATTTTTCTATAAGATATATAAAATTTTCTGTGCTATAGATCGTATCACAGTAACATTGCCACTTTTATAATGAAGCTATGTAGCGCCGACACTTCAGATTGAAGGCGTCTTTGGCATCTAACGCTTTTTGGTGTCCAACACCGACACGACACCAACACATGTGGTTATTTAATTATTTCATTTTCTCACATTATTACTGGTGTCGACATGTCAGTGTTGTGTCCGGTGTTTGTATTGCTTCATATTAATTAGCATGGCTTTTATGTACTTATGCATGTAATTGGTTATATATTTGAGTTGGGATATCATAGCTAACATAACGCTCTTTGCTCAACAGGTTTGGCAGTTATCACAGTGATGCTGGTCACTACTTGTTTGATGTCTCTGGTTATTGTACTATGCTGGCACCAGAATGTTCTCTTCGCGCTCATATTTGTTCTCTTTTTTGGCACCATTGAGTCTCTCTTCTTCTCCGTTTCTCTTACCAAGTTCTTACAAGGAGCATGGGTGCCAATTGCATTGGCATTTGTATTTATGACGGTCATGTATGTTTGGCATTACGGCACACTCAAAAAGTACGAATTCGATGTTCAAAACAAGGTTTCCATCAACTGGCTACTCGGCATTGGTCCAAGCATAGGTATTGTACGAGTGCGTGGGGTCGGACTAATACATACAGACCTAGTAGCAGGTATTCCTGTTATCTTCTCTCACTTTGTGACCAACCTACCGGCCTTCCATCAGATCCTAGTCTTTCTCTGCATCAAACATGTGCCGGTTCCACACGTCAGACCGGGAGAGAGATTTCTAGTCGGCCGCGTTGGACCGCGAAATTTCAGAATCTATCGGTGCATAGTGCGGTATGGTTACCGTGATATCCACAAAGATGATATTGAGTTTGAGAACGATCTCTTATGCAGCATAGCCGAGTTCATCCGCACAGGAAGCTTTGGACTATCATCAAGCGAAGAACTCGAAAAAATTGAAAAAATGACAGTTGTCGGGACACATTCTGCCCAAACAATTATGAGGAGCGACGATAATGTGGATAATAATAATAATGTTGATAATAACGTCGACTCGGAAGAGACGTCGTCCGAGCTTAAAGAGATAAAGTCACCCCAAGTGATTCAACAGAAGAAAAAGGTGAGGTTTTTGGTACCAGAGAGTCCAAAGATAGACTCAGAAGCAAAAGAAGAATTAGAGGAAGTGATGGAAGCAAGAGAAGCTGGAATAGCTTACATTATAGGACATTCATACATGAAAGCTAAACCAGGGTCTGGTACAATAAAGAAAATAGCTATTAATTTTGTGTATGAATTTCTAAGGAGGAATAGTAGAGCACCTTCATTTGTACTTGGTGTACCTCATGCATCATCTTTAGAAGTTGGTATGATGTACCAAGTTTAAATTTTGGTTTCACAAATGATAGAGTTATTATTATCAATCAATGTACATATTTTTTTTTTCTTGGTTTATAGTTTAGTTAAAAGGGTCATACACCATTTATCAAGTGGTGATAGATAATAGATAGTGTACAAGTTTTTCTCTTTATTATAGGCTATACTTTTTCACTTTTCAAAATTGTTTATAGAGATTGCTATTCATGATGTTAATGTTGGTGTTTTTTTATATTATTTTCTTCTTTTGGTTTCACCATCACCATCAATTTAGTATCCGGTTTGCCGAGCCGGTTAATTCAATTTTGGAATGAGTTTTGACATTAAATTGTTTTAATCTCTCCTCAAACATAATTATAGAGGATCAAATTTTATTCTTATATATCAAATAGCGTCAATTATTATTGGACCAAGTAACGTTTTGTGTTTTTATATTTTAGAGAGAAAGATGAAAGATGGTTGGGAGAACATGCTATATGGATCTGGATAGTGGATACCACTGTCTTTGGGGTGTCCTAGGCCAACACATGTTTAAGAGTGATACGTGTGCCACGTGTTTTTCAATTTTAAAAAATCATACCCAAAATTTATATATTTTGTTTTTAGTACTTAATGACTATCTTATGTTCATTTTAATTTTTACTGTAAAAAAATGTTCATTTTAATTTTAATGTTATGATTTAGTGACATTCTGATATGCACAAGTGGTGTATATAGTGAATTATGTATAAGTTGTTGATTTTTATTATAATAAATACAAATTTTATAAAATTTATTGTTGAATTGAAATATTATATAGATTATGTGAAATTTTTAAAAAATTAAAAATTATTTCATTTATTATTGAGATGCATCAAGATTAACGGCTTATGAGTTTTTATTGAAATTGTTAATCTTAATAGATTTTAATAACATATCAAATGATTTTTTAATTTTTTTTGCCCTACAAAATAAAATGATTTTTACTATTTTTAAAATTTTACATAAATGATCTATATGATATAAACGTTCAATTTAATGGTGAGTTTTGTAAAATTCATATTTGTTATGATAAAATCAATGACTTATGCATTATAAAATGGATCATATGATGCACAGCTTGTGCATGGAAGCAAGAACTTATTTTAATATTCAAATATTATGTCTATTTATTAGATTCAAAAAATGTTAAAAAATTTGTGCATTAAGAACTAAAAACAAAATACTAATATATTTTAGAATAAAAACATGTGATTTTTATAGAAAAATAATATATATTTAACTCTTAAAAAATATGAAGTAAATTAACCATTTTAAATTGTGTTTTTAACTGTCAATACTAATAATTAGTTATGTCTACAAGTTCCACATTAACAAGCTCTTTTTATTGCATATTTACATTTTTTAGGCATATTGTTGCTTGCTTATTTACTTATATTCTACTATTGCTATTTACTTGAGGGTGAGATACATGATTCTCTATATCTTCACATTTTGTCCACGAAGTATATATATGTATATTAATCGTATCAAATAGAATTAGAAATGATGATATTAGAGAGTGAGGTTGAGTATTATCTTTTTTTTTAGATAATTAGGTAGTTAAGAGAATTAGAAAAAATATAAGAAAAACTATTAAGAATGATATAGAGATCAATATATTTGAGAAAAATATGATTTTTAATGAAACACTATGACATCGTTCGATTCATGTAGTCAATTTCACTTAAGAGAATAAAGGCTTGGTAGTGTACATGTCATATAGAATTGAAAAAGGGAAAATTACATTTCAAAGGGTTCATTTATGTCAACCAAGTAAATAACGAGTCATTTAGTTAGTTATCTTTATCTTTATTAATATAATCCAAGTAAAGTTTGCAACCATATTAGCAAACCCTAATTATACTAACTTAAGGCAATTAGGCGCCAACCCATATTGGCTTACTATAGTTAAGTAATAAGTGTATGGGTTAAGTAATAATTATGCTTTGAAATTGGATATGCTTTATTATTAGTGTGGTGTGTAGTTGTTGTTTTCCAATGCAATTAGCTATAGGTAAGCTTTTACATTGCCGTAGATTAAAATATATAAAATCTATACTCCAAAGCCATTGGTCGTTTAGCCAAACAGTGGTTAATTTAGTGCTACACTATGCATTTAGTGCATTGCATCACAATGGCTCAAAAAATATTATGCATTCAAAATGTGAATATTTTCAAAGCCATTCTTTTTACTCCTACCTTTCCACACGGTGCTCCATGAAAACAAATTAATACACCTACCTTTCCATCATATTTCCTTATTAACTTCCTTTTCAATAAAAAAGAAGTGCAATATGTAAAATCCTCCTTTATCCATTTCAATATAATCATCCCTTTGGTGATTCTTTTTTATTGTTCTTCATTTTTTTTCTGCCAACAACTCATCTCTTCTTTACTCTCTTTTACTTGCAAATTTATTTCTATTAATCCAAATTATCCGCGTCTCACCTCAGTGAATCAAAATATTTATTTATTTGTTGTGTTTTATTTTATTTATGATGATAATTATGGTTGGAATATGGTAGAATTTAGTTTTTTTTATTACACATTTTGGTTTGGAGTTTAGTTATTTTCAAGTTGACTAGGCTAATTTTTTGTGCAAAATCAAATTATCAGTTAGGTTTTTTGAAACGATTCTTAGCTATTGAATTAGTTTCAAAGAATTGGACACTAATTTTGTCGTTATTCTTTTCAGCTTCTTAGCAATGGTGGGTGGCAACACTATAACAACATGCTGCTGAGTGCTGAAGGGAGGTCAGTAACCTCTGTGAAAGTGGTAGAGTAAAGTAGTTGTGTTGTTATGCAATTGTCAACAAATTTTGTTGGTCGATTCATGAAAGCCGTGAGCATTGAGCAGCATGCAAAGTTTATAGAGTTACACATGCTTTTATATGCAAATTTTGTTGGTCGTGATTCATGAAAGCCATAAGCATTGAGCAGCATGCAAAGTTTATAGAGTTACACATATGCTTTCATTTTCATACATGTTTGTGCCTTAAGTGATGATAATAAACCTCAAATGTAAATTGTTTAGAATCTAACATTTAAATATGACAACTAAAGTATTTTTATAGTAGTTAATTTTATATTAGTTTAATAAATTTTTACATGGAAGAATTAAGGAATTTAACTCAACTAATGATAGTGATAGGTCAAGTGTTTGAAGAAAAAACACAGAACAAGGTGAAAAGCTAAAAAATCAAATACTCCTAAAGTATATTTATGAAAGAAAGGTGATATTAGAAAAATAGGCAATAATATCAACGAGAAAGTTTATATTCTTAGATTATCATTAAAAACAGAAAAATTCTCTATAAACCCCCGCCCTTCTTTTTAACCCCCTTAAAACTCCAAAATGACCCTGGAAAAATGCCTAAAAAAATTCGTGATATAGGTCCCGAACTTAAGTTCGGGACGCACGTCACGAATTAAGGAAAAAATTTGAAAAATGCACCCCCAAGAAAATTCGTGAGATAGAACCCGAATTTTGGTTCGGGCCTTGCGTCCCGAATTTGGCCCAAAACCCCCCAGCCCAATTTTAATTTGGGACAACGGTCACGAATTTTAATTCGGTACTTGGATCCCGAAATTATATTCGTTATGGTCAAACCCACATAACACTACAAGAAATTCGACTTTTAGTGACGGCCAAAGTGCATGGGTAAATGTTTGTTTGCCGTTGGTGTAGGGCGTAAAAGCTATACCGACGGTATATTCGGCTACAACAACGGAATATTTCCGTCACTATAGTATAAAGCCAACGGATTTTTTGCTTATGGTATATTTGATTGAGTTATACCTATGGCCACCCACCGTAGGTACACCCCTTTGTTGAGAACTTATAACATTTTTTAGCTACAGGTAGTTCCGTTGGTATAGATCTACTTTTTTTTTTGGACAAAATTGAATAATACATTTTATATATGTAAATATATGCATCATTTATCCATTCAGAGAGAGTGAATTAACTAAAAGTTATATAAACTTAAAATTAGAGAGAGTTAACTCAAAGCCTTACAAACTTAAAATTAGAGAAAATTAACTCAAAATCATACAAATTTATAATTTGTGATAATTGATGTTAATCCTAGACAATTTTAGAAGATTATACTAATAAAAAAAAAGATAGTTTATGAGCCTATAATAAGCCTATAACTTTCATCAACAAGTAAAAACAAATTAGTTATACTTATAACTGTCATCATCAAGTTTCCATCTTCAATCTTCAAGTCACCATATTAGCTTTTAATCTTCACCTACAAGAAATTGATTTTGGTATGTTTTGAACATTTAAGGTTTAATTTGGTAATAAAATTGATTTTCATTTTGTTGTTTAAAATCAATTTGTTGTTTAAAATCAATTTTAAACACTCTCTTTTCCCCAGAAAAAATTCTCTTTCCACCCCCCATCACTCTCTCATACAAATTTTTTTTTACTCTCATACAAAAATCATTTTGGGGGGGAAAAGAGAAAATTGGGGGGTGGAATAAGAAATTTCGTGACGAGCATCCCGAATTGAAATTCGGTTTGCAAGTCACGAATTCAACAATATGGGGGTGCTGGGAAGAAAATTTCGGGACGTATCTCCCGAAGTATGATTCGGTATGTGCGTCCCGAATTTTCCATTATGGGGACAAATGAGGTAGTTAGGGGGGTGAAAGAGAAATGTAGGGGGGGCAGAAGAGAAATTTTCTTAAAAACATATGGATGGTCAGAGAATTTCTTTCATATTTCAACCTTAGTTTCTTAATATATTTTTTTTGACCAAGAATAAAAAATGTCGTCGTTGCCGGGGATCGATCACCCGGGTCACCCGTGTGACAGGCGGAAATACTCACCCCTATTTTTATTTATAGTTGTATCTTTTGCCATGACTATTAACAACAGTTGAAAACAGTCGCTAAAAAATATCAAAAGTCATGTCAAAAAAAGCTTTAAAAATTGTATTGATCGATGATGACGGCTACGTAACAATGTAGTATATAAATTTTTTTTTAACTAAAATATAAATAAACTTTTAAAATTATGTAATATCGCATGTATGACATCCTTAAATGTATTGTATTATTTTTTTTTAGAGAATTTTATATAATTATGCTTCCAATTTTTTAATATTTTGTTTTTTTAACTCAAGTATTTCATATTCACACTTATATATGACCCGTGCGACGCACGGGCATACGATCTAGTTTATATTATAGTTAATTCTCTTCTATTTGCATGATTTGGAGGGTTTATCTTTTTTATATACTTCAATACGTAGAAATCATTGCTCTATAATTGATAAGGAGGATTGCGGTTTGATCCTCCACATCTATACTTTTGAGAGGAAATTAAAATCACTTGATGTCAGAATTTATCCCGAACTCTGAATTATTAGGATTCATATTTTCTAGAAACTAGAGAGTGAAAGCTTAAAAAAAAAGAAGAAATCATTGCTCTATATTGTTTATTCTTTAATGGGACCTGTTTGAAATTAATGATTAATTAATGGGACTTGAATGTTTGAAATTAATGTGAGAAAATAAAGAGTTGATATTGTAATCACTAATATGAAATCTCTTATCTCTTATCTTTAAATTCTGTTGGATTTGCAACAATTAACCCTAATTTTTCCCTCCTAAACTTCCTCTTAATATCTTCATTAAATTTTTTCTGTCAAATAAAAAAAAATTAACCCTTTTGGTCAACAAAAAGTTTAAATTAAAATATCCACCTATGCACATTCCAACATTATCTCATTTTTCCACATTTTTTCTCTCTCAAAAAACCATTACTTTCTCCCGGTTCTCTCTTTCTCCCAAAACCTTTCCAATTTCCAGAGCTCTTCCAGAGCTATTGACCTCATAGATGAAGTAGGAAGTAAAGTTTCTATTGAAGCCTATGAGATGAAAAAAGAACACAACAATTACATATTTTTTTTCTCATTCAAAATAATGTGTAGTAGCTCTCTCTATTTTTCTTTTCCATGGCTTTATCTTTGATTTTAATTTTCCTTTGTTTTTGCGGTGTTATGTTTTGCGATCGTGGTTGATTTTTATTGGTTTTGATAAGGATGTCTCTGCTCTGTTTATGTTGTTGTTTGCAGAAGAAAAAAACAACACCAAATGGTACTCTCATCATCTCATGTTTATATTTATGTAGTTTCTTTTAGTTAGATATTCATTACCCTTCTTCTTCTATTCATGTTTTTGTTGACATTATAGTTTCTGTTGTCATGTATAGTGCCATTAAATCATTAATTATGGAAGTGAACTACGTACCATTGGCTCAATGAATAAACTTTTGTTAATCTAAAACATATGCAATTTCCAAGTCTGGTTGACATAGTACAACTAGGCAATAATAAGCTCATAAGAACAGGCAACAACCACTCTAGATGTGGAAGAAATAATCAATAAAGGTAAGATAACTTCCTCTTTGTGAGTCAATTTTTCTTCTGACTTTGCCTCTTCCACCCACCTGTTTGATATAATGTTTATGTGAACTTTCACCTATAATTTGATTATTTTTTAAGCAATTTTGAAAACCATTTCAAATTCTCAATTCCCCATATATCCTTATTAGTTTAAAATGTATGTCGAGTTTTAATTTTGAATTTTGACTATAATCATTCTCCCCTTAATCTCTCTATTTTTAGCTCTTTTTATAATTTGTTTTAGTTTGATTCTATCCATAACTATTTACATTTCTTTCAAGTATAATTTCTTTTGATGCTTCACACAATTAATTAACCTTTCTATTCTATTTTAATTGAGTTTATTTCATTGATATTTTGTTTGTAACGTTATTTAGTTATCGTAAGTTTCAGTTTCATCTATGGTGCAAAATAACACAAATTGTTGAATAACATTGATTAAGTAATTACAACGCAGCGTTCAATTTGTTAACAATGTAGGCTTTTCAATAGATAATAATCTTCTTTTTAAGTCACTTTTATTCTTTTTTTGATTGGTCACTTTTATGCATATTCTCTTTTCCTATTTGCAGTTAATCAATATTCTTTTTCTATTGCAGTCCAAGAAGAAATTAATATTGCTGCTACAAAACTCAAGGTGGAGAATGTCAAGTGCAAGCTTAATGTGTGTTTTTCTATTGTGACATTGTACATACAGATGTAAATGACATTGTAGTAATACAGTATTAAAATTATAGGAAAAATAAGAAAGATACACATCCTACAATACCACAATCAATGATTGTTAAGCCTGTACATATGAATTTTGTGTATGCAGCTCTCCGAGTTCAAAAACTTGCTACCAAGATCATGTAACTTCTAATGTGGTCTACAATTTTTTTTTCATAATGTTTAATATTTAATAATACTACTTAATTTTTGGTTTATCTTTTTAAATACAATGTTTTAGACCTTATATTTTCATTATTAATATTATTATTTTATTTTATATTTGTTTTAGACATTTTTTTATTAACATTTATTTACTATTTTTTAATTATTATACATCATAAATGAAATAATTCTTTGTATTTATACTAGCTTATAAGACCCGTGCAACGCACGGGTGAAAATCTAGTTACATATAATATTTATTTAACTTTGAATTGTTACAATTCTATAATTTCAAATTTCAAGCTAGAATGATTCTCTTTTCATTTTGAATTTTACAAACGGCAAATCCTTTTAAGTTGGGAATATTTCTTAATTAGTTCTCACATAAATATCAATCATGAACTAAATGTTAGTTAGTCAAATGATAATTGACGTTGAACCTAGTAAAGAGGACAACAATTTAACCTCTTGCAATTGTGTTTGAAAGAAGATTTGAACTATTTGATGCTCGAACGCCTGGACTACGTACTATGACTCCTTCTATAAGAACCAGAAAGTAAAAACCAAAATAAAAAAATAAATATCAATCGAATTTTTGCTATTGAATCTTTTTTTTGTTGCAGGTACTTAATCATTTTATCTTTTAATGAATGTTGATTCTATTCAATTTTTTTTCTCATTATATTATATTTTGACCACCAGTTTAATCTGATTCGAGAGTCAGTTCTAGCATCAAGTGGTTGCAGCCCCTCCCAATCGTAGTTGCGGAGGATCGAACTGTGGTCATCCCTACCAAATTCAGCATCAATTACCACTGAACCAACTAACGATTGATTTTTTTTTTTCATTATACCACTATGCTATCTGATCCACATGGCCGATTAATTCGATTATAGTCCCCTCTTAAGTGCAGTTGATGAAAATCAAATTGTAATTCTCTCTTACCATATCCGCGCAAATTACCACTAAATCAACTAACGTTTATTATTCTATTGCTATTTAAATCTTACTCCTTATGAGTTATGGTTGTGTTAAATTAGTATTAGAAAGTGGTTCGATACTATAGTGAAAAAAATCATATATTCTTTGCCTTTTCTATTATTTTTTGAATGAGAGGTGTATGAGTATAAAATTATATAGTGTTTTCCTCCCATGATGCATGCAAAGAGAAATAGGTTAGGTGAAGAAAAATTTGTTCCAAAGTTGATAAAGGAAAGATTCATGAAGATTGTCATTTTCATAACCGTTGAATGGATTTGAGTTTAATTTTACTATTGAGTTATTTTGTAACTCCTAATACATTAGCTTAAATATCTTATATTATACAGTACCAGCAGGGGCGGACCCACGTAGCAATGAGGGGGTGCAGGTGACCACACTGAAATTTTGAAATTTTAACCAGTAATCTTATTTTTATACTATTTGCACCCTCTCAATTATTTAATTTGCACCAAACATAATTGTGAAGGGGTAAACTGGCTCAATTTTAGTTTTTTACTACTTGACACTTTTCTACTGACACAATGTGGTTGGCCTGTTCTTTTGACTTTCCTTTTAATCAATACAGTATTACTATAGTATTATGTACTAGTAGTATTTATTTAATTTCATTTTTATATTATTATTAAATATTAATTAGCATCTATATTTAGTAAAATGCAAAGATTTTTTCTAGTCACACCCCAAAAATTTCTGGTTACACCCAAATTTAATTAAAATTCAATTATAATACCAATATTGCCCTTGTTCAAGTAAAAAATCAAAACCCTTATTTCATCTTTTAGATCTTCATCTTTTTTCTCACATACATCCATGAATGTGTAACCACCATATTTAATGAAAGATTAATATTGAATCCAATTGTCTTCTACTATCGCAAAGGCATGTTCTGCATTTTTTTATTAATAATTCACTTTGTCTGCAAATTGTGGTTTGCAATTCTAACTTCATTACGTCAACTCAGTTTCAGAATTTAAAAGCAAAGCAATACGTTAACCCAATTTTACGTAGCAGTCGTTAAATAAATTCACGTAAAATTAAATGGATAAAGGCTCTGGGATACTTCCCGTAAAAAAAAAAAGAGGCTTTGCGATACAACGTTTAAGATTTGTGAGTTGTCTTCTCCGTTACCAATTTGGGATACAACTTTCAACACACGATGAGGCATTTAGCGCTCTTATTGTTTCCGACGACCCGACGACGGTGTTGTTTATACGGATTTACTTGTCCATCGAGGATTGAAAGATGGATGATACGGAGAGGATCTGAAAAAGAGGAAGGTGGGATGGTATTGCCGTACTGGTAATGGTGAATTGAAGTTCTTGGTGGCAATTTCAGGTGTACAGTAGTTAGTTTCAGGTTTCAGGAAATTTTGAAAGATGTTGTGACCAAAGGTAATGCTTAATTGGGGAAGAAAAAAGAGTGATGAAAATTGAGAATTTAATTTTAATTTAAGGGCATGTTTGTCATTTTGGGGTGTAACTAGGTTTTTATGTGGTGTGAGGAGAAAAAAATCAAATGCAAATACCACGCTCGAACTTGTGATCCGCAAGTCTGCTGCACAAAACGTTAACCACTGAGCATATATGCACAAGTTCTATACTTTATTTTATAGTAATTCATTTTTTTCTTCTTTTTCTCTTTGAAATAATTCAAAAACTTAATTAAAATAAAATAATTTCAAGATAATTATATATGAGAAAAAAAACAAATGGACAATAAACTTCGCAGCTTATTCTTTATTAATAAAGTTTTTTATAAATAAATAAAGATATATTAAGTTGATAAAAAATTATTTTTATATTCTCAGTTCAACTAGTGTTATTGATATGTAAATACTTTTATTATTAGTTTTTAAATTTCACGGTTTTGTTGTAGTCTCCGAAAACAAACTCACTTAAACTTATTTTATAAAAAGAATATTATAATTTGTCTCAAAATTTGTGGAAATTATACAAATTTTAATGAAATTATTTATGAAAAAAAAGAAATATTTAATTGGTAAATAAATAATTAAATTATAAATTTTGCATCTAAATAAACAGTAAAATATGAAGAAAAAATCACTATACAAAAATTGATATTTTAAATATTTTTATTAATATATAATTATTATAATTAATGAAATTAAAATTTTTGCACCCCCTGATCCAGGGTCCTGGATCCGCCACTGAGTACCAGTATTTTAATCAATACTTAAAATATTTTTCAGTTAAATCTTACAATATTGTAACTTTTTTTTAATTATATTTTTGGTTACATATAACATTTTTAATTAAAAATTATAATATTTTTCATTTGGTCCTTTAACAATTTTTTTTTGCTAAAGTAGACATAATTTGATGATGTGGCTTACATAAAAGAGATATAAAAAGGAAACCCAGAAAAAATGAGATAATTTGGTATTATGTACAACTATGTTGGCATCCCAAAATTCCTCAATCATCATATTATGTACAATCTCAACATTGATAAAATTTGTGCAAGGCTAATTATATCTTAACAAAAATAAAATCCTAAAAAAGATTGCAAACTCTACAATAGATGGCATGAAAAAGTCTTTAATGTTAAAGGAAATGTAGCTTAGCCAAGAGCAGGTTGCATCCAGATCAAAAGATATGGAATGATGATCATGACTCATTCACAAAACCTATCTCTTAACCGGACGCTTTCTTCTTGGCGCCAACGACCCCAACCGCCACGGCTGCTCCAAGTCCAACTGCATTATGATGTGATGATAATATCATTAAACACCTCAAGATTATAAGTGACAAACCATATCACAAAGAGCTATGAACCCAAAATTTAAACAGTTTAATTTAAACAGTTTAATAGGCTCATTTTATTTAGTTGGCATATAATAGATTGAGCAACTTTAATATACAAAATCAAAAGGAACTTAATGAACAACTGACAAGTAAACTTGAAAAATGATATACCTGAAGCAAACATAAGAAATCGATCTTTTAGTCTGCGGATGTTTCCAGCTTCAGTTTTTGGAATGCTTAAATGAGGGTGCTCGGCACCAATTACAATTCGGTGAAATATATTTTTGACATCCCCTAAGTTCACGCTGATTGGCATGAGAGCCGCCTCTACTCCCGTGTCTTGACTAACCTACAAAACACATTGGCGTGTCAACAATTGATGCAGTAAACCATTTGCACGAAATTTCTCAGCATCAAGAAAGAACATATGCCATTCAAAGACGACTTACAAAAATTGTCACAAACCAAAAAGATCACAATATACAAAAAGTGAAACAATAAAAATTAAACGAGCTTTCAGCCTGCTTAATAAAATGTCAATCTGAAGATCAAAGTATATAAAACACAATATTGCTAATCAGAAAGTTTGAATGAAATCATAATTTCAAGATGTGTCTTTCACCACATTAAATATCTATTTATCTAACCCATACAATAATTATGTGCTACCAATATGCATGTACAATTATGTATATGACCATGCAAATGAATAAAATAATGAAAAATACCATAGTTGCGTCTTGTATAGCCATTGTAAACGAACCCTGATCGTCATTAGCTGCAACTATAAGACAGGGTACTTTATAGCCAGTTACTTCTCCATGATCAGCAATTTTTAACAAAAGTTCAGATGATGCCTTCCATGAAGACGCATCAGACCTAAAACGAATATTTAGTCAGCTGAGCTCTATACAACCAACATATTTATAGGTACTTAGTATAAGTTGCTGACAATCCAGACCACATGAACATGAAATTATAGTCAATTTAGAAGCATGTATGTAGATGAGTTGTAAATGCTTTTGATTTCAGATGTTGAAAATTTGCGTATGAGCTAAAAATCCACGTAAACCAGTTATAATTTTGAGTTCATATTATAGACCAAACGCACCAAGTAAGAATTTAATAGCGTAACCTATCCTTATAATAATAGCAAAAAAAGGTAAACCATAATTTCTATTATGCTGGTATTATTAACTATAATATAAGTGGTCACCTGTCATGAACAAAAACTGCAATGTCACATGACGCCAAAGACTCGTTGTTGGACAACAACTTTGTGATTCCATCTTCAGAAATCTCTCTGAGCACAAGATATTTTTTTTTCCCCTGCAAACAAAATGATAAACCGTGAATTGGAATATATAAATGTCAATATGTACCAAATGAATACATTAGATGAAGAATTTGGTGCGAGAAAAGGTGAAATAAACGAAATTTCTTTCTGTCACAGTAAAACTCTATTGTCAATCAAGTATCAATTACCGTATAAATATCAACAACATTTACAGCATAACGATCCTCGTTGGTGGGATTGCACGCTTGAAAATATGGTCTGCATTATGAATTCACCAACAATAAGATGATACACAATAATTAAAGTTGTGTTAACAGGAACCGCAACGTAGCAACTAAAATACCTTCCAATGAAAGAATTCAATAATGCTGATTTTCCAGCCTTCATAGGCCCAAAAATGAAGCACTGAAATACATTTCGTTCTGAACGTTGTACTATGCGATCCAGGCGTCGCCTCCTAGTCACACGGATAGCAGATGATGAATCACCAGGATAACCCATGTATTTTAAGTTCGCCACAGTAAAGATCGGGTTTAGAAGTGTCATGAGCGCCCACTGTCCGGAAACATATAATATATAATATAAAAATCAATGGTAATGCAATATGCACTATAAAGATATAATATAACAACCAGAGACATACACAATCATAAAATACTTTTCAAATTAGAAGCCGACCACTTCTCTACAAACATTGTTCAACAAAGTATAAAGAAAAGGGATTAGAGATAAAGATAAGAGAATTGTGCATCTCTGACAAATATGCATCAAGTGATAGTCCTCCAAATGCATTCCTTTCTACAGCATCCTTAAATGGATTTTCAATCCAGAGACTGCAATTAAAAATCATAAAATATCAATAACATTGCCGAGAGTCCTAATTGACATTCAGACTCGGAAAAGGCATACATAAAAAAAATGTCATAGATGAACTTTCATAAAAGCAACGGAGAAGAAAATCACAGTATATACATTTGAAAAATACTACAACATAAGAAAGATTACAAGCAATCATCCTGGGAGGAGGCAATCTACCTTTCCGGGGAAGTAGAAACCAATTTTTTAAGTTCGCAGGGTTGCAGTACCTTTTCCTGGAGGAAGGAAAAGATATGGTTAATTTGCAAATTTTATAATGATAAAGTTGGTTGAGAATATACACAAAAATGATTCCGAAGCAGCACGAAAGATCAGTAAAGAAAGTTATTCATCAAATAACATACCAAAATCAAATCACCACCAAGTTCATCAAAGATTGTCACCAAGAAATAAATTGCTTGATTTGTCAACTCAACACTCTGTAGACATTAAAATCCAATGAGAATAGAATAAAATAAGTTCTCTATTGTCAACAAATTGAATACAACCAGGTATAACATATATAGAACATAATATACGAAGCCAAAATTCATCTCAAAAGAAACACCTGATCAGGTGCACGCTTCACAGGTGGAATGAAATAATCATCAAACTTGATATCATCATTATATCCAAACTTCATGAGCGTAGTCCACGTGGTCTCAATAGGCCCTTTTTCTATGCAAAGGGCATGAAGATGTAGAAATCCTTTCAATGTAAGTCCTCGTTCGTTCACACCTTCAGACAAATTTTCTTGCACGGCCTTCTTTAAATCTATAATTTCATGTGGCTGCAAAGGAGCATTGAAACATTTAACCTGTAAAAGGTTTTGTTAGATTTTTCAGAAATCTTATACACAAGTTAACCTACCATAACATGAAGCTACAATGTGTCAAACTATTATATTAGAAGAAAAAATTAAAACCTGATAATTATTCAGTTCATCATCGCTAAGAGCACCGTCTCTATCACGGTCACAGAGGATAAAAATCCGCTTCAAAGCCCAGCCACATTGAGGCTTTAGAGTCCGCGACTGCTTATCAAATAAAGGAGCTGTGGGATAAAGGACAGCCTTTTGTGCTAAGAAGAAAACATCAAAGACCTTCAACAAGGAAATTTTATTAGAATTGTATGAAACAAAATTCAGATATAATCATAGCACCGACCTTATTAAAAAGACACCGGAATATGATTGCAATAGTATAGTTAAAAGATACCTGGGGGCGACTATATGCCGCACACTCAATGTATGCTTCAATCTCGTGGAACTGGAACTGCTGTTTTAGTGAGGACGTCAACTGTCGTAGGCTCACCAGCCGATTTTCATCTATCAGATCAAGCTTACAACCAACCACTATAACTGGAACTTTAACATGTAAATTGCTAAGATGAGGGATCCAAAATGTGATTAGATTTAGAAGTGTATCAGGGCGATCACATGCATACGTGAGGATAACTGAATCAGCCCGCTTTAGTCGATGATCACATGTTGCAAGTTTGTACGCTCTAGTTGGTTCTCTAAACAAACAAGCACATGAAGTATATTCAGAATAGGTATATACATTTCCTAAGCAATAGTAATATCAATAGCATAGGTAAAAACGTATAAGAAGAAGGAAGGAACGGTACTCCTCAGTGTCGACGAGTGTGACTGGCACACCATCACAATATGGGGGCAACAAAGTATTCCAAGACACCCATGTTCCAACTTTATAGCCGGCCGCCGAATGAATGAGGCTCGTTTTACCGGTTTGTTTGTCACCGGTGACAACAATACGAACTACCGCATGACCACGTCGTTTTGCCATGGATGATGGATATACAGCAACAAGAACCTAAATGAACTCTACAACTTTTTTTACGGCAAAATATAAAACTTTATTTTTCTTGTTACGAATATAAGACCTTTTTAGCTTTTATAAAAAACTCTTTCTAATTTTTAACCAATATTTTAAAAATTGAACCGGTCATCAAACCGGTAAAAGTATTGGGTCACTAGCTCATTAGTCGAACAACTGAGGCACCGATCGAACTATATAACTAAATCGGATAACTTAGTTGAATAGATAGATCTCTATAACAAAATTATATAGGTGTTAAATTGGTCGACCTGGTGATTCAGTCTCAAAATATCACAACACCTAAAAAAATGTGAAAATTCTAAAATATGATATTTTCACAAATTTATTATTTAATTTTAAATATAAATTCTAAATAAAGTACGTCATCATATACACACAGCAAAATAAGTAAGAAAAGCAGCAAAAAAAACAATTAAGAATATCGATACAACTTATTAAACATTTAAAGGATCTATCAATTACTAAAAAACTTAAAGAATATATGCTTAGATGACATTTTCGTCCGTGTATATACGCGATTTTTTGATTTTAGTCCCTGTATCTTTTATTCTAAGAAATTCATCCCTATATATTAAAATCTTTTGATAAAATTTGAAGATCCTTTATGCATTAGGCCTAATATATTAATTGGATTGGATAGTGATGTGTAGTAGTATAACCGTATGAAGTCCAATTATATTTAGAAGAATAGTTGTGATTTTTTTTGTTGGTAATAGTTGTGAATATATCAATTAATGTCACACTTAATTAGCAAAAAATTGGTCCACACGACATATGAAGAGATTTGGGCGGGATTAGCTTAATTTGCTTAGGATTATTTGTATCTTGTCTTGAGGGATAAGCCACTGCCATATAGTTGTATCTTGAGGGTTAAGCTACCAACAAAGATAGATATTGAATCAGGGTTCATTGTTCACTCTTTTTTTTTTTTAAACAAAGCTTACTCGATCGATAGCATACACCCACATACACGATGCCTGACATATCTTCTTCCTCTCCGGTTCCCGCCGCAGCCGCCACCGATATACCTAACTCAATGGAACGAGCTATTCTCAACTACATGGCAAGAAAGCTCTCTTCCCTCTCTGAATCCGACATATCCCTCCTCTCCGATGACGCCATAGTTAAACTCGTGGATACCGAGTATTCTGGCAAATCACAAGATGACTTAAAACACATTTTCCAGACCGAGGTTTCTTTCGTCAAAGTCGTGGTTGAAAACATTATGCCTCCTCTGATACAAGGCTTCATCCAAGGCTTCAGCCAAGGCGTTCTTGAAGGAATTTTCCCTGCTCCTATACCCGACATAAGTAGTTTTTTTTCTTTTCCTATCTCAGTATCTCACTTTCACGCACGTTCCATTCATTTTTATTTTGTTATTGATTAATGCTCATCTCATTCCTTTCTTTCTTTCTTTAGTTCATGGTGCCACTGTTATGACATGTGTAGGAACAGTCTTTTTCCTTTTCATAGTGGTATATTTCTAGTTATCAAACAATCTATTATCTATCAACTACCATTCCTATATATGCAATATTTGTTGATTTATTGATTGACAGTTTTTTTATGTTTGTTTTGGTCCTAGTGGTGGGACAAAATTCTTACTATTGCTTTCAATGCTCTTCGGGTAAGAAACTGGTTGTAATTGTAAATGTCTCAATGTTTTTGTTTCCATAATATTATAATTGGTCTCATGTTAACTAATTAATTAATAAATAAAGGAAAATTATGAGGCGCAAATGAAATATTCCAAGAGGTCCAAATCCAAATTTTTGTCTATATATTCAACAACTCCAGATAAGGTATTGTTCTGTCATCATATCTTAATATGGAGTTAGTTAGTATAAGATAGAATTGATTCTATGATGATATCAAATACTAATATACTCTTTTCACTTCCAGGGTCTTAAAGGCATTGGAGAAAATGACACTAGCATGAGACAGGTAAGCTTTTGAATCTATCATATCAAATGTTGTGCCGTTGTGGCTAAACCGGCTAAAAGCAAAGGCTGGCTGTTGTTGAGTTTTGAATAGGCTCAATTTTGGTTCTTTGAGTAAATGTTTGAATAGTTGGGGCTTATGGCACCAAAGAGCAGTCATGTGCGGGCCTATGTGTTTGCAACTTGAAATGTTCGAATTTAAGATCAATAATAGCTTGTTCGAGTTGAAGATCAACTCACTGTCCTTTCTATACATCTCATTAGATCCTTTTTAACTTCCACATCTACTTCAAAATTAGGACCATAATGTAATTCTGGGTTATGGAAGTACCCTGCACCTGCAGCATGCAAAGGCTTTTTAGCTTTTATGCATTTGGTTATACAATCTTTCATCAATGATGTGTAACTTGAAAACTAAAGTTAAATTTGATTGATGCTATAAGCATGAATAGTTAGGTACCTCTTTTTGACACTATTGAAGCCTCTTCGTATATTCCATCCATAGCGTCATAAATGAACTCCAAGACCCGGTTTCTCATCTGAGTCAACCATTTGAATCACGCTTTGATTAGCAGACTTTGCACCCTTCAAACAAATTACAATGACTTCCAAAAATCCTTGTCCAAACCACATTGGTCACTTGTGAACATTCTAATCAAAGAATGTTTGTTCTCATGAAGGCACCTTAAAATTAAGTACAATGTTGCAATGCGAGTTAAGCCTGGTCTCACCAAATCTTTTCCATTTGTGAGATGTTGCAGGAGAGAGAGATAAGAAATGTCCTAAAACAATTATAGGCTGTAAATTACTAATTATTCTACTTTGTCTCTTGATGAATGTGTATCTTCTTCTCAAATTCTTCTAGCATTAAGTCAACACGGTGTGCAGCACAAGGCGTCAAATATGACCCGTCCTTTTTGCCATCTCACCGACAACTTTGTAGTTTGCCACATCGTCAGTCACAATTTGGACAATATTCTCTTCACTAAACTCTTCATCAACCATCTTGAAGATATTGTCTACTGTTTTTGATACAGCACAGGCATCAATGAGCTTTAGAAATCTGGTTCCCTTTGGACTCTTCACCGAGAGATTAGTTATTGGCGTCACATACAACCTCTTCTTTTTCGCCATCAACATCTCACCGATAAATTTGTAGTATTCTTTGTGTGTGTGTGTGTGTGTGTGTATATATATATATATATATATATATATATATATATATATATAGTATTATGTATTATTTCCTGTAATTATTGTAATGTGCTTATTTGTAATATAAAGGTCATCCCCAAAGTGATTCAACAGAAGAAAAAGGTGAGGCTTTTGGTACCAGAGAGTCCAAAGATATACTCAGAAGCAAAAGAAGAATTAGAAGAAGTGATGGAAGCAAGAGAAGCTGGAATAGCTTGCATATAAGACATTCAGACATGAAAGCTAAACCAGGGTCTAGTATACTATAAAGAAAATAGCTATTAATTTTGTGTATGAATTTCTAAGGAGGAATAGTAGAGCACCTTCATTTGTACTTTGGTGTACCTCATGCATCATCTTTAGAACTTGGTATGATGTGCCAAGTTTAAATTTTGATTTAAAAAATGATACATATTTTTTTTCGTTATATAGTTTAGTTAAAAGGGGCTTACACCATTTATCAAGTGGTGATAGATTAAAGATAGTGTACAAGTTTTTCTGTTCTTTATTATATAGGCTATACTTGTTCACTTATAAATAATTGTTTATATAGAGAGATTGCTATTCATGATGTTAATGTTGGTGTTTTATATATATCTTTTGGATTTTACCACTAATTATATCCGTTTCATTGAATCGATTAATTTGATCTTCGGATAATTTTTGATATCAAATAGTTTCATTTTCATCCCAAAGTAGTTGCAGAGGATCAAACTATATGTATTTCTTTACTAAGTTCAGCGCCAATTATCACTAGATCAACTAATGTTTAGTTGTGTTTTTTATATTTTGGAGAGAGGAAAGATGAAACATAGTGTGTTTGGTAACACAAATAAGCTAACTTATAGCTTATTATATTAGCTTATAGCTTTATTCCATATGCTATTTCAAGTAGCGTTTGAGTTTATAGCCGGCCATCAAATTAATGAGGCTCGTTTTACCGGTTTTTTTGTCACCGGCAACAACAATACGAACCACGGCATGACCACGTCATTTTGCTATGGAGGATGGATACACAGCAACAAGAACAAACCTAAATGAACTCCGAACAAAATTTTTTACGGCAAAATATAAGACTTTTTTGTTTAGAAATTGCACTGGTCTCATCGAACCAGTAAGTACTAAGTACTGAGTCATTGGTTCATTGGTCGAACTGTCGAACCACTGAGACACTGATTGAACCGCATGACTAAATTAAATTAAACCGGATAACTCGAGTGAATCAATAGGTCTCTATAACAAAATTATATATCGGTATTAAACCAGTCAATCTGATGATTCGTTCTCCAAAAAAATCACAACACTTAAAAAATGTAAAAATTCTAAAATATCATAATTTCACAAGTTTATTATTTAAATTTAAATATAAATTCTTTTACAAGTTTATTATTTATTATTTAAATTTAAATATCATAAATATCATAATTCTTTTTATTAAAAAAAATTCTAAACATAGTCATCATACACACACAACAAAATAAGTAAGAAAATATAAAATGTTTTCGTAACTGATATGTCTTTTAAATTTTTAAATGAAAGTGTATCAATGCAACACTATAAACACTTAAATGATTTATCTGTTACAAAAAAAACTTAAAGAACATATTATTATATATTATATATAATCTACAACGTGAAGTTCCCTTGAATGCATTCAGTCTAATAATTAGTTGGACTGGATAGTGTGTTTTTTTTTTGGTATGGTTTGGATAGTGTGTATGACAATTAGTTGTAATTTCCTTTTGGGTTAAACATGTTTTTGGTCCTTATAAATATACCAAATTTTGATTTTAGTCTTTTTGAAAATTTTCTTCGATTTTTAGTCTCTATAAAATGTTCAATCACCATTTTAAGTCCCTATTTTTAATTCAACTTATGTGTACCCTTTGGATTTTTTAATGAAATTGTGCAGTTTGTAAATACTAAATATAAAAAATTATATTTAATTCTTGATTTGTTAAAAAAATCTAATTGTTTGTGGGAGAGATTATTATAATTTTATAAATTTTTTACAAAATTTATTCAAAAATATGAATTCTACATATGAATTTACTTAAAAAGAGATACCAAAAGTGAAAATGAAATTTGTTTGAAGGATTAAAAGTCGAAGAAAAATTTTAAAAATACTAAAATCAAAATCGAAATTTAGTATATTTATAGGAACTACAAACATATTTAATTTTTTAT
The DNA here is from genome assembly GCA_951804385.1 of Trifolium dubium. Taxonomy (NCBI): domain Eukaryota; kingdom Viridiplantae; phylum Streptophyta; class Magnoliopsida; order Fabales; family Fabaceae; genus Trifolium; species Trifolium dubium. The sequence goes on along the minus strand of OX638069.1, from coordinate 29,725,330 downwards.
TTTTTTGTAATAGTTGTGAATATATCAATTAATGTCACAACCTAGTTAGCAAAAAATTGGTCCACACGACATATGAAGATATTTAAGCCACTAACAAACAAATAATATCAATTTCTTGAGGGTTAAGCAAACAAATTATATCAATTTCTTGAGGGTTAAGCCACTAACAAACACATAGTAATATATTAAGAGATACTAATAAAGATTAAGAGATACTAGTAGTAAGAGATATTGAATCAGGGTTCATTGTTCACTTTTCTTTCTAAACAAAGCTTACTCAATCGATAGCATACACGATGCCTGACATGTCTTCTTCTTCAGCGGTTCCGGCGGCTGCCGCGGACTTATCTAACTCAACCACTCGTGCTATTCTCAACTACGTCGCAAGCAAAGTCACTTCCCTCTCCGAATCCGACATATTCCTCCTCTCCGACGACGTCATTGCTAGCCTCGTGAAGGCCGAGTTTTCTGGCAAATCAGCAGACGACTTAAAACGCATTTTGTTTCCACTCGTGAAAACCTTCGTTGGCACAATTTTCCCTGCTCCTCCTCCTCCTATACCCGAAACTCCTCCGCCGTCTACTGACGACCACACGGGTAGTTTTTCCTATCTCACATTCACATTCCGTTCGTTCATTTTTTTGTTATTAATTAATGCTAATCGCATGTCATTACTTTCTTTCTTTAGTTTGTGTTCTCACTATCTTCGCATGTGTTACAACATCCTTCACCCTTTTCGTAATGGTATATTTCTAGCTAGTTATCAAACAATCTATTATCAACTACCATTCCTATATATACAATATTCATTGATTTATTGATCAATGACATTTTTTTTATGTTTGTTTTGGTCTTAGTGGTTGGACAAATATCTTCGTACTACTATTACTTCTATTGTTCCTCAGGTAACAAACTGGTTGTAAATGTCTCAATGTTTTGTTCCCATAATGTTAATTAATTACTACTAATTACTAATAAATAAATATATTCAGGAGGAGCGAATGAAACATTCAAAGAGGTCCAATTTTTTGTCTAAATATTCAACAACTCCAGATATTAAGGTGTTGTTCTATTCTATCTCCTACTTAACATGGAGTTAGTTAGTTTAAGATAGAATTGATCCTACGATGATATCAAATACTAATGTACTCTTTTCACTTCCAGGGTCTTAAATGCATTGGAGAAATCTGCATTCGAGAAAACGACACTAGCCTGAGACAGGTAAGCTTTTGAATCTATCATATGAAATGCTATGGCTAAACCGGCTAAAAGCAAAGGCTGTAGTTGAGTTTTGAGTAGGCTCAATTTCGGTTCTTTGAGTAAGAGTTTGAATATAGTTGGGGATTATAGCACCAAAGAGCGGTCATGCAGCCCATAATGTACTGGTTTTTCTTGCAACTTGAAATGTTCGAGTTGAAGATGATCAATAATAGGTTGTTCGAGTTGAAGATCAACTCACCGTCCTTTCTATACATCTCATTAGATCCTTTTTAACTTCCTCCAAATCTACTTCAAAATTAGGACCATAATGTAATTCTGGGTTATGGAAATACTCTGCACTGCAGTATACAAAAGCTTATGCATTTGGTTATCCCATCTTTCATCAATGATGTGTAATTTGAAAACTAAAGTTAAATTTGATTCATGCTATAAATAGTTAGGTACCTCTTTTTGACACCATACAAGTCTTTTTTGTATATTCCATCCATGGCATCATAAATAAACTCCATGGCTGGTTTCTCATATGAATCAACCATTTGAATCACTTTGATTAGCAGACTTGCACCCTTCAAACAAATTACAATACCTTCCAAAAAACCACATTAATTGGTCACTTGTGAACATTTTAATTTAAGACTGTTTGTTCTGATGAAGGCACCTTAAAGTTAAGTACGCTGTTGCAGAGCGAGTTAAGTCTGGTCTCGCCAAATTTTTTCCTTTTGTGAGATGTTGTACGTAGTTGAGAAATGAGAAAATTCCTAAAACAAATTAATATAGGTTGTGATTATTCTACTTTGTCTCCTGATTAATGTGTATCTACTTCTCAGTCTTCCAGCATTAAGTCAACACAGGCGTGAAATACGACCCGTTCCTTTTTGCCATCAACATCCCAATGACAACTTTGTAGTTTGCCACATTGTCAGTCACAATTTGGACAATATTCCCATCACTAAACTCTTCATCAACCATCTTGAAGATCTTGTCTGCTGTTTTTTGATACAGCATAGGCATCAGTGAACTTCACAAATATGGTTCCCTTTGAAATCTTCACCGATAAGTTAGTTATTGGCGTCAAATACAACCTCTTCCTTTTTGTCATCAACATCTCACCGATAAATTTGTAGTATTCAGTATTATATTATAGAGGTTTTTTGTTAACTTCCTCCCATGTGGGAGGAATTTAGCAAGCCTCCTCTCACATGTTTTACTCGCACGTTCCCCATATATATAGACACTTCTCGCGCCCCCCCCCCCCCCCACCCCTCATTTCTCGCGCGCCTCCACCCATATATAGGGGGTGCGCGAGTAAAACACGTGGGAGGAGGCTTGCTAACTTCCTCCCACATAGGTGGAAGCTAGCAGCCCCCATATATATATATATATATATATATATATATATATATATATTCTGTATTATTTCCTATATTATAATGTGTTTATTTGTAATATAAAGGTCGTCCCCAAGTGATTCAACAAAAGAAAAAGGTGAGGCTTTTGGTACCAGAGAGTCCAAAGATAGACTCAAAAGCAAAAGAAGAATTAGAAGAAGTGATGGAAGCAAGAGAAGCTGGAATAGCTTACATTAATATTATAGGACATTCATACATGAACCAAGTTTAAATTTTGGTTTAAAAAATGATAGAGTTATTATTATTATTATTATCGATCAATGTACATATTTTTTTCTTGTTAGAACATCTCTAATGGTGATACTATTATGCGTATCATATATTATTAATAAATGGTCCCTACAATGTCATGTAATACTTATGCAATTTATACATGTTAAAAAAACAATAATAAATTGATGATACGGTACTTTTAAATAAGCTACTTGAATCATATTTTTGATATCCTATATGCCATCATTGATCCAATGGTTAAAAAAATAAGGTATTCATTATTAACCTATAAAAATCCATTAGGTGCTCTTATATAGTTTAGTTAAAAGGGCATACACCATTTATCAAGTGGCGAGAGATAATTTAATATAGGCTATAACGTGCAAAACTAGAACACTTGAATTTGTGTAATTTGAAGGTGAGAAGATGAAAGATTTTATGAAATAATGAAAATTTGGGTTTTAGGGATTTCAATTTTTTTTAGATTTGGTCCCTCATTTATCAACCAACTTATTTACAATCCACATCATCATTTTTGTTTGCCACATCATCGGTTTTGAAATGGAACTTAAGGCCAAGTACCAATGTCAAAAGGATTTGAACTTGCAATGACATTTAAAACAAAAAAAGATACGGGGACTAAAACTAAAAATACGCCAACTTACAAGGACCAATTGATTATTTAAGTTTAATGTTTTTTGTTTTTATCACTAATATCTATTCCACTAGACCGATTAATCCGATCCCACTCCTCTCCTAAGTACAGTTACGGAGAATCGAATCGTAATTCTCTCCACCAAATTTGACTCTAATCACCACTTAACCGATTATTATATTGATATTTTGAGTTTGCGTGCTCCTTATGATTGTGTTAAATTAGTATTAGTATAGAAAGTGGTTCGATACTATAATATAAATTTTCACATTCATTAGCCTTTTCTATTATTTTTTTATGAGAGGTTTTTGAGTATAAAATTATATAAGTGCTTTCCTCCCATGATGCAGGCAAAGAGAAACAGATTATGTGAAGAAAAGTTTGTTCCAAAGTTGATACAGGAAAGATTCATGAAAATTGTAATTTTCATAACGGTTGAATGGATTTGAGTTAAATTTTACTGTTGAGTTATTTTGTAACTAATACATTAACTTAGTTTAACATATGAATGAAATTTGTTTTATTGTCCAAAAAAAAAAAAACTAAGACATTACGGCACCAATATTTTAAGCACTATTAAATATCACTATGTTGGCATCCCAAAATCCCAACAATCATATTATGTACAATCTCTATATTGTTAACTTTGTGCTAATTCAACCTTGACAAAAATAAAAAAAACTGAAGGTTATGATAAAATCCTAATTTTTTTTGTGTTGCAAACTCTACAATAGATGACATAAAAAAGTCTTTAATGTTAAAGGCAATGTAGCGGAGCCAGAAAAGTTTTGAAGCCCGGGCAAAATTTTAAACTTAAACAAAAATTTTTGTTTTGAAAAAAATAATTAAAGTTTTGCCCTAAATTATTTTCTAAGAATCTCATTTTTACGCTAAACTAACTCCTAAAACACTAAAATTTTTGTTTTGCAATGAAAAATCTCACTTTTAAAAAAAAATATTAATTTTGCCCTAAATTAATCCCTAAAAATATCAGTTTAACCTAAAATTAACTCTTAAAATACCAAAAAAAATTCGGCCGAACCCGGGCTGCAGCCCTAGCAGCCCTTATGCTATAATCGCCTATGGCTGCATCCAAATCAAGATGGAATGATCATGACCTATACACAAAGTCTGTCTTTTAACCAGACGCTTTCTTCCTTGCGACAACCACCCCAACCGCCACGGTTGCTCCAAGTCCAACTGCAATATGATGAGGTAATAATATCATTAAACACCTCAAGATTATAGTGGTAACCCATTGAAAAATCACAGAGTTATAAAACTAAAAGAGAGAACACATGAACCACCGCGACAAATCAAATAGCGCAAAATTTAAACAGTTCATAGCCTCATTTTATTTAGTTAGCATATAATAGATTGAGCAACTTCAATATACAAAGTCAAAATGAACTTGATGAATAACTAACAATTAGACTTGAAAAATGATATACCTGAAGCAAACAAAAGATATCGATTTATGAGTCTGCGGATTTTTGGAATGCTTAAATGAGGGTGCTCAGCAGCAGTTACAATTCGGTGAAATATATGGTTGAAATCCCCTAACTTGACGCTGATTGGCACGGGGGCCAAATCTCCTGTGTCCTGATTAACCTACAATTCACATTGGCGTGTCAACAGTTGATACAGTAAGCCATTTGCATGAAATTTCTCAGCGTCAAGAAAGAACATATGCCATGATTATTTATGACATTTATGTAAATGTCACAAAACCCAAAACATCAGAAAAAGTGAAACCATAAAAATTAAACTAGCTTTTAGTCTGCTTAATAAAATGTCAATCTAAAGATCAAAGTATACATATACACAATATGCTGTATACTTATTACTAATCAGAAAGTTTGAATGAAATCATAATTTCAAGATGTGTCATTTACCACATATCTATTTATCTAAACCCATATAACAATTATGTGCCAGCAATATGCATGTATATTTATGTATATGACCATGCAAATGAATAAAATAATGAAAAATACCATAGTTGCCTCTTGTATAGCCATTGTAAACGAATCCTGAACATGTTTAGCTTCAACTATAAGACAAGGCACCTGAAAGCCAGTGACTTCTCCATGACCAGCAATTTTTAACAAGAGTTCAGATGATGCCTTCCGTGAAGACTCATCAGACCTAAAATGAATATTTAGTCAGCTGAGCTCTATACAACCAACGTATTTCTATCATGCTGGTATTATTAACTATAATATAAGTGGTCACCTCTCATGAACAAAAACTGCAACGTCACATGACGCCAAAGACTCCTTGTTGGCCAACAGCTTTGTGACTCCATCTTCAGAAATCTCTCTCAGCACAAGATATTTTTTTCTCTCCTGCAAACAAAATGATAAACCGTGAATTGGAAGATATAAATGCCAATATATGTACCAAATGAAAATACATCAAATGAAGACTTAGGTGCGAGAAAAGGTGACAGAAATGAAATTTCTTTCTATCAAAATAATACGTTATTGTCAATCAAGTATCAATTACCGTAGAAATATCAACAACATTTACAGCATAACGATCCTTGTTGGTGGGATTGTAAGTTTCTGAATGTGGCCTGCATTAGGAATTCAACAACAATAAGATGATGCTCATAATGTTGTATTACCAAGAACCCCCAATGTAACAACTAAAATACCTTCCAGCGAAAGAATTCAATAATGCAGATTTTCCAGCCTTCATAGGCCCAAAAATGAAGCACTGCAATACATTTCGTTCTGAACATTGTTTTTTGCGATCCTCATGTCGCCTCCTAGTCACACGGATAGCAGATGATGGAGCACCAGGATAACCCATGTATTTTAAGTTCTTCACAGTAAATGTTGGGTTTAGAAGTGTCATGAGCGCCCACTGTCCGGAAAACATATAATATATAATATAAAAATTAATGGTGATGCAAATTATATGTTATATATGCACTGAAAAGATATAACGACCAGACATACACAGTCATAAAATACTTTTCAAATTGAGTGATAAAACTGTCCATAGAAGCCCACCACGTTTGTACAAACATTGTTCAACAATGTATAAAGAAGAGGGATTATAGATAAAGCTAAAAGATTTGTGCACCTCTGACAAATATGCATCAAGTGATAGTCCTCCAAATGCATTCCTTTCTACAGCATCCTTGTATGGATTTTCAATCCAGAGACTGCATTTAAAAATCATGAAATATCAAAACATTGCAAAGAGTGCTAATTGACATTCAGACTCGGAAAAGGCATACATATAAAAAATGTCATAGATGAACTTTCATAGAAGCAATGAAGAAGAAAAATCACAAGTATATACCACATCCTTAAAGCAAGTATGTACATTTGAAAAATTGCACAGCATAAGAAAGATTACAAGCAATCATCCTGGAGGAAGAAATCGATACCTTGCCGGGGAAGTAGAAACCAATTCTTCAAGTTCACGGGGCTGCAGCACCTTATCCTGGAAGAAGGAAAAAAATATGGTTAATTTGCGAATTTTATAATCGTAATGTCAGTTGAGAAAATGCCCAAAAATGATTGGTAAACAGCATTAAAAAGTGAAATTATTCAGGGTCATTTGCACTAATAACATACCAAAACCAAATCACCATCAAATTCATGAAAGATTGTCACCAAGAAATCAATTGCTTGATCTGTCAACTCGACACTCTGTAGACATTAATCCAATGAGAATAGAATAAAATAAGTTCCCTATTGTCAACAAATTGAATACAACCAGGTATAACATATATAGAACATAATATACGGGGCCAAAATTCATCTCAAAAGAAACACCTGATCAGGTGCATGATTCAAAGGTGGAATGAAATAATCATCAAGCTTTATATAATCATTACATCCAAACTTCCTGAGCACGGTCCATGTGGTCTCAATAGGCCCTTTTTCTATGAAAAGGGCATGAAGATGTAGAAATCCTTTCAATGTAAGTCCTCGTTCGTTCACACCTTCAGACAAATTTTTCTGCACGGCCTTCTTTAGATCCATAATTTCATGTGGTTGCAAAGGAGCATTGAAACATTTAACCTGGAAAAAGTTGTTAGATTTTTTACAAATCTTATACACAAGTTAACCTACCATAACATGATATGAACAAGCTTGTATCCAAGCTACAATGCAATGTGTCAAACTATTACTCATCCCTCCGTTCCTTTTTAATTGTCATAATTGACCACTGCCCATATGTCACTGCATATTTTTGATCACTAATATCTTTAATTATGTATTTTTTTTAAAAATTATATTTTGAAAATATTTGTCGAGACAAATTGAACAATATCTTATATGTTGATATTTGTTTTTATATGTTAATAAAAAAACTTTATAAGTTAACAATATCTTATATGAATAGTGCATATCTCAAACAGCACTTAAAAAGGAATGGAGAGTATATGAGAAGATAAAATTAAAACCTGAAAATCATTCAGTTCAGCATCGCTAAGAGCACCATCTCTGTCACGGTCACAGAGGATAAAAATCCGCTTTAAAGCCCACCCACATCGAGGCTTTAGAGTCTGTGACTTATTATCAAATAAAGGAACTGAGGGATAAAGGGCAGCCTTTTGTGCTAAGAAGAAAACATCAAAGACCTTCAACACAGAGGAAATTTTATTAGAATAGTATGAAACAAAATTCAGATATAATTGTAGCACTAACCTTATTAAAAAGACACAAGAATTTGATTGCAATAGTATAAATAAAATATACCTGGGGACGGCTATATGCGGAACACTCAATGTATGCTTCAATCTCGTGGGAGTGGAACTGCTGCATTAGTGGTGACACCAACTGTTGTAGGCTCACCTTCTGATTTTCATCTAGCAGATCAAGCTTACAACCAACCACTATAACTGGAACTTCGACCTGATCATGAAGTTCGAATATCTACGTCAAGCATACATTCTTTAACAAATTAAGGAAAATAAAAAACAAGAAAAAGAGAGAATTGAACCTTTAATTTGCGAAGACGAGGAAACCAAAGTGTGGTTAGGTTTAGAATTGTCTGAGGGCGATCACATGCATAAGTGAGGATAACTGAATCAGCCTGCTTTAGTTTTTGATCAATGCACTCATCGCCCTCATAACTGCAACAAACAAGAATATTCAGAGGGTAGGGTAAACACCAAGCAACAGCGTATAGGTAAGAACGTAAGCATGAATTTGCATGTATATAAGAAGGGAAGGAACGTTACTTGAAAGTGTCGATGAGTGTGACTGGCACACCATCACAATATGGTGGCAACAAAGGACTCCAAGAGACTTTTGTTCCAACTTTATAACCGGCTGCCGAATGAATGAGGCTTGTTTTACCGGTTTCTCTGTCACCGGCGACAACAATACGAACTGCAGCATAATAACGTTGTTTTTCCATGGATGATGGATACACAGCAACAAGAACAAGAGCACCCTAAATTAACTATGAACTAGTATTAAACAATCCTATTATTCGTCACAAAAAAAAAAAAAATCCTATTAATCTTCTATTACTATTAAGCGCTTGTTTGGATGAGCCTTTTGCATGCTTGGACTTGGACTTGACTCATGTTATGTTTAAGGTGTTAAATGTGATTCTACACTTTTGTATAGGAGGTTTAGGTTGGGAAAAGAGAAGAATTTTTTTGGTGGGTAAATGCCCACTTTGGTAGGTTACTTTCACAAAATTGCCAATTTAGTCCCCAAATTAATAGAATTGAGAGTCCGTTCGTTACGAATTAATAAAAAAGTAATTTTGACGTTAAATAATTTAGAGATTAATTTTTAGAGATTTTGAGGCTGTTTGTTACACATTAATAAAAAAGTGATTTTAACGTTAAATAATTTAGTGTCTGTTTGGCCCGGCTTATTTTCTACTTTTCTATTTTGCTTAAACGAAATAGAGAAGTACAAAATTGAATTTAGCCATATTTCTCCTTAAAAGTATTAGAGAATAAAGTAAAGAAGTAAAAAATAAAAAGAAGTAGAGTCAAACACAATTTTTTTCTTCTTTACTATTTTTAAGGAGAAGAAAAAAAGGAGAAAATAAACCGGACAAAACGGGGCCTTAGAGTCCGTTTGTTACAAATTAAAAAATAAGTGATTTTGACATTAAATAATTTAGAGTTTATTTTTTAAAGATTTTACAACAAAAAAAAACAGAAGCTATTTTGTGATTTTGACATTAAATAATATTATTAGAATATTAGAATAAACTGAAGGATATTTTTGTTTGAAATTTTTTTACACTAGTTTTATTTTTCCTCTAAAAAAAATCTATAGTAAAAAAGCTACTAAAAAATATCAGCTTCTCATTTTAGCAGTTTTAAATTATTTTCATATTATGATATTTAAATGTTAAGTTTTATGAATGGTGATCTACTAATGTTTGCACTTGAGTTTTTGTTGAAAGCTAGATAATGATAAAAGTGGACAAGCTAAAGGTCACTCACATCAACAAGTGCATCAGATCATCATAACAATAACATCACAAGCTTCATGAATATTTTCAAAGGATATTGTTTGAATCATAAGATGATTCATTGAAAGGCTCAAGCAAGAAAGTGATTGTCATGGTTAATAGTCTTCTTCTACACCACAAGATTTACAATGGTATTGAATAATCAAGGAAGATTATGAGGGTCATAAGTTCAAGAATGAGGATGGAAAAACCTGCATCATAAGCTACACAAAAATATATTTGATGTTGCATGACAAAATTCACAATGAGTTTTGTGTTACATGCTTTGAGGATTTACTACCACAATTAACATCAAAAGGAATGATGCATATTCTAAGGATCTTCAAAATCTACTCAAAGTATCATCCTACCAAGATTTCTTAAGATGAGAATATTTGAGAACGATATTCATGAGTTTTCAAAAGAGCTTATGCAAAGGGCATAAATGTTTTAAATCATTCTCCAAATTAGAAGATGATAATTCTCATGATGAGTATACTCACGCCTCCACTAAAGCATCTCAAAGATACTCAATTCACATATAAGGAATGTGTGCAAAACATCAATTGAATTATGAGAAGTTTTGCAGCAACAAGATTACATGTCTCATCCCTTAAGAAAAGCTTCAGTAGAACATTCTGAGAATATTCTCTGTCCAGCACTACATCTTACTTCAAAGAAAAGCTTCAGCAATCATTCTCAGAATATTCTCTAGTATGGGCTCTAACTCTCTTTCAAAACAAAAGAACCATTTTGATATTAGCTTTGAGAATGTTACAAGAAAGACAGTCATCATTCTCTTATCATTCTCTGGACTCCAACGTGTTTGTTCTTCAAAGGGAAAACACTTATTTATTTTAAGTGATAAATGAACAAGACAAATGAGCATGTTTCATGAGTATTTATTCACAAGATCTATATAGCAAAATACTCATTTATGGCAAGACAAGTGATTAACAACTTATGGGACTTTCTATCTTAAGTCATCACATGGAGCATGTGCCAAAGAATGTTCTTTGACCTCAAGACATAATAAATTATCATTTGAATTTATTATGATGGAAATGAACATGGACCAATGAGGAGAAGACAACAAGTTTCTAACTATGAGTTGTAATGTACTTGCAAAGACTTATTCAATGTTCTTTCTCCAAGAAGTGATAGTCCTTTCTCCAACAAAGGCTATACTCTATTATCTATCAAGCTTGTACTTGCAAAAGTACTTTTCAAATAGCTTGGATCATATCACAGCTGGTTACTTGAAGACAAAGTTGTCCCCACACCATTCTCCCACTATTCAATGAATATCCTTCAAGAGAATGTACGCAGTTCTGTGAGAATGTTCTCTTATCATTCTCCCTGAAGCATTGTTCTCATATGACAGCAAAATTCAAATGCAACGGTCACACTTGCTCATCAAGTAATGGAAGTACAATGTCAGCTCATCTAGACGCTCCTCTTGGAGAACATTCTTAGAACATTCTCCAGCTCACTTTTCATATGTGAGTAACGGCTAGTTTAATGTTCTCTGATTTTCTCATACATTCTCCAAGATTCCAAAGGTTCTTCAACAACTATAAATAGCATGGAATACAGCAGGAGCAAAGCAAGAGTTTGCAAGCAAAATTTATCCTACTACACTTGTCTTTGTGGACAAGATTCTTTACAAACTCTTCTTTGATCTCTTTCACTCCAAATCTTCATAATTGCATACTTGGATCAGCAATTCTATTGAGTGATTTTAGAGAGATTTTTACAGTTACTAAGAAAGCTTTATAAACCTGGTGTGATTTGTTGTTAAGCTTTAGATCCAAACAACTCTTTGTAATAAGAAAGAACTTGCTCAAGAATACGTAACTATTGGTTGAGCAACTACCTTAGAAGGAAAGGTAGAGATCACCTTGGGTATAAGGTGGAAGATAAGCTTGTATAGCTTGACAGAATTTTTGGTCTTGGGCTTAAGATCAAAAGAAAATTGTAATCTTGGATTAAGATTATAGTGGAAAACTCATAGGCGTGGGGACTGGACTAGCCCAGAATTCGGGTGAACCAGTATAAATTTTGTGTGTGCATTTCTCTTACCTTTAACTATTTATTTGATATAAATACACAGCACACAAAGCACATTGTTTACATCTCATTTGGATTTCCATATAGTTGAGAGAACGTTCTTTGAACAATCTCTACTTGTTCTCTTAGAACAAGTTGTTCTATAGTAGAGAACATTCTCTTATCAATCTCTTTTATTGTTTACTAACATTTATCCAAGTATACACTTGAGATCCATTTAGTTGACTGCAGGATTGAATTTTAAAAGGGTCACAATTCAAACCCCCCCTTTCTTGTGACTAATACTTCCACTTCAATTGGCATCAGAGCTCTGCCTCTAAGGTTTGAGCACTTAACAGTGTAAGAGGAAAAGATTCAGGAAGGAAGTGATGTCAAAACTTGCAAATCAAAGTAGATGTCGTAAATGCACAAAGTTAGGACATGTTAAAAATAAATGTCCTATGAACAAGAAAGTGAAAAGGAATATAGCTTCCAAAGAGAAATCTATGATGGTATCCAAAGATGAATTTGATGACTCAAAATTTGAAGAGGAACAAGAAGAAAATGCGTACCTCGTGAAAGACTCAGACATTGAAGAGGTAATACTTGAACCTTGTTCATCATGTCAAAAAATTGAACATCTTTTTGATAATCTTTTATATGACTCTTTAATTACAACTCAAAAACATGATCAACTTAGAAATGAGATTACTAAGATAACTTTAGAAAAAGATAAATATAAAACTGAGATAAGTGAACTAAAAGAAATCATCATTAGTATGCAAGAAAACCATAGAAAAGAAATCGATGAAATTAAAGGTAAAATAATGTCTCAAGAATGTTCTACAATTCAAGAAGAAAATATCATTTTTAAACAAACTAATTTTGAATTAGAAAATGATATAAGATGTTTTGTAAACTCTTCAAAAACCTTTGAAAATATTGTGAGATCACAAGTTGGAGCTTTAGACAAAACTAGAGTAGGATTTAGAACTCAAAACCAAAAATTATATGAAAAGTTTTTTGTTTCACAAAAGGATCAGAAAGTGCTAAAATACAAATGTACTTTCTGTCATAGAGATGGACACCTTGAAAAATTCTGTTTTAGAAAGAATAAAAAACTAAAATATGAAAGAACTCTCTCGAGAGAACATTCTCATAATGTTCTCGGAAGTCATCAACAGAATAGGAGAACATTCTCCAGACATTCTCAACAGAGTTATTCTCAGAATAATCAAACACAAGTTTTAAACAATAAAACATCTTTTAAGATACATTCATATCAAGATGAAAGAAAACCTTTCAAAGAAAGGTATACTAACTCTCAAGGACCCAAATCACTATGGGTACCAAAATCATTACTAACTTGTGTTGTAGGAATGTCTTCAAGCAATCAAGAAAAAGCTTTGAGGATTGGCAAATTGATTCTCAAAGAATATGACTTGAGAAAGACAATATTTTCTCACATTTAAAAAGGATGAATGTGGAAACTACAACCTTTGAAGTCATTGAAAAATATCAAACTAAAGGTACATGTATCTTTAAAATGTTTTTGCATAACTTAAGGATGATTTATAAGTCTAACACATAACTTCATTTTTTTGTGAAAATTGAAATTGAAGTTATTTCACTCTCATCCTCATGATTATGGTTTTTTAGTAAACTTTAAATCAATTCATGTTTTCATGTATGTTGAAAAAGAAAAGTTTTTTTTTTGCATAAAAAAAAAGGGGGTTTGCCAAGTAAGTATGAAAACTATGACATTTTTTATCTAGAAAGATATTTTTTCAAAAACTGGTTTTGAAATGGATAAAGTTTGTAAAACTTGTATTTATTATGCTAACATTAATCTTCTTTTCAAAAAATACAATTTCAACCAAAAGTTTTTTTTTTAATTACTTCATTTTGTTTTACTCTTGTCAAAACTACAAGTCTTATGACTTTGTTTATGATTTACTCAAAGATCCTTTTTGAATATATTTTCGAAGCATAATAATGATTTTCTTTTAAGCTTTCAAGTTCGTTGAAAAATGGTTCTTATTTTTAAAAGCTCAAAATCATTTTATGTAAAATAGTAGTCATGGGAACACTTTGAAAAAACTTTTTCAAAACATTATTTGATCAAAATTATATTACACATTTTTTTTGTGGAACTCTCCAAACAAAATAAGAGTTGTTTAAAAAGGAAAAAATAATGGTTAAAATATTTTTAATCAAGTGTTTAAAAAGACCATAATTATTATATGCTATGTTTTTGAATCTTGCAACATGATTTTTCATATTCAAGGTATTTTTATATGTAGAAGTTTTAACTTATACATGCTATGTTTTTGAAATCATGTATTTACTATAAGAAAAATGATTTTTCATATTCAAGTTTTTTTTGTGGAAGTTATAACTTATAACATCAATAAAATTTGTTTGTAGTTATCTATCAAAACTTACATGTTTAAATGAAACAAACATGTTCATGACTTATGAGTTTTAAACCAAATCATGTTTCTATATCTTTAAAAAGGATAAATGATTTAAGGATAAAAAAAAAACTTTGTGAAATATAAAGACATTTGCAAATTTATCCAAACATGGTCTAGAAAGTTTTTTTTTGAAAAATTTAGTTTTGAAAAGTATAAAACTTATGTGTGATATGTGCGAAGAGGAGTCTTCTTTTTTAAATATATTTTTAACCATAAATCTCTTGAACTACTTTATATTGATTTATTTGTTTTCATATAACAAGGTTTATGACTTTCTAAATGCTTGAAATTTATTCAAAAATCATCTTAGATTTGATTCTTAAAAAGCATAAGAATCTTTTGTTTTAAGGCTTTTAACTTCTTTAAAAAAGGGGTTCTAAATTTAAAAGTTATGAAAAAAAATGATTAAGTGGAGCTTTCCTTCAAACATTCTTTGATGGTATTTTACTTGATTTTTCTTATTTTAGAAGTCTCCAACAAAATAGTGTTGTTCTAAAGAAAAAGTCATGGGATGAAATATTTTCAAGTGTTGAAAAAATATTTTTAAAGGAAACCATAGACATTGCATGCTATTTTCTTCATCATGTTTCTTTTAGAAAAATATTGAGTAAAGTTCCATGTTTTTTTTCAAAAATTAAAACTCAATCATATATCATGCTTTTATTTTTTGTGTCACTACAATTCTTGGCATAGAAAAGAAGAAATTGAGAAAATTGCTTCAATATTTCAAATGTATTTTTTAAGGGATACTTTATCTACATTCTATAATGCAATCTCAAAATCTTCAAGTTGAAAATATATGCATACTACTTTTGATGAGCTTTACAAGAAATGGTAATGGTGTTGTTGATAATATGAACAAAAATGATCTAAACATTGAGATGGTCAATGTAATTGGTGATTCTCCCTCATCAACTTTAAAGAAAGAAACAAAAGGTTGAAATGACTTAGAACATAACTGGTGTTAAGAGAAAAAAGAGAAGCAACACCAGAAGAGAATGTTGCTGGAGAACAACAAGAGAATGTTCTTCCATAAGTGAATGAGGCTGCAGGAGAACAACCAGAGAACGTTCTCCCTGCTAAGGAAAATGGTTCTACCTTTCTTGGAGTGACAAGTGATACTCTCCCTTCATATTGGGATACACCACTTCATTTTGGAACTAGGAAAGTTGTCTTACCTTATGGAATGATGTTGATCTTTGAAAAGTTTAATGTTGATCTCTCAAGCTTTAAGAGTGAAAATACTTGTCTGCCCTTTCATGGAAAAAACATCAGTCACATGAAGTAAAGAAAATGTTTGTTAGAGAATGACATGTTTGGCATGTATCACCTTGCTAAAGAATGAAGTTCAATCTCCAATATGTCATCTTGATCTAAGAACATTGCAGTAGATATTAGAACAAGGAAAGTCCTTTTTTCGGGATGATTCTCACCAAGAGCTTTCACATCTACAAGGTTAACTTCAAAAAGGAGAATATGGTCAAACTTTGACTTCTAAATATGTTCATCATATGAATAAGGAGATGATTGATCTTGAGAACTTTGCTACTTTGATTTGGGACAAAAGGAAAAGAAAGTACTTTAAAAAAGGAGCAATGTGGATGAGTTATTTGATGTGGTGTTGTCTTCAGTGGATCAATCTAAGAATGTTCTCCTTGTCAAGACAACAAGTGCAAAGGCAAAGATGTTCTATATGAGGATAATTAATCTCAATCCAAAATTTTGAAACTTGACACTTCATTGACTATTGATTCAAGCATTGACAGTGGCCTTGAACCAACCTCTTCTCAAATTACTTCTAATATACTTGAAGATGGTGATTTCTCTCAACATTGGAGAATGCATCAAATGATAAATCATTTCTCCTTGATCAAGTGTCCTCAATTTACAATGATAAGCATACGGTGAAATTCTAATACAATTGAAGACGCTCTCATCGTTGAACCTCAAGTAAAGAAATTCATTATATGAGGTACACAAATTCTAATCTTAAATCTTATAACATTTGCATTATGATATGCTTGAAAATTCTTATGCATTATGTGATTGATTGGATAATCTTGGAATATTTTCTGAATTTTCTATATGCAAGTATATGACTTTAAAATCTTAAATAGGAACATATATTTTGTCATAACTTGTTTATGCAAAAATGTTAAAAGTTTCTGGAAAATGATCCGAGAACGATCTGAGAACGTTCTGGAAGATTTGCTCTTTTATAACAACTTCATCTGAGCTGTCTTTTTATAAGAACTTTGTGTGCTCTAATTGCTTAGAAATATTGGTTAAAGATTGTTTTGCTAAGATCAATCTTCTATATAAGTTTGAGTCAATTTCTTTCACAATGATCATTTTTTCTTTTACATGCCGAAGGACAAATGAATTAATATTTCTCTTAATTCATATTTTAAAGGACCTTTTACAAATGTTTTCAAAAACAGGGTGTATTGATTACATTGTTGATCAATATTTTTGTGAAAGACATGTTTTGTGTGCTTCATGAAAAATTGTCTTTGATGATCAATAATGAATAACTTTTGTGGAGTTAGTCTCTAAATTATTCTTCATGATAAACCAAAACTTTTAGAACAACAAAAATGACAAAAACTCATGATTTTGACAATCAATTATATGTCATATTTTGGTCTTACATAAGCATGACTTATAGCACAATTTTCATGAAAAATATATTTACTTATAAGTCTTTTAAAATTTGCAACTTTCTCAATATAAAAATTTGGTTGAATCCAATTTTGTTGCACATCTTGATTAGCCTATAGTTTGCTTAATGATTAAGTATAACTTTTTAATATGGCTTTTCAAAAACTAAGATTTTTATGGCTTATGTAAAAGATCCTTTTTCAAAGATTTTAAATGAATATCCATTTTTTGTTGGATTTATTCTTTAAAGGTTTTTACAAGAGATTATATTATTGGTCTTCATGAGAATAATTTATATGTCTACTCTCCATAATATTTGATATTGATATGATAAGAATGTACTTGTTGCACATTTTTTTTTAAACTCTGATTTGACTTTTTCTTAACATAAAAGTGTTGTTCCTACAACTTGTGTGTTATGTTGTCAAATTAGAAATGTGATCAAATATTTTATTTTATTTTATTTTTTTTTTTGCAAAGGATGATCCTTCTTTTTTTTTTAAAAAAAAAAAAGGGAATCATATTTCATCATGAAAACTTTTGGAAAAGAGAGAAATTTGTTTTTGACTTGATGTCAACATACTCTGATTTCACAGCTTCCTCATGTGCGCCATTTTCTCTCCAACTTTAAAGTTCTGGGATTCTTTTCAAATGATCATTATGACCACAAGATAGTCTTGTCCATCATTTTGAGAATGATCTTTTTTTAAAGGAATTTCTATCTCATAAGACTTAGGAGGAGATTTCAAAATATTTGTTTCCTCTCAAATTGCTTTGTTTATGACGTCAAATTTTTTTTCTAAAAATTCAGAATGGTTAGCACTGATTTTTATCAAATGCTTGCATATGTGTGTATGTGATTAAATGATTATTCATGTTGTGATATCCATATTGATTAAGAATGATTATCACATTCTATGTGCTTTCATGTTAAAATGCAAACTTGATAGTTTGATATATGAGTAATCCTCTCATTTACATGTTTTTTAGGTGCAATGTTTTCCTACTCTTATTTTTGAAAATTGCACTTAATATTTTATATTACCCCCATACTTTTTGATAGATGACAAAAGGGGGAGAGATATATGATAAGAGATAAATTTAAGATGGAATTAATTAATGAAGAATGTTATGAATTAACCTCTTGCATGTATTTAGGGGAGTTTAATTAGAATCATAAGAATTAAACTCTTGCATGAATTGAGGGGGAGCTTAATTGCATATCTATAAACATTCTTGCATTTATTATTATATCCATCCATAAAACATAAGATTTATTCAAAAGGTTTGTCATCATCAAAAAGGGGGAGATTGTAGAGACAAAATCTCTTTTGTACATGTTTTAATGACAACAAACCTTATGGAATAAATGTTAAGTTTTATGAATGGTGATCTACTAATGTTTGCACTTGAGTTTTTGTTGAAAGCTAGATAATGATAAAAGTGGACAAGCTAAAGGTCACTCACATCAACAAGTGCATCAGATCATCATAACAATAACATCACAAGCTTCATGAATATTTTCAAAGGATATTGTTTGAATCATAAGATGATTCATTGAAAGGCTCAAGCAAGAAAGTGATTGTCATGGTTAATAGTCTTCTTCTACACCACAAGGTTTACAATGGTATTGAATAATCAAGGAAGATTATGAGGGTCATAAGTTCAAGAATGAGGATGGAAAAACCTGCATCATAAGCTACACAAAAATATATTTGATGTTGCATGACAAAATTCACAATGAGTTTTGTGTTACATGCTTTGAGGATTTACTACCACAATTAACATCAAAAGGAATGATGCATATTCTAAGGATCTTCAAAATCTACTCAAAGTATCATCCTACCAAGATTTCTTAAGATGAGAATATTTGAGAACGATATTCATGAGTTTTCAAAAGAGCTTATGCAAAGGGCATAAATGTTTTAAATCATTCTCCAAATTAGAAGATGATAATTCTCATGATGAGTATACTCACGCCTCCACTAAAGCATCTCAAAGATACTCAATTCACATATAAGGAATGTGTGCAAAACATCAATTGAATTATGAGAAGTTTTGCAGCAACAAGATTACATGTCTCATCCCTTAAGAAAAGCTTCAGTAGAACATTCTGAGAATATTCTCTGTCCAGCACTACATCTTACTTCAAAGAAAAGCTTCAGCAATCATTCTCAGAATATTCTCTAGTATGGGCTCTAACTCTCTTTCAAAGCAAAAGAACCATTTTGATATTAGCTTTGAGAATGTTACAAGAAAGACAGTCATCATTCTCTTATCATTCTCTGGACTCCAACGTGTTTGTTCTTCAAAGGAAAAACACTTATTTATTTTAAGTGATAAATGAACAAGACAAATGAGCACGTTTCATGAGTATTTATTCACAAGATCTATATAGAAAAATACTCATTTATGGCAAGACAAGTGATTAACAACTTATGGGACTTTCTATCTTAAGTCATCACATGGAGCATGTGCCAAAGAATGTTCTTTGACCTCAAGACATAATAAATTATCATTTGAATTTATTATGATGGAAATGAACATGGACCAATGAGGAGAAGACAACAAGTTTCTAACTATGAGTTGTAATGTACTTGCAAAGACTTATTCAATGTTCTTTCTCCAAGAAGTGATAGTCCTTTCTCCAACAAAGGCTATACTCTATTATCTATCAAGCTTGGACTTGCAAAAGTACTTTTCAAATAGCTTGGATCATATCACAACTGGTTACTTGAAGACAAAGCTGTCCCCACACCATTCTCCCACTATTCAATGAATATCCTTCAAGAGAATGTACGCAGTTCTGTGAGAATGTTCTCTTATCATTCTCCCTGAAGCATTGTTCTCATATGACAGCAAAATTCAAATGCAACGGTCACACTTGCTCATCAAGTAATGGAAGTACAATGCCAGCTCATCTAGACGCTCCTCTTGGAGAACATTCTTAGAACATTCTCCAGCTCACTTTTCATATGTGAGTAACGGCTAGTTTAATGTTCTCTGATTTTCTCATACATTCTCCAAGATTCCAAAGGCTCTTCAACAACTATAAATAGCATGGAATACAGCAGGAGCAAAGCAAGAGTTTGCAAGCAAAATTTATCCTACTACACTTGTCTTTGTGGACAAGATTCTTTACAAACTCTTCTTTGATCTCTTTCACTCCAAATCTTCATAATTGCATACTTGGATCAGCAATTCTATTGAGTGATTTTAGAGAGATTTTTACAGTTACTAAGAAAGCTTTATAAACCTGGTGTGATTTGTTGTTAAGCTTTAGATCCAAACAACTCTTTGTAATAAGAAAGAACTTGCTCAAGAATACGTAACTATTGGTTGAGCAACTACCTTAGAAGGAAAGGTAGAGATCACCTTGGGTATAAGGTGGAAGATAAGCTTGTATAGCTTGACAGAATTTTTGGTCTTGGGCTTAAGATCAAAAGAAAATTGTAATCTTGGATTAAGATTATAGTGGAAAACTCACAGGCGTGGGGACTGGACTAGCCCAGAATTCGGGTGAACCAGTATAAATTTTGTGTGTGCATTTCTCTTACCTTTAACTATTTATTTGATATAAATACACAGCACACAAAGCACATTGTTTACATCTCATTTGGATTTCCATATAGTTGAGACACTATGCCAAAAAAGGCTTTAGAAAGCGCCCCTTAGACAGCGCTTATTAGGATAAGTGCTGCCAAAGTGACATGCGCGTCCTTAGACAGCGCTTGTTGACGGAAGCGCTGCCTAAGGGTCTAACATATGACAGCGCTTTTTCTGAAAAAGCGCTTTCTAACGTCTTAAAAAATTTAAAATTAATAAAAAAAAATGAGTTTCACCTTAGATAGCGCTTATCCTAATAAGCGCTTTATGATGTGCAAGATTAGATAGCACTTATGAGTGATAGAAAAGCGCTGTCTATTAAGGTAACATTACACAGCGCTTATGAGTGAATAAAAAGCGCTATCTATTAGGCTAACATTAGACAACACTTATGGATGATCTAAAAGCGCTGTTTATTAGGCTAACATTAGACAACACTTATGGAGAAATAAAAAGCGATGTCTATTCGGTAACCTTAGGCAGCGCTTTTGAGTTAATAAAAAGCGCTATCTTATATAGTATCATTAGACAGCGCTTACGAATGAAAGAAAAGCGCTGCCTATTAGGGTAACATTAGACAGCGCTTATTGGTGAATAAAAGCGCTGTCTATTTGGTAACAACATTAGACAGCGCTTATGAGTTAATAAAAAGTGATTTCTTACATGGTAACATTAGACAGCGCTTACGAATGAATGAAAAGCGCTGTCTATTAGAGTAACATTAGACAGTGCTTATTGGTGAACAAAAGCGCTGCCTTTTGATTTTTTTTTTTAAATTCATTAAAACAAAGATCAAATTAGAGATATTTGATTCCTTAAATTATTTATTTGGATTCATTGTAGTTCCTTAACTTAGTACTTATTGTTATATCTATTGGTTTTATTGTTACTGGCGGTTTGACTGTATTTCAGTGTTATATTTTTTAAGTGATTACTGGCGATTTCTACCCGCCACTACACTATTGCGCGTTTTTTATTATTTTTGTTTTTGTTAATGTTTAGCGGTACTAGTTCAACTGTAGACAATGCTTAGGAGTGATAGAAAAGCGCCGTCTATTAGGATAACATTAGACAACGCTTTTGAATTTTTTTTTTTAAATTCATTATAAAAAAGGTTAAATTAGATGTTTGATTCTTTAAATTATTTATTTAGAATTTATTTTGGTTTCTTAACTTATTAATTGTTATATTTTGGTCTCTTCATTTATTTATTAGTTTTATTTAGAATTTATTTTGGTTCCTTAAACTATTTATTGTTATATTTTGGCCTCTTAATTATTGTAAGCGGTGGTTCCAAACCCTCGATGATAACATAGAGTTGTGAATTTGAAAAAGTTTTCAAATCTCACATTAGAGAAATCACTTAAAATGATATGTTAATTATTTGTGTGACCAAAGAATGATAATTTATTTTTTAATTAATATATTAACAAGAGTTCAATTGTTATGCACTGACAGTGTAAAACTTTTTTACACATACATCTAATCAAAATCTAACAAATTGCTACTTTTATAAGTTGGTTCCTAAAATATCTCCATTAATTCTTATATGGTGTGATTTAATTAGATTCACGTGTAAAATAATTTTACACCGTCGGTACATATAAATTAAACTCTATTAACAATGCATTAATATATTGGGCATTCTTGTCACGTTTTTTTTTTTTTTGTGTGGACCAAGTATACAAATGTGAGGTACTTTTCTTAGCCAAGTATACATATTCATTTAAATCCGAATATCAGTTCCACAAATCACGTATAGGATTTAATTGTTTGGATCAATGTGCAACCGAGTAGCTCCCATTATTTTCTTCTATTTCGGTTCAACTTTTATATTATAAATAAATACAAAAGTTAGTTGTTTTCCGTTTGTAGTGAACAAATAATTCTGCATCCTTGATCCAATTTTTCTCCCAATATTATGTATCGTTTCTTTTCTCTGTTTCAGAAAGTTGGGTGGCCTTAGTGCCATTATTGATTGATCTTAGTATCAATACATGTGGTATTTATACCATTATCGAAGGTGTATTATTTGCCCGATTTTTATAGTGCAGTAGTAATAGGTATTCTGTATTTGGGCTGTTTTATCTTGGAGATTTTGTTAGTGTGCGTTGCATAATTTGTGGACAGTACCGCGAAACGTCTTAAAGAAAGTGTACCGATCTTTGATTCAACAACACAGTATTCTATAGGGGGAGTGGTTATGGTGCATAAGCTTTTTCCTTATGCACCGTGTATAAGTAATGAAAATTGCTTAATACATCCCCAGATTGCTTAGTACACCTCTCAGATTACTTAACGCACCCCTCAAATTTCTTGCTCACCCCCTAAAAATTTGAGAGGTGCACTAGAAATTTGAGAGGTGTACTAAACAATCTAGAGTATTTATGCACGGTGCATAAACATATGGCTTATGCACCATAACTTGTGCCTTCTATAGGAACGTATGATTTAGATATATATGAAGTTTTGATAGTATTAGAATTTGATATTATGAGTAATCCAAAAAAAAGAATTTGATATTATCAATTTATGCAGATTTTATCTAGTTTATGTAGTGTAGCATTATCAAATTTATGGAAATTTATTATATTTCAATATTTTGATTAAAATTTCATAATAATACTTAATTTTTAGTAAAAAGTGCTATCTAAACGTAATATTTATAAATACTAAAAAAAAAAAGACAATATTTATAAATAAAAAGTGCCGCCTAAAGTCAACATAAGATAGCGCTTATGAGTTGAAAAATGATGACTAAAGGCTACTTAAATAGCGCTTATGAGTTGAAAAGTGATGTCCAAAGGCTACCTAAGATAGCACTTATGAGTTAGAAGCGCTGTCTAAAGGCTACCTAAGATAGCGCTTCTGAGTTGAAAGCGCTGTCTAATGGTGACTTGAGACAGCGCTTTTACGTTATTATTGAGCGTTGTCTAAAGCCTTTTCACAAAAGGCAGCGCCAGAATAGACAGCGTTTCCATAAGCGTTGTCTAAGGCTAAAATAAGCGCTTTCCAAAGATATTATAAGATAGCGCTTATGAGTAGGAAGTGCTTTCTAAGTTTACCATAAGATAGCGCTTACTGAAAGGAAGCGCTTTCTAAAGGTAATAAAAGATAGCGCTTATTGAAAGGAAGCGCTTTCTAAAAGAACCATAAGATAGCGCTTATTGAACGGAAGCGCTTTCTAAAGGTACCATAAGATAGCTCTTATTGAAAGTAAGAGCTTTCTAAAAGTACATAAGATAGCGCTTTTGAGAAAAAAGCGCTGCCTAAGGGTGACTTTATACAGCGCTTTTACGTAATTATTAAGTGCTATCTATACAAAAGGCAGCGCTGGAATAGACACCGCTCAATAAGCGCTGCCTAAAGCCAAAATAAGCGTTTTCTAAAGCCTTTTTTGGCATAGTGAGAGAACGTTCTTTGAACAATCTCTACTTGTTCTCTTAGAACAAGTTGTTCTATAGTAGAGAACATTCTCTTATCAATCTCTTTTATTGTTTACTAACATTTATCCAAGTATACACTTGAGATCCATTTAGTTGACTGCAGGATTGAATTTTAAAAGGGTCACAATTCAAACCCCCCCCTTTCTTGTGACTAATACTTCCACTTCAATATTCTCATAAACAAACACCATTCCTCTAGTTTTTTCCTCCAGCCGCCACCCTCTTATCTTCTCTTACCCTAGTTTTTTCCTTTTTTTCTTCCTCCACATAAGAGGGGTGGTTTATGGTCAATTCTTGAACCGAAACCACTGCACCCTTCTAATTCGCTTTTACTTTCCTTTTATCAAAATAAGTGACTTTCACATATATTCAGTTTTTCTCTTTGTGGTATCGTCGTTTTATTGTGCGACGTTTTGTTGTTCGTCGTCTTAGTGCGGCATTGTTTTGTTTTTCCGTCACGTGGGGTCTTTGTTCTGTTCAGATTCTCAGATACATTCGATCCAGTGCAGATTAAATTAATGACTTTGGCGTCGTCAACGTTGCAAATCTGAAAACATAGTATTCCAAATAGTTTATTTTCGTCATATTTGTAGGCATTTTACCGTCGTGAATGTTAGTCTTTCTCCTTGTTGGGGAATAGTCCGTGTAAGTTATGTCTACAAGTTTTTTTTTAACAGCAAAGAGATATTTATATATATATATATATATATATATATATAGTTATGTCTACAAGTTTCTCCTTAACAAACTCTTTTTGTTGCCTATTTACTCTTTTATTTTGAGGGTGAGGTACATGATTTCCCGAGACTTCACATTTTGTCCATGAAGCATAGATGTATATAAATCATATCATATAAAAGTGAAAAAGGGAAAATTACATTACAATGGTTTCATTTGTGTTGACAACTAAATATCCAATCATTTGTTTATTATTTCTATCATAATTGATTCTTTTCTATGTGCATAATGAGTGTTAATTAGTCCTATTTTTTTAGTTCTCACATAAATGTCAATCATGAATTTTTTTGTAGTGAATCATTTTATCATTTAATGAATCTTTGTCCCATTATTTGTTATGCTACTTTGATCAGACTCAAGTGGTTAATGAGTTTCACCAATAAATAAATTTCTGTAGAACTCGGGTTTGATTCATAGTGGAACAATTTTGTGATCAAAAATGTACCTTGTTGTCGAACTCTAAAGTATTAGAAGCCCCTTCCCTTAAAAATCAAAGGGTTAAAAACCTAAAAAAAGAAGAAGAATGGAAAGTGGTTTGCTACTATAATAAAATTTTCACATTGACTAGCTTTTTCTATATTTTTTCGCATGAGAGGTGTATATATAAGTTTTCTCCTCCCAGGATGCAGGCAAAGAGAAAGAGAGAGCAATTAGGTGAAAAGAGAAGTTTCCACTGACGTTGATAAAGGAAAGATTCATGAAAGTTGTCATTTTCGGGAGTGGTTATGGTGCATAACTTTTTCCTTATGCACCGCGTATAAATAATGAAACTTGTTTAGTGCAGCTCCAAATTTCTAACACACCCCCAAGTGCACCCCCCAAAGTTCTAGCGCACCCCCCAAATTGGAGGGTGCACTAAGCAATCTAATTGGGGGTACACTAGAAATTTGAGGAGGTGCACTAAGCAATATGTGGTATTTATGCACGGTGTAACCGTTGATTGGATTTGAGTTGAATTTTACTATTGGGTTATTTTGTAACTAATACAATGTGTGGTACTTAGCTTAAATGTCTTATACAGGACTAGTATTTTAAGAGAATTTCTTTTTGCACTCTCTATATGTCTCGCGTGCCTGTTGAATTCTCAAAATATTCAGCTCGATTTCTAAAGTTCGAACGTGTAAAATTTAAAATTCTAAATAATTGTCGTTCGTCTTTTAAAGTTCTAACCATGTAACCCAAATTTTGTTACATATATTTTCCTCCAAATGGCTTGGCGGAATGCTGAAAAAAGTGAGACAAAAAAAAACTCTTAACACCTTTCCTCCAATTGGTAAAGTGGAAATGTGAAGCCTTTTTTCTTCTATTTTGTAAATTAATAAAAGAACCAAAAAAACCATATAAACCCTTGTAGCAACATTAACTCTCTAATAAGACGGTAATAGTATGAATATCTTATGGTGTTGATAGGTGATGAAAATTTCGTATTTATATCATATTACCTCCGGTCTTTAATATGAGATAACATTTGCTTTTTAGATTTATTAGATTTTCAATGTATCTAACCTATAATATGGACTAGATACATTAAAAATCCAATGAATCTAAAAAACAAATTTTTTCTTATATTAAGGACCGGAGGGAGTAATAAAAAAGGAAAAAGTTAACACATGTCTTAAAAAACTTAAACAAGCAATATTTGGGTTACAAAATATAAGATTCTTTCCAATTACTAGTGTTTCATTTTTCACATTTATTTTTCTCATTTGCTTAATTAGAAATCAAATGTGAATTCATGCTTACTATGATTTTAATTTATCTATGCTATTGCTTGTAAAATGTATACCCTATTTTGATTAGAACTAATTCAGTTTGGCATCTAAAAGTAGAGGAAGCTTATTATGTTAAGAAATTCAGTTTTAATTTTACTTGATACCATTTTTATTTTCTCATACTTTGCATCATTTTTATTTGTCTCTGTTTTTTTAATTTCTACGGAATGTAACATTTGTTAGCTTCAGTTGTGTGCTATGTTATGAGTAAGACTCTTCAGTTGTTAGCTTCATTTTTATTTGTCTTGTTTTAATTTTAAATAATATTTAGTTTATGCCATTTTATTCTTTTAACCTTGATGGGGCAATTGATTATTTAAGCCATCAATAAATATTCAACAATTATCTTCTCCCAAACTCTCTCATTTAATACTATACTTGCATAACATCACATTTGTACTTAATTCTGTTCTAAATTTAGGATGATGGAAAGAAAGATTCCTAAAGAAAGTCTTTTCCTCCCTTCCTCATGAGCCTATGGTTGATGCTATGGTGGAGACAGATGCTGCTAAAACACTTGCTTTCACCGAAAAATTGAAAAACCAACGAATAATGAATATGAAGAGTCTTACTACTGCTTATCGCAAAAATAATGTTGTTGCGGACATGGAAATAATGCTTTCTCCAAGGTCGTTCAGTACGGACATCAACGAGCTGAAAAACCACATGTAACTAACAGCCCTTACTGTGTCCTTTTCACCCGATAGACTAAAAAACCATGTCAACCCGCCCGTTGGATCAAAATTTCCTCTGTCAATGTGATAAGTCCCTCCTTGGTAGTAACATTTTGTATACTCCTTGTCATGATACTCCAAACGTATACATTAATACTCCATAAAATTTGTCTTTCCATATTGGTTCACACGCCCAATCATTAATGTCTTCTATTTATTTCCTGTATGTACATTCAAATAAATTTTGAATGGAAATTTACATTACCTATAAAAATTATACCATTTATATACCAACACCGGAGATAAAGTCAAGTTCAATGAGAACTGTAGTTTTTGATGCTGATGTTTTCTTTTTTTCCCAACCAGCTATCTATATCATATAAAAATAAACAGAGTCATTGTCGGTAGAATAATTTAACCCTAAATTGAGTTTGTTCCTACCGACAATGAGATAGTTTCTTTAAATGTGATATAGATAGCCGATAGAGAAAAACAAAAGGCGAACATCAAAAACTACATTTGTCACTGAAATAGAATTTATTTCCAGTGTTGGTAAGTAAATAGAATCATTATATTTCTTATAATTTATATAAGCAATATAAGTTCCCATTAAAATTTTACTGGAATATACAGGAAATAAAAGATATTGATGAGTTGCCATGTAAACTAATATGGACAAAATTTTCAAATTTTACAATCTAAAACTATACTATGACAAAACCAGATTAATGCTTTAATCTTGGAGTATCATGAGAAGGAATACACTAAATGATACTACCAAATTACTTATCACATTGACAGGAAAACATTAGAACTTAATGTAAAATATCATTATAACAATTGTCTAAATATTGATGGACTAGTTACCCTATCCAATGCCAATTTTTGGAGCTTCCTGCATTATAAATCATCATTAACTGAGCTATTTTACAAAGTTGTAAGAAATTTAAATCCCAACATTATTATTTATATAGATCCCTAATGTGAATATATATATATATATATAAATATATATATATATAACTCAGATGGTTACATTTTTTCATGTAGAAAATTCAGAGGAGTTTCTGTGGAATGGGGGATAGACAAATAACAAAACTCAACGTAGGGGAAAACAAACTGCATATGATAACAAGCAATCAACACGGCGAACCTGCAAGTATATTTACCTGATTAGCTAACCTTGTAGTCCACCAAATCGTGTGAGTCTCTTGAGTCTTGAGTATACTTGATTACAAACATTATTAAAGTGAAAAGCTCATTTAAAACAACCATGATATTGAAAAGTTCAATGAAAACTTGCCTTCTCGTAATTGAAAAGTTAATTGCATGTGTATGCATAGCAATTAGGATTCTTTAAGCTGAATATTCCTCTCAATTACTTTTACATCATTGTATATTGTTTCTAGGAACATAATCTGCAATAAAAACACAAAGATCGTCTGATGAGTTCAAAGAAGGAATTATACAAGACTCACAAAGTGTTCAAAGTTCATATTCTTCAAATAACTAAATTCACATAATTAAGTAAATTTAAATAAATAACTATTATATTATAATTAATAATCTTATAAGCATCAATTAACCAGATTGTGGAGTATTGTGGGATATCAATGAAAAGTCAGTGTTGTAATTAGTAAATATTATATTATTAGAAGTAATCTTTTATTATTATGAGTCATATTTTTATTTTATTAGTAATTTGTATTCGGCCTATTAGCTATTAGGTTAGAATAGCCTATATAAACACATTAGTGGTTGTATATTATTTAAAACTTGAAATATAATAATATTCAGTTTTCACATGGTATCAAAGCTTTTGTATGGAAATTAGGCTAGTAGAAAGTTTGGGAATATGAAGGACATTTCACAAGATTATAGATGGACTTATTTGGACATCTCCTTGGCCAGCTACAGTTAAAAAGGTACCATCTAATGAGGGCCTTGCTTCCTCACAAAAAACATATCATGTAATGTTGTTTTTTATGACAATGCTTGTGTTTTTCAAGATAAGCATTCGAGGAGGAGGATTGGAAATGCAAGAGAATGGAGATGGAATGGTCTGTATTACTTTGATATCCAAAATTTCCCTCCAAATCCACTAAGCAATAAATCATTTTTTTCAGAATAATTAAAAACAATAGGGAGAAGGTCTTTATATACCATTATGGCCTTGATCATCCTTCATTTAGAGTTATGAAACAAATATTTCATTCCTTTTTAAAAAACTTAGATGTTGACAGTATTTGTTAAATAGTGATGATTTAAAAATTTATATGTTGACAGTCTTTGTTAAATAGTGACAGATATCGCCTTGGTCATCCTTGGGGCTTGGTGGTCTTGGGGAGGTGTCGGCTTGCTTTTTGCTTTCTATTCTTGTTTTCTTCTCCTTCTCTCTTTTTGCCGGTTGAGTGCTATGGGGATTGGTGGCTCTCAGTCTTGTCAAAGACTCCTTAGGAGTTTTCTATTTAAGAGTTCATTGTATTTTTCTTTACTTTAGAGGCTCAGTACTTCTTGTACTCCCTTTTATGGGATATGTTGGTATATTTGTTATTCCTTTAGGGTCCGTTTGATTCAGGGGTTTTGGAGGGGAGGGTTGGTGATATTTTAAATTTTTATGTTTGGTTCAACTTTTTAACAAGTTTATCAGGTTAAGGGTAAAAAAGCAAATTATTTCTAAAATCCTCCCCTCTCCTCTTGTGAACCAAACATATTTTATCAAAGTATGTTCCCTCCCTTAAAAATTTCTTCCCTCCCCTCGGTTGAACCAAACGGACCATTATTATATATATTTGCAATTAAAAAATAAATCAATCGACCATGCAAAATAAAATAAAAAACCACTCGACCATGTAAAATGGAAAATAATATATAGTTATCAAAGCATATGAAGAAAGAGACACATCATGCAAACAAAGCATATGAAGAAGGAAACACATCATTCAAACAATAACGTTTAGAACACAAATCCAAAATGCTATAAAAATAAAATAAAAAGAACTCCAATCCAAAATGGAAAAACTCATTGCTGTTCCGTTATTTTGAATTCCAATTGATGATGTTAGTCAAACTCATATCATGTCCAACAACACAACTTTACCTTAATTAAATGACAATATGTAGTGATTCCCGTTGAGTATCTCTCAATTACATAACAGTTTTGGTACCTAAAATCTATTAAATGTCACATATAGGACTCTGATATAAACAAACCATCACAACTTTACCTTAAATTCGTATTCTATCCTCCAAATTTCGCCTTTAATTTCACCTTGACACGAACATCAGAGTGTTTGCAACCAAGTACAACCGCCACAGCAGCTCCAAGTCCAACTGCAATATGATGTGATAATAATATCATTAAACAAAGGAACAACAGTCACACTTATATTTTCTTGTGATTTAGATTAATATTTTTCTGAACTCCAAAGAACCATCTACTGAAGAAGAAAGTGAAAGAAAACAACCGAGGTGAATAATGGATTAAGATCAAGTACTAGTCTTCCAACAACAACACAGGGGAAGCAAAACACCGATAGGGTTAGGGACCAGTTCATTTGCATAAGACCTCAAGATTATAAGTGATAACTGATAAACCATTCGAAAATCACAATGAGCTATAAAACCAAAAGAGAGAACACATGAACCACGACAAATCAAATAACCCAAAATTTAAACAGTTTAATAGGCTCATTTTATTTAGTTAGCATATAATAGATTAGCGACTTCAATATACAAAGTCAAAAGGAACTTAATGAACAACTAACAAGTAAACTTGAAAAATGATATACCTGAAGCAAACATAATAGATCGATCTATGAGTCTGTCGAATGCTTTTCCAGCTTCAGTTTTTGGAATGCTTAAATGGGGGTGCTCAGCAGCAGTTACAATTCTGTGAAATATATTGTTCAAATCCCCCAAATTCACACTGATTGGCATGAGAGCCTCTGCTCTCGTGTCCTGACAAACCTACAAAACACATTGGCATGTCAACAGTTGATGCAGTAAACCATTTGCATGAAATTCCTTAGCATCAAGAAAGAACATATGCCATGATTATTTATGACGTGGAAGTGGAACACATCAGTATGCAATATTTATGTAAATGAGGTATAACAATATTTCCAAAATCTTAGTTAATGGCTTGAAACTGCCATTCAAAGACGACTTACAAAAAATGTCGCAAACCCAAAACATCACAATATACAAAAAGTGAAACAATAAAAATAACTAGCCTTCAGTCTGCTTAACAAATGTCAATCTGAAGATCAAAGTATACATATACACAATATGTTGTATACTTATTACTAATCAAAAAGTTTGAATGAAATCATAATTTCAAGATGTGTCATTCACCACATTAAATATCTATTTATCTAACCATCCAACAATTATTGCATGCAATATACATGTACAATTATGTATTATGTATATGACCATACAATTGTGCAAATGAATAAAATAATGAAAAATACCATAGTTTTTTTTTTTGACAAAATGAAAAATACCATAGTTGCCTCTTGTATAGCCATTGTAAACGAATCCTGGTCATCTTTAGCTGCAACTATAAGACAAGGCACCTGAAAGCCAGTGTCTTCTGCGTGACCAGCAATTTTTAACAAGAGTTCAGATGATGCCTTCCATGAAGACTCATCAGACCTAAAATGAATATTTAGTCAGCTGAGCTCTATACAACCAACATATTTCTAGGTACTTAGTATAAGTTGCTCACAATCAAGACCACATGAACATGCAATTATAGTTAACTTGGAAGCGTGTAGATGAGTTGTAAATTTGAAAATAATGAATACATGCAAAATTGCAAACACATAATGACTTATAAATCTTATTGTTGATTGTTTGAAGCTTATGTTTGTACAACTTCCGATTTCAATTATAAACAAAAATATAATGCTCTAAATATAAGTAAATTTAACTACTTTCACCCTAGTTGAATGATGTCATCCCGAATTAATATAGTTTTTATTTTGCAACAACCCTTTTGTTTTCATGGAACATGTTCATGATAGAGACCGGAGGAAATACATTTTATTTAATTTTTTTGTAACATTAAGAAAACTAATAACAGTTTCCTATAATTCTTAATTAGTGTAAAATTAGGTTTTTTGTTTATAAAATATAATAGAGACCAGAGGGAGTAATTTACAATTGTTAGTTTGAAAAATCAAACCAGAATTTGTGGTCTCTAGCCTATAAGTTGTTTTAGGAAGTTCACCCAAATGCACAATGGAGTTTTCTAAATGCTTTTGATTTCAAATGTTAAAAAGTTGCTTATGAGCTAAAAATCCACAGAAACAAGTAATAATTTTTAGTTTATATACACCAAGGGCATCAAGTATAAGAATTTAATAGTGAAACATATCCTTATAATAACAACGAAAAAATGTAAACCATAATTTCTATCATGTTGGTATTATTAACTTTAATATAAGTGGTCACCTGTCATGAACAAAAACTGCAATGTCACATGAGGCCAAAGACTCCTTGTTGGCCAACAGCTCTGTGACTCCATCTTCAGACATCTCTCTCAGCACAAGATATTTTTTTTTCCCCTGCAAACAAAATGATAAACCAAGAATTGGAATATATAAATGTCAATATGTACCAAATGAATACATCAGATGAAGACTTTGGTGCGAGAAAAGGTGAAAGAAATTTTTCTGTCACAGTACGCTATTGTCAATCAAGTATCGATTACCGTAGAAATATCAACAACATTTACAGCATAGCGATCCTTGTTGGTGGGATTGTAAGCTTCAGAATATGGCCTGCATTATGAATTCAACAACAATAAGATAATGCTCAATAATTAATAAAGTTGTGTTACCAGGAACCTGAATGTAACAACCAAAATACCTTCCAATGAAAGAATTCAATAATGCAGATTTTCCTGCCTTCATAGGCCCAAAAATGAAGCACTGCAATACATTTCGTTCTGAACGTTGTTTTCTGCGATCCACGCATCGCCTCCTAGTCACACGGATAGCAGATGATGGATCACCAGGATAACCCATGTATTTTAAGTTCTCCACAGTAAAGGTCGGGTTTAGAAGTGTCATGAGCGCCCACTGTCCGGAAAACATATAATGTATAATATAAAAATCAATGGTGATGCAAATTATATGTTATCTATGCACTGAAAAGATATAACGACCAGACAACACAGTCATAAAATACTTTTCAAATTGAGTGATAAAACTGTCCATAGAAGCCCACCACTTTTCTACATGCATTGTTCAACAAAGTATACGGAAGAGGAATTAGAAACAAAGATAAGAGACTTGTGCACCTCTGACAAAAATGCATCAAGTGATAGTCCTCCAAATGCATTTCTTTCTACAGCATCCTTGTATGGATTTTCAATCCAGAGACTGCAATTAAAAATCATAAAATATCAATAACACTGCCAATTGTCCTAATTGACAATCAGACTCGGAAAAAGCATACGTATAAAAAATGTCATAGATGAACTTTCATACAAGCAACGGAGAAGAAAAATCACAAGTATATACCACATCCTTAAAGCATTTATTTGCATTTGAAAAATTGCACAACATAAGAAAGTTTACAGGCAATCAACCTGGAGGAAGCAATCTACCTTTCCGGGGGAGTAGAAACCAATTCTTTAAGTTCACGGTGTTGCAGCACCTTATCCTGGAGGATGGAAAAGATATGGTTAATTTTCAAATTTTATAATCATAAAGTCAGTTGAGAAAATGCCCATAAATGATTGGTTAACAGCATGAAAAAGTGAAATTATTCAGGGTCATTTGCACAAACAACATACCAAAACCAAATCACCATCAAATTCATGAAAGATTGTCATCAAGAAATCAATTGCTTGATTTGTCAATTCAACACTCTGTAGAAATTAAAATCCAATGAGAATAGAATAAAATAAGTTCCCTATTGTTAACAAATGGAACACAAACAGGTATAACATATATAGAATATAATATACGTCATACGAGGCCAAAATTCATCTCAAAAGAAATACCTGATCAGGTGCACGCCTCATACGTGGAATGAAATTATCAAGCTTGATATCATCATTATATCCAAACTTCCTGAGCACGGTCCACGTGGTTTCAATAGGCCCGTTTTCTATGAAAAGGGCATGGAGACGTAGGAATCCTGTCAATGTAAGTCCTCGCTCGTTCACACCTTCAGCCAAATTTTTTTGCATGACCTTCTTTAAATCCATAATTTCGTGTGCTTCCAAAGGAGCATTGAAACATTTAACCTGTAAAAAGTTGTTAGATTTTTTTACAAATCTTATACACAAGTTAACCTACCATAACATGATATGAACAAGCTTGTATCCCAGCTACAATGTGTCAAACTATCATATGAGAAGAAAAAAATAAAACCTGAAAATCATTGAGTTCAGCATCGCTAAGAGCACCATCTCTGTCACGGTCACAGAGGATAAAAATCCGCTTCAAAGCCCACCCGCATTGAGCCTTTAGAGTCTGTGACTTCTTATCAAATAAAGGAGCTGAGGGATAAAGGGCAGCCTTTTGTGCTAAGAAGATAACATCAAAGACCTTCAACAACAAAGTTTTATTAGAATTGTATGAAACAAAATTCAGATATAATTGTAGCACTGAGCTTATTAAAAAGACAGAGGAGTATGATTGCAATAGTATAAATAAAAGATACCTGGGGACGGCTATATGCAGAACACTCAATGTATGCTTCAATCTCGGGGAAGTAGAACTGCTGCCTTAGTGATGACACCAACTGTTGTAGGCTCACCTGCTGATTTTCATCTAGCAGATCAAGCTTACAACCAACCACTATAACTGGAACTTGGACCTGATCATGAAGTTAGAATATCTATGTCAAGCATACATTCTCTAAAAATGAAGGAAAGAAAAAAGAGATAGATTTGAACCTTTAATTGGCGAAGATGAGGGAGCCAAAGTGTGGTTATATTCAGAAGCGTCTGAGGGCGATCAGATGCATAAGTGAGGATAACTGAATCGGCCCGCTTTAGTTTACGATCAATTGTAAGTTTGTCCTCAAAACTGCAACAAACAAGCACAGGAAGTATATTCAGAATAGGGTAAACATTTCCTAATCTAAGTAAACAAGTAAGTAACAAAGAGGATATATCTAGTCATTGATAATTTACTTAGTACTTCATTTTTCACCATATGTTAGTTCTACAGAAGCAAACAAGAAACCAAGAGTTTGTAATCATAATTATGTAGCATGTG
The DNA here is from genome assembly GCA_951804385.1 of Trifolium dubium. Taxonomy (NCBI): domain Eukaryota; kingdom Viridiplantae; phylum Streptophyta; class Magnoliopsida; order Fabales; family Fabaceae; genus Trifolium; species Trifolium dubium. The sequence goes on along the minus strand of OX638069.1, from coordinate 29,689,716 downwards.
CTTGAAGCAACAAATTTTGAAAATAGGATTCCAGACACAGAGAGGATTGATTATGTAACATGCCCCAGAGGTACCTGCATTTTTCTTTTGATTACAATTAAAAAGTTTGGCTTCCAAATTTTTGTACATATTATCAGTTATCAGTACCTTTGACCACCATGGCAGAGTACATATTAACTAAATATGGATATGGTCCTATGATAATTGATCTCAAGATACACTCTACTACTTATTTTATATTTAGATTGTGACTTTAAATTGTTTGTATAATTAAGTGGAAGTTGGAATTGCCTTGAGAAGTAAGTTATGCAATATGCATTGTGTCTAAACTCTACTAATACAATAATTACTGTGTCCTTGAGTTTGAACCAAAGCTATGGGAACAATCAAACCCGTCAACATTGTTAGAAACCGTCATAATAATTACCTGCATATATTCATAAATACATTTTATCTTCATAGACTCGTAAGGTCTATGATTGCTAACATGAATTTCAATTCAAAAGATAGCAAAGAACATTATAAAGAGACATTGTGATACCATTTGGCCAGTTTCTTAAACTAATTTGATTTGCTTTAATTGGATAAACTACTAGTTGGAATATAGGAATGAATTCAATTAACATGCACTTTTAATATCTATCATCTATGCAATCCTTTAATGGTCCATCCATTACTTTCAGAAACATCCGAAGTGGCAAGGGAAGCAACCAGAATCACGGTGATCAACCGTGATTTTGCAGAAGCTACAAGTTGTGGTTTCTGCAAAATCACAGTGGGTTACCATGATTCTGACACCCCCACCGTGATACCAAACATAGACACTAAGCTTTATGCCAAAAATCATGTTAAAGCATAAAGCATAATCTTCCACACTTCAGGGATCATTTTTTTTAAGAAGCTAAACTAGCCCAACTAAACTAAACTGACACTGGTGATAATCGAACCTGAAACCTCGAGAAGGAGCACACTCCCAGGTTCTAAGTCAATAACACCAGGCCAACCCAAGTGGGTTTTCAGGGATAAACTATTAACCACAGAAACTACAAAGTACAAACTACATAACAATGAAAGAAGCATAAATAACCATGATCAGACAGAGAATAGTGTAAATGAAAGAAGGAACGTTACTCATTAGTGTCGACGAGTGTGACAGGAACACCATCACAAAATGGGGGCAACAAAGGACTCTTAGTCACCTTTGTTCCAAATTTATAGCCTGCTGCCGAATGAATGAGGCTCGTTTTACCGGTTTGTTTGTCACCGGCGACAACAATACGAACTGCAGCATAACCACGTCGTTTTGCCATGGAGGGTGGATACACTCATACACAGCAACAACAACAACAACAACAACCCTAAATGAACTATGAACTAGTAGTATCCTTTATATATTAAGACTTAAAACATGCTAATCACATTTTGCCGCTAATAATCATGCTCTAGTGCTACCAAGCTTGTGCCTTTCAGTTTCATCATCATGTATTAATTGTATCTTGAGGATTAAGACATATTATTATTATTATTATTATTATTATTATTATTATATTTACAAACACTACTATTTATTGTTGTTAGTGGGAGTAGTGCTTATTTACTAGTACGAGTATTCAAAAAAAAAAATTACTCTCTTCGTCTCATTATATAAGCACCTTTTTCAAAAAAAAGTCTAATCCCACAATATAAGCCCCTTTACAATTTACTAGGTACATTTATTACTTTTTTGCTTACACATACCCTAATTATTACTACTAAGTTGCATTGGAATACAAAAAGTCAAATCTCTACACATACAAACAAAAGATAATTTTAGTCAAGGGTGCTTATATAATGGGACGAAGAGAGTACTTTTTTATTAAAAAATAGATTTAAAAGTATTTTTAGTCTTCCTATTTTAAAAAATTTGAACTTTTGATATTCTTCTTTAAAAGTTTCTTCATATATTAAAAATGAATATAATTGTTTATTCAAATATACTCATGTGAAATAAGTTTTTAAGCAGGCTAACAAGTCATATCAGACTTTCAAAAGGTCAAGTTCAGGCTTGAAAAATAAGTCTATAACAAATTACAGGTCAGACTCAAGCTTCAACAAGACAAACTTAGATTTGATAAAGTCTAGCCTAGCCTAGCCAAACTTAACCTAATTCCATCCATAGTGTAGAGAATGTGTCTCCACGAAAATGCGTTTATTACAACGACATGTAGAGTATAATCCCATCTAACCCATATGTCTTGTTGAAAACGATTTTCATGCTTTTGCGACATGCTCACATGTCTACACGGCTTGGACAGCAGCTGGGCTTGTAAATGTGTTACCAAGGCTGCCAAATTGTAATAATATTTGTTGATTTACTGTTTGATATTTGCAGCACAGAAGATGGTGATATAGTTGGCCGCAGCCCTTCTATGGTGTGTGTGGCAGAATCGCAATGCTAAAATATGGAGTGCTAAGACTTGGTTTGATGTGCAGGAGCTGCGAAATTAGAGAAAACAGCCGCATGAGGAGCTGTGCGGTATTGCCTGGTCGCAGCCACGAGCTGGTTGGACAAAGGTTAACGTGGATGCGTGTTTTTGTGCGCCTCAAAATACTACTCTTCGCCTGCTGTGTTAGAAGCCACACCAGTGAGTTTCTTTGTGCGCAAACCAGACAATATGCATATAATATGCCCATTATTGAAGGTGAAGACCATTGTTAAATAGTATTTAGTTTGCAATTCAACAAGGGTGGAGCTCTATAATCTTTGAAAGTGATTCTCAATCTTTAGTCAAGGTTATCAATTCAAGGAGTGTAGGAGAATTCGAATTTGACATCATTATATTTTGTATTAAGCATAATTTATCGATGTTGTCATATTTTGAGGTTAAGTTTGTTAGAAGACAAGTGAATACGATGTCGAAGTTGTGAAAAATACAAGAAGGGAGGTTGAATTGTGTTTTAGGTAGTTTAAAAACTTCTTGTAGGTTCTTTCGAACTTATCAGATTTGGCAGCAGATAACACAATATAGGAGAGTAGAGAGAGAGAATGACACAAACAATTTTATACTGGTTCCTCTCACAAGTTGAGAGTAGTCCAGTCCCCTTGCACTTCCAAGGGAGTTCACTAAAAATCACTTTGATTACAGTTGCTCAAACACACTAGTAAGAGACTTCCAATGCTCAAGTATACAAACAAGAGACTTCCTAGACTAGATAAAATATATTGTTTTTGGTACCTTTGAGCACTTGATAAAAATTAAATACTCAAGGCAAATTACAACACTAAACACAAGAACAACACTTAGAATTCTAACGAACAGTAAGTGAATAAAGCAAAGCTATTTGGTTATCAGAAGCGCTGTTTGCTTTCTTGTGAGTATGTTCAGTTTTGCAAGTTGTAATCCACACCTGACTTCAAGTACGAGGTCTCTATATATATGACAAGATAGAGACGTCGCAGATTTGACCGTTGTCAAGCTGTTTTGTTCGCTGGAGCAGTTCCTAGGTGGTCACATGTGATTAAGCTCAACAAGAAAACTTGTTGACTTCACTTTGCAGGTTAAGGCATTGTGTGTGTCCAAAAGAGGTAATGGGAAAGTGACTAATGCACATATTATCTTCCCAAGATAATATTATAACGTGCTTTGATTTTCCTTCACACATATTTGAACTTGACCGTTGTTAATCCCTAAGTTAAACATGTGATCTTCTTTCATGAATCTTCCGGTGCAAGACTGATCTCAGAAGTTTGTCCTTCCAGTACAGATTCTGGTGTTGTGTACTTCTGATGACTTATACTTCTGATGTATCATTAGAACTTGCGTTGATGCTTCTGATCATCATCAGAACCTCTAAGCTTCAATGCATGTTAACTTTTCACTAATGTTCCTGCACACTTAGATTAAATATTAAAATATCCTATTGTTCATTAATACTTTGTTATCATCAAAACTTAAGCGAATAATTGTCCGAACCACTTTTGTTCCAACAGATACCTCATTTCTTTACTAGAGCGGCCATTTACTGGACTGGTCTCCGTTATTTTGACATTGGTGATTGCGGTGCGGTTCAGTTTGATTTTGAACATAAAAGTCAACTTAACCGCGAGATAAAAATACATGTGGTTTGATAGGTTTTTGAAAAGTCATCCAATCTAAATCAAACCAATGTGGTTTAGGTTGGATCGGTTTCCACGGTTTATCGAGAAATAAAAAACATGACAATATTATCAACTTATTACAAGATAAACATAAAAAATATTAGTATTTTATTGTTTACTTTTATATGAAATAATATGTATATACATAAAGTGCATATATTCTAAAAAATATTATATCTTATAAAAAGAGCTTATTTTTAATAGCAACATTATAGTTCTTAATCGTGTAAAATGATATATTTTGACAACCTACCATTTTATAAACTCAAGTTTGATTGAATTTGTTGAGTTAGATTGTGCAATAGGTTGATTGTTTATAGTTGATATAGTTAAGTTAAGTATTACAGTTTGATTCAGTTTTATTAAATGAAAACTACGAACCTAACCAAACTGCGCGGGTTATTAGAAAATTATCCGTACGATTTTAACTAAATGAAATTTTTTACGCACTTCAATTTAGATTAGTTCGGTTTGCGATTTTACTTTTTGATTGGTTCAGACACGATCACCTCTAACATTACCCCACTATGTAACATTTATTGATCGAGACCGGGGTATCCACCGCAAACGCAGTGACTATTCACTCGCTAGATTGGAGGCACTTCGTTTGGATGGAATAGCTGACCCAATAATTTAAAGCGATGAGGATTGAATCCTAACCTATTAAAAAAATGATGAACTCCAACCGCTCAACTTCTTGAGTTCATTAATAAGTAGTAAGAGATACTATTAGTAAGTAGTAAGAGATATTGAATTAGGGTTGATTGTTGAATCGATAGCACCCACATACACGATGGTTGACATGCCTTCTTCCTCTCTGATTCCCGCTGACGCCATGGTTGACATGTCTTCTTCCTCTCTGATTCCCGCTGACGCCATCGATATATCCAACTCAATCGTACGCGCTAGTCTCAAGTACGCCGCAACCAAGCTCTCTTCCCTCTCCGAATCCGACTTATCCCTCCTCTCCGACCACTCCATATTCAAAATTCTGGAGGCCGAGTTTTCTTCCAAATCAAAAGACGACTTAAAACTCATTTTCCACGCCGAGCTTTCTCTCCTCAAATCCCTCAAAGACAACTTTCTCCTCCCTGTCTTCAAATCCTTCTTTTACACAGGTACTACTTTTTTCCTACATGAGAGTATGCTCCTCCTCGACGTCTCATGTTATTGATTAATGCTCGCGCATCGCATTGCATCTCATTTCTTTCTTTCTTTCTTTCTTTAGTTGGGAAGTTCGTTGTCTTCACATGTATAGGAGTACCCTCCATCATTTACATAAACAAGGTTTGTATACAATAATTGATATCGATTGATTGATTGATTGATTGACTGACGTGTTTTTTATGTTTGTTTTGGTCTCTATAGTGGTTGGCCAAAATAGCGCCACGTTATATCACGATTACTACTACTACTTCAATTGTTCATCAGGTAGTAATTAACAAACAAACTGGTTTTATAATAGATCATGTTAATTTATTACTAATTACTAATAAATAAATAAATTTATTCAGGAGGAGCGAGTGAAACATTCAAAGAGGTCTGATTATTTGTCTAAATATTCAACAAATCCGGATTTGAAGGTATTGTTCTGTCATCATATCTTAATATGGAGTTTGTTAGTTAGTTTAAGATAGACAGAGTTGATCCTATTTTCACTTGCAGGGTCTTAAAGGCATTGGAGAAACTACATTCAAGAAAACGACACTGGCATGAGACAGGTCAGCTTCTGAATCTACTATCTTATCAATTGCTATGGGTAAATTTAAACCGGCTAAAAGCAAAGGCTGGCTGTTGTTGAGGTTTGAATAGGCTTGATTTCGGTTCTTTGAGTATGTGTTTAAATAGTTGGGGCTTATAGCACCGAAGAGCGGTCATGCAGCCTATAGTGTACTGGTTTTCTTGCAACTTGAAATGTTTGAGTTGAAGATCAACTCACTTCCCCTTCTATACATCTCATTAGATCCCTTTTAACTTCCAAATCTACTTTAAAATTAGGAGTGTAATGTAATTCAGGGTTATGGAAATACCATGTAGCATGCAAAGGCTTATGCATTTGGTTATCCCGTCTTTCATCAATGATGTGCAGGGACGGAACTAGGAAAAAACACCGAGGGTGGCGAAAATGTAATACATGATAAGAAAAATTCACAATTAAATTCAAGTTGATAGAAATTCCAATTCGGCATTCTCTACTTATTCACTTCAATGGATGAATTTATAACCACTAAACTACTCAACAAAAACAAACCGAGCAACTAACAAGTGATTTGAAACCAAAATGCTTGCAATCACGCAATCAAGACATTAGTGGTCGTCAAATATTTGATCAGACTGTCTATAAAAAGTAGATTTAATTTTTAATTTATAATTCTACAAATATTAAACATAAATTATAAGATCGTTCGATTTTCATTGAACAATCACTGATGTATGAATGTGTGACTCCAGAGTTTTGCCATAGCAAAACATGTCCCGAGTAATTTGATTTCCTGTAAGTGAAGCTGTGTGCGCTTATGGTTAGTGTATTATGTGTGGAACTGAAATCAAATTATATTAACTTGTATGAATATCTGTGGAATTGAAATAAAATATTTGTAAAAAACTGATGAGTTTATTATATAAGAGGTGGGGGTGGCAAACTCCATATACATGTACAGAGGTATTATAATATTATAGGATTGAGGGTAGTGGTTACCCCATTTCTTCTATACCTGGGTCCGTCCCGGATGATGTGTAAGTGTGATTTAAACACTAAAGTTAAAATTTGATTGTTGCTATAAGCATAAATAGTTAGGACTTAGGTACCTCTTTTTGATACCATTGAAGTCTTTTTCTATATTCCATCCATGGCATCATAAATAAACTCCATGGCTAGTTTCTCATATGAATCAACCATTCACTTTGATTAGCAGAGTTGCACCCTTCAAACAAATTACAATACCTTCCAAAAATCCCTGTCCAAAACCACATTGGTCACTTGTGAACATTCTAATCAAAGACCGCTCGTTCTCATGAAGGCACCTTAATTTAAAGTTAAGTAAGTTGTTGCAGAGCGAGTTAAGTCTGGTCTCACCAAATCATTTCCTTTTGTGAGATGTTGCAGGAGAGAAATGAGAAAAATCCGAAAACAAATATAGGTTGTAATTATTCTACTTTGTAGTTTGCCACATCGTCAGTCACAATTTGGACAATATTCTCTTCACTAAACTCTTCATCAACCATCTTGAAGATCTTGTCTGCTGTTTTTGATACAGCACAGGCATCAATGAACTTTAGAAATATGGTTCCCTTTGGACTCTTCACCGAGAGATTATTTATTGGCGTCAGATACAACCTCTTCTTTTTGCCATCAACATCTCACCGATAAATTTGTAGTATTCTATATATATATATATATATATATATATATATGTATTATTTCCTGTAATTTTTTTTTGAACAAATAAAAATGAAATATATAAGAGTCCGGACTAGCACAAGATGTGCTAGAAAGAACCATTATTTCCTGTAATTATTGTAATGTGTTTATTTGTAATGTGATTCAACAGAAGAAAAAGGTGAGGCTTTTGGTACCAGAGAGTCCAAATATAGACTCAGGAGCAAAAGAAGAATTAGAAGAAGTGATGGAAGCAAGAGAAGCTGGAATAGCTTGCATATAAGACATTCATACATGAAAGCTAAACAGGGTATATAGTACTATAAAGAACATAGCTATTAATTTTGTGTATGAATTTCTAAGAAGGAATGGTAGAGCACCTTCATTTGTACTTTGGTGTACCTCATGCATCATCTTTAGAAGTTGGTATGATGTACTAAGTTTAAATTTTGATTTCAAAAATGATACATATTTTTTTCCGTTATATAGTTTAGTTAAAAGGGGCTTACACGATAGATTAAAGATAGTGTACAAGTTTTTCTGTTCTTTATTATAGGCTATACTTTTTCGCATTTAAATAATTGTTTATAGAGAGATCGCTATTCATGATGTTAATGTTGGTGTTTTATATATATCTTTTGGATTTTACCACTAATATCCATTTCATTGAATCGATTAATTTGATTTTAGAATAAGTACTGATATCAAATAGTTTCATTTTCATTTTAAACGCAATTGCGGAGAATCAAACTATAATATTTCTTTATAAGTTCAGCGCCAATTATTACCAGATCAACTAATATTTAGTTGTATTTTTATATTTTGGAGAGAGGAAAGATGAAACATAGTGTGTTTAGTAACACAAATAAGCTAACTTATAGCTTATTATATTAGCTTAAGGCCTTGTTTGACCCGCCTTATTTTCTACTTTTTTTTCTTCTCCTTAAAAATAGTAAAAAATGAAAAAAATTGTGTTTGACTCTACTTCTTTATTTTTTTACTTCTTACTTCATTTTTTAATACTTTTAAAGAAAAATATGGCTAAATTCAATTTTATAGTTCTCTATTTCATTTTAAAAAAATAGAAAAGTAGAAGTTAAGCCAAGCCCAATGGAGCCTAAGGCCTCGTTTGACCCGACTTAACTTCTACTTTTCAATTTTTTAGAGTTAAACTTGAGTTTTTAGCCTTATTCTATATGACTTCTTTTAATGTGCATACCCACCTCTAGTTTTTATAATTTTACCTTTAGGGTCCTTTGAGTTAATGCTTACTGTGTTAGTTCTTTTGTATGACTGCAGTTTTTCTCAGCCATATCATGATTTGAGGTTTTTTTTTTTTTTTTGGATACAGGACTTGAGCTTTCAATGTTCAAAAAGTAAAAATATCAATCACTATAAATTAATGCAACAATCACTATTTCAACCAAAAAAAAAAAGCAATCACTATCAATTAATTAATAATTAATATATCAGTTTCACACTATACAGAAGTAACACTATCAATCACTATCAATTTGATCTATTAATTCGAAAACTAAAAAAGAAAAGTATCACTATAAATCAATTAATATATCAGTTAAAAAATGGAACAATAAATGAAAGAAATAAATAAAACCTTCGATTAATGGCCTTAAATGGGTTTCAGCATTGTTTTTAGCCCAAGCTGAGTGTATGAGTTTCCGGCCAGCTTCTTTTGCCCAATTTGTTACTTTTTCTGTGGCATTTCCTTTGAGCTTGTTGACACGGTCAACAACATGGTCAACAACATGGTCAACAAATGGTATTGGCATTTGTGAGCGAATTGGAAGTTTGGGGATGATATTTTTAGGGTTCTATGTTCTCTAAAACTGGGAGTGACGAAGAGTGGTACTCCTTTTCAATTTTTTTTGTTACTGAAAGTTGGGTTCTATGTTGTCTAAAAACTGGGTTCATTTTTTTTTTGTTACTGAATGTTTTTACCATTTATTTTATCTTATTTACAATGTTTATCTATATTGTTACTGTTCAAAAGTTAAATACAATTTTTTCAAAAGATTTTAAAAAAGTACTACTACCTCTATTCCTATTCATAAGAGACAAAGTTAAAATATTACACAAATTAAGAAAAATATTTTCATTAATTTATTAATCTAAAATATTTGTATGTCCCAAAACTACCCTTCATAATAGACACTTTCATAGCACATTTCTATAATAAATGTCATTGTAACTTGCACATTTAATAAATCTGTATTAGAAGATGATAATTTTATTTATTCAACAAAGATATAAAAAGAATTGTAGAATTAATAAACTTTTATTTTAAAGATTGTCTCTTATAAAAAAGACCAATAAAAAGTTTTAATTTGTCTTTTATATATAAAAATGGAGGTAGTATTAAAGTGATAAAAATGATTTTTGATTTGAGAATTTTTTTAAAACAAATCCATAAAATTTTTGTCATAGAGAAATGCATAATAATTTTATACAATCATCTAATAATTATTTTTTTTTGACATGCTAGTGTAAATATTTGTACTAAAAAAACAGTATTTGTTGAAATATTGTAAGTGTGATTTGAATCATTTGATTGAATGCATGTTTAAAAAAGTTTACATAGTCAATGCATAGCAAATAAACTAATAAGAATTTGTCATGTCTTATAATAACTAATTACAAGGTAACCTTGTGATTTGACGGAATATAAAATGTTCATCGAAGTCGATGTAAGACTATTTTATTTATATTGTTGGTACATTTTCAATTTTTTTGATCCTTATTTTTATTTATTTAATTGATTAATTGAAATATCAGTCCCCAATTCCAAAACTAACATTTTAATCCTTATTTTTACATTTTTTTGAGTTTTTATTTTTGGTTATATCATTTGTTGGTTTTTTATTTCAATTCAATTTTGATGATTTGTCACTCTCATTAATGACATGTCAAGTTCTAAGTCATTAAGTAATAATTATTAATTCAAATTCAAATACATATACTATAATTATAATTATTAAATTAAATTAAGGAAATCAGATTGGGGGAAGATGAACCCTAATTGAAGAAATCCCCAAGTCTGTTCATCCTGTCCTCGTAACGTTCTCTTTCGCGCCTTAATTTTGTTTTTCCGTTCATTCTGTTTTGTTTTATCTAAATGCAGTTATTCTGATCTCTTGGCGGAATTTTTCTGTCCATAACAACAGAGGATGCATTTTTCTGTGATATTATAGAATTTTGAGTTCAATAGACGACAGTAACATTGCTACTTTTATAATAAGCTATGCAGCACCGACACTTCACATTGAAGGCGTTTTTGGCATCTAACGCTTTGGGGTGTCTAACACTGACACGACACCAATACTGGCAATACACGTGGTTACATTTAATTATTTCATTTTCTCAAATTGTTACCGGTGTCTACGTGTGTCAGTGTTGTGTCATATGTTTGTATTTGTGTTGGTGCTTCATATTAATATTAATTAGCATGGCTTTTATGTACTTATGCATGTAATTGGTTATATATTTGAGTTGGGATATCATAGCTAACATAATGCTCTTTGCTCAACAGGTTTGGCAGTTATCACAGTGATGCTGGCCACAACTTGTTTGATGTCTCTGGTTATTCTACTATGCTGGCAACAGAATGTTCTCTTTGCAGTTGCATTTGTTCTCTTCTTTGGCACCATTGAGTCTCTCTTGTTCTGCGCTTCTCTTACCAAGTTCATACAAGGAGCATGGGTGCCAATTGCATTGGCATTTGTATTTATGACGATCATTACGGCACACTCAAATAGTATGAATTTGATGTTCATAACAAGGTATTTATCAACCGGCTACTCGGCATTGGTCCAAGCATAGGTATTGTGCGAGTGTGTGGGGTCGGACTTATACATACAGACCTAGTCGCAGGTATTCCTACTATCTTCTCCCACTTTGTGACCAACTTACCAGTCATCCATCAGATTTTAGTCTTTCTCTGCATCAAACACGTGCTGGTTCCACGCGTCAGACCCGGTGAAATATTTCTAGTCGGCTGCGTTGGACTGCGAAATTTCAGAATCTATCAATGCATAGTGCAGTATGGTTACCGCGATATCGACAAAGGTGATATTGAGTTTGAGAATAATCTCTTATGCAACATAGCCGAGTTCATCCGCACAGGAAGCTTTGGACTATCTTCAAACAAAGAACTCGAAAAAATTGAAAAAATGACAGTTGTCGGGACATATTCTGCGCATACAATTATGCGGAGCAACAATAACGTGGATAATAATAATGTTGATAATAACGTCGACTCGGAAGAGACGTCGTCCGAGCTTCAAGAGATAAAGTCGCCCCAAGTGATTCAACAGAAGGAAAAGGTGAGCTTTTTGGTACCAGAGAGTCCAAAGATAGACTCAGAAGCAAAAGAAGAATTAGAGGAAGTGATGGAAGCAAGAGAAGCTGGAATAGCTTACATTATAGGACATTCATACATGAAAGCTAAACCAGGGTCTGGTACAATAAAGAAAATAGCTATTAATTTTGTGCATGAATTTCTAAGGAGGAATAGTAGAGCACCTTCATTTGTACTTTGTGTACCTCATGCATCATCTTTAGAAGTTGGTACATATTCTGAAGTGGCCCTTGCTGGTAGAATTGCTAGTGGAAGTCTTAAAGGGAAAGTTTCATTAGATGGAAAAAGTGTTAATTCAAGTTTAATTAAAAGAACTTCTGCTTATATTATGCAAGAAGATAGGCCTTTTCCTATGCTTACTGTTTATGAGACTTTGATGTTTGCTGCTGACTTCAAACTAGGGCCACTTTCAGTTGTTGATAAGAAGCAGAGAGTTGAGAAACTTATTGAACAGCTTGGCTTATCAGTAAGTGCTTTTAAATAATCTGTTCGGCTGTTCCATGTATTAAACTCTAAACTTTAAAATAATCTGTTCGGCTGTTCTGTTCCATGTACTAATATCAGTCACTAATTATGTAGCACTGATACGTCAGATTGAAAGTGTGTTTGGTGTCCAACATTGATACGGCACTTACATGTGTAGTTACATTCAGTTATTTTATTTCGTTAAATTATTATTGGTGGTGGTGTCAGTGTTGTGTCCGATGTCTATATTTGTATATGTGTTAGTAATTCATAGCTCTTCTTGTTGCATATTTACTTTTCTTTTTGAGGCATTGCTGCTTGCTTATTTACTTATATTCTATCTTCTTTCCCATTAGCTTAATAATCTATACTATTGCCATTTAATTGAGCGTGAGATACATGATTCTCTAGATCTTCACATTTTGTCCACGAAGTATGTATGTATATTAATCATATCATATATCATATAGAATTAGAAATGATGACGACACTAGAGAGAGTTGGGGTAACACCTATAATAGAGAAGATGGTGGAAACCAGACTTGTGTGGTTTGGACATGTAGATAGAAGACTTGTAAATTCTGCAGTTAGGAGAATCAATCAGATGGAGGGGCGTCACATCACTAGCGGTCGGAATAGACGTAGAAAAACTATGAGAAACTATTAGAAAGCAACTAGTGACCAATATGTTGGAGGAAAATATGGTTTTTGATAGAACACTATGACACCGTTCGATTCATGTAGCCGACCCCACTTACTGGGATAAGGCTTGGTTGTTGTGGTTGTTGTTGTTGTTGTTGTACGTATCATATAGAAATTGAAAAAGGGAAAATTATATTCCAAAGGTTTCATTTTTGTTGACTAGTACTACATAACCAATCATTTGTTTAGTTATTTATATCATAGTTGATTATCTTCTATGTGCATGGTTTGGAGGGTTTATCTCTTTTGTATACTTGCATTTAGTAGAAATCATTGCTCGATACTTTTTAATTCTTTGTTGGACCTGAATATTTGAAACTAATGCTTGATTGTGGATTTGATTTGTCTAAATTGAATAATTGGTAAAGTAAGAAAATGAAGAGTTGATATTGTAATCACTCTCTCTTCTTTTCTTTTTTTTTTACTAAAAATAAAGGATATTCATTCATTCAAATTGATATAATACATCTATGCAATGCAAATTCAACATAGCTCAAAACAAAAAGGATGAGATTGCGAACAAACTCATAACATCTGTGTTAATAGTATAAAATGGAAAATTGCATATGCCTATAAATGACTGTATTGGATTGTCCGGAATATCCAAGCCATAGTATTTGTAACGTTGATGACGCTAAAGTCATTGATTGGATCTACACTAGATTGAAACTAATCCTTCAACTTGAAATAAAATGAACACTGCAAGGCGACGAAATGAAAAGAAGAAAAAAATGAGAAAACTAAATATATTTGGGGTGGGGGGGAGGGATTAAAGAAGAAGAAGAAGAAGAAGAAGAAGAAGAAGAAGAAGGAGGAGGAGGAGGAGGAGGAGGAGGAGGAGGAGGAGTGGTGACGACTAGAGAGAATTTGGACCCAACAACTCTTGATTTGTTATGAATGTACATATAATATCAACCAGTACTTTTTTTACTACCGGTATCCAGTTCACTAGGTCAATTAATTTGGTTCGGTGTGAGTTCTAACATCAAGTAGTTTTAATCCTCTGTCAAGTACAATTGTGGAGGATTGAACCGTGTTCCTCTCTACCAAGCAAAACGTCAATCACTACTAAACCAACTAATGTTTCGTATATCAACCAATAATTTATTTAACCCTTTATTGTGACAATTCTAATTTCAAATTTCAAACTAGAATGATTCTCTTTCCATTTTGAATTTTGCAAACCCCTTAAGTTGGGAATATTTTTTAATTAGTTCTAACATAAATGGTCAAGCATGAAGCTTTGCTATTGAATCATTTTATCTTTTCTTGAATGTTTATTCTTAATATTTTGTGTATGCTATTTTAATCTCGCTCATGATTATGTTAAATTAGTATAGAACGTGGTTCGATACTATGATAAATCATTAGCCTTTTCTATTATTTTTTGAATGAGAGGTGTATGAGAATAAATTATATAAGTGTTTTCCTCCCATGATGCAGGCATAGAGAAATAGATTAGGTGAAGAGAAGTTTGTTCAAAGGTTGATTTAGGAAAAATTCAAGAAGATTGTCATTTTCATAACCGTTGTAAGTTGAATTATACTCTTTTTTTGGTTAACGTGATATTGGTAAGAAGTTTCTACTGTCGTTAACGATGACTAATATCGGTCGGAAAATCTGTGGAGCAAATGAGGTGAATTCTCTCCTCCCAATCGAATTTCCACTTGAACCAATTTGTTGTTGGTTGAGTTGAAATTATACTATTGAATTATTTTGTAACTAATGAGCTTAAATATCTTATACAATGCCATTATTTTAATTAATACTTAATTATTGATATAAATAAGGGCTAAGGTTGAATAGGTCCTATAAAAGTAAAAAAAATTGGTTACATATAACATTTTTAATTTGGTCCCTTAACAATTTTTTTTGCTAAAGTAGACATAATTTGATGACGTGGCTTACATAACTCCGTTAAATATCTACTCGTTTTTTAATGAGATTCCTAATATGTTAATCTTTTATACTTTGTAGAGTTGTTATAAGAAAATGAAAAGAAATAAAATAGGAAACAAAGCAAAAATGAGATAATTTAGCATTATGTATATAACTATGTTGGCATCCAAAATCCCTACAATCATACCATGTACAACAACTAACTACATTGATTAAATTTGTGCTAAGAAGCTAATTCAACTTTGACAAAAATAATATTAAAAGGCAATCTAGCTTAGCCAAGAACAGGCTGCATCTAGATCATGGAATGGTATCAAATTATCATGACCCACATTCACAAAACTTGTGTTTTAACGGGAAGCATTCTTCCTTGCAGCACCCACCCCAATCGCCACGGCAGCTCCAAGTCCAACTGCAGTATGATGTGATAATAAAATCATTAAACACCTCAAGATTATAAGTGGTAAACCATTGGAAAATCGCAATGAGCTTTAAAACCAAATGAGATAAAACATGAACCACAACAAATCAAATAACCCAAAATTTAAACAGTTTAATTAGGCTCATTTTATTTAGTTAGCATATAATAGATTTGAGCAACTTCAATATACAAAGTCAAAAGGAACTTAATGAACAACTAACAAGTAAACTTGAAAAATGATATACCTGACGCAAACATAAGAGATTGATCTATGAGTCTGCGGATTTTTCCAGCTTCAGTTTTTGGAATGCTTAAATGGGGGTGCTCAGCAGCAGTTACAATTCGGTGAAATATATTGTTGATATCCCCTAAATTCACACTGATTGGCACGAGGGCCTCTACTCTCATGTCCTGACTAACCTACAAAACACATTGACGTGTCAACAGTTGATGTAGTAAACCATTTGCATGAAACCTTCTCAGCATCAAGAAAGAACATATGCCAATGATTCTTTATTGCGTGGAAGACATCCGTATCCGTATAATTACAAAATAATTACTGACAAATTGTTCTAACACTCAGCTATACCCATAAATGAAAAGGATAACATTATGCTCTTCACTTTTCTGCCTTCATTTGCAAGTCAGTACAAAAGGTTGACAAATATAAGGCCCCATTTACTTTGGGAAAACATCATCTATTTTCAATTCCTAAAATTTATGTTAGTTTTACTTGGAGTAACAAGCAGAAAAAAGTCTATTTTTGTGAAAAAATTGTCTTGCATTCCGGAAACAATGAAAATTATTTTCATTATTTTCGGAAATACATCATCGCTCGCTAGCATTTTATCTTCTGTCCATCACTAACTCAGTGCACAAGTCTCTCGTCTTTGTTTTGGTCTCGGGTTCAAATTCGGGTGAAGGCGTCCAACCTAGCAATATTGGCATTGCCAAGTGAGCCTGAACTTATTGACAGTATCTCGTTTTCTTATTAATAAGTTAAAATGAACACATTTTCTAAATTAGAAGGGAAACAAATTCACAAAGTGAACAGACCTTCCAAATATATGAGTAGATGAAATGCAAATGGAGTCATAAAATGAACTCTAACAATATCGAGTTTCTAGCTACAATCTGCAACTAACATATTAATTGAACATGAGAAAAACACCAACCTGTATTAAAATGCACATGAAGTAAAGGTGTTGTAATAAGAGTGAAAGTTGTCAAAAACCCAAAACATCACAATATACAAAAAGTGAAACAATAAAAATTAAGCTAGCTTTCAATCTGCTTAATCAAATGTCAATCTGAAAATCAAAGTATACGTATACACAATATGCTGTATACTTAGTGCACATCAGAAAGCCTGGATGAAATCACAATTTCAAGACGTGACATTCACCACATTAAGTATCTATTTATCTAACCCATCCAACAATTATGTACAGCAATATGCATGTAAAGTTATGTATATGACCATGCAAATGAATAAAATAATGTAAAATACCATAGTTGCCTCTTGAATAGCCATTGTAAATGAACCCTGATCACCTTTAGCTGCAACTGTAAGACAGGGCACCTGAAAGCCAGTGACTTCTCCATGAACAGCAATTTTTAACAAGAGTTCAGATGATGCCTTCCATGAAGACTCATCAGACCTATAATGAATAATTTGTTAGCTGAGCTCTATACAACCAACATATTTCTAGGTACTTAGTATAAGTAGCTCACAATCCATACCACTTGAAATTAGAGTTAAATTAGAAGCCGGTAGATGAGTTGTAAATTTGAACATAAATGAACACTGTGCAAACACATAATGACTTATAAATCTTATCTTTAGGTTGTTTGAAGCTTATGTTTGTACTCCTTCCGATTTCAGTTATAAACAAAATATAGTGCTGTAAAATATAAGTAAATTTATTACTTTCTCCCCAATTGAATGATGTTATCCCTAATTAATGTAGTTTTTATTTTGCAACAACCGTTTTGTTTTCATGGAACATGTTTATGATAGAGACCGGAGGAAATACATTTACATTTTTTATAATATTTATAAAAATTAATTAGAGTTTGCTAAAATTCTTAATTAGTGTAAAATTAGGTATTTTTGTTTATAATACCGGAGGGAGTAATTTACAATTGTTAAATTGAAAAATCAACCCAGAATTTGTGGTCTCTAGCCTATAAGTTGTTTTAGGAAGTTCACCTAAATGTTTAAAAGTTGCCAACCAAGTAAGAATTAAATAGTTTTAGGAAGTTCACCTAAACGAGTTATAATTATTAGTTTATATACACCAAGGGCGCCAACCAAGTAAGAATTAAACAGTGAAACCTATCCTTATAGATTTATAATAAAAGCAAAAAAGGCAAACCGTAATTTCCATAATTTCTATCATGCTGATATTATTAAATAGTGTCACCTGTCATGAACAAAAACTGCAATGTCACATGAGGCCAAAGACTCCTTGTTGGCTAACAGCTCTGTGACTCCATCTTCAGATATCTCTCTCAGCACAAGATATATTTTTTTTCCCTGCAAACAAAATGATAAACCATGAATTGGGAGATATGAATGCCAATATGTACCAAATATATACATTAAATGAAGACTTTGGTGCGAGAAAATGTGTTCATTTCTTTCTATCACAGTAAGACACTATTGTCAATCAAGTATCAATTACCGTAGAAATATCAACAACATTTACAGCATGACGATCCTCGTTGGTGGGACTGCAAGCTTCAGAATATGGCCTGCATTATGAATTCAACAACAATAAGATGGTGCTCCATAATTGAAGTTGTGTTACCAGGATCCTTAATGTAACAGCTAAAATACCTTCCAATGAAATAATTCAATAATGCAGATTTTCCAGCCTTCATAGGCCCAAAAATGAAGCACTGTAATACATTTCGTTCTGAACGTTGTTTTTTGCGATCCACATGCCGCCTCCTAGTCACACGGATAGCAGATGATGGATGACCGGGATAACCCATGTATTTTAGGTTCTCCACAGTAAAGGTCGGGTTTAAAAGTGTCATGAGCGCCCACTGTCCGGAAAACATATAATATAAAAATCAATGGTGATGAAAATTATATGCTGTATATGCACTGAAGAGATATAACGACACGACATACACAGTCATAAAATACTTTCCAAATTGAGTGATAAAACTATCCATAGAAGCCGACAACTTTTCTACAAACATTGTTCAACAAAGTATAAGGTAGAGGGATTAGAGATAAAGATACAAGACTTGTGCACCTCTGACAAAAATGCATATAGTGATAGTCCTCCAAATGCATTCCTTTCTACAGCATCCTTGTATGGATTTTCCATCCAGAGACTGCAATTAAAAATCATAAAATATCAATAACACTGCCAAGAGTCCTAATTGACATTCAGACTCGGAAAAGGCATACATACAAATGTCATAGATGAACTTTCATACAAGCAACGAAACGAAAAATCAAGTATATACCACATCCTTAAAGCATGTATTTGCATTTGAAAAATGACACAACATAAGAAAGATTACAAGCAATCATCCTGGAGGAAGCAATCTAACCTTTCTGGGGAAGTAGAAACCAATTCTTTAAGTTCACGGGGTTGCAGCACTTTATCCTGCAGGAAGGAAAAAAATAAGTTAGTTGAGAAAATGCCCAAAAATGATTGGGAAGTAGAATGAAAAATTAAAATTATTCAGGGTCATTTGCACAAATAACATACCAAAATTAAATCACCATCAAATTCATTAAAGATTGTCACCAAGAAATCAATTGCTTGACTTGTCAATTCAACACTCTGTAGAGATTAAAATCCAATGAGAATAGAATCCTATTGTCAACAAATTGAATGCAACTAGGTATAACATATATAGAACATAATATATGAGGCCAAAATTCATCTCAAAAGAAACACCTGATCAGGTGCACACTTCACAGGTGGAATGAAATAATCATCAAGCTTGATATCATCATTATATCCAAACTTCCTGAGCACGGTCCATGTGGTCTCAATAGGCCCTTTTTCTATGAAAAGGGCGTGAAGATGTAGAAATCCTGTCAATGTAAGTCCTTGTTCGTTCACACCTTCAGACAAATTTGTTTGCACGACCTTCTTTAAATCCATAATTTCATGTGGTTGCAAAGGAGCATTGAAACATTTAACCTGTAAAAAGTTTTGTTAGATATTTTACAAATCTTATACATAAGTTAACCTACCATAACATGATGTGAACAATCTTGTATGTATCCAAGCTACAAGGTGTCAAACTATTATATGAGAAGAAAAATATTTAAACCTGAAAATCATTGAGTTCAGCATCGCTAAGAGCACCATCTCTGTCACGGTCACATAGGATAAAAATCCGCTTCAAAGCCCACCCACATTGAGGCTTTAGAGTCTGTGACCGCTTATCAAATAAAGGAGCTGTGGGATAAAAGACAGCCTTTTGTGCTAAGAAGAAAACATCAAAGACCTTCAACACAGAGGAAATTTTATTAGATTTGTATGAAACAAAATTCAGATATAATTGTAGCACTCACTGACCTTATTAAAAAGACAGGGATATGATTGCAAACAATAGTATAAATAAAAGATACCTGGGGACGGCTATATGCGGAACACTCAATGTGTGCTTCAACCTCGTGGGAATGGAACTGCTGCATGAGTGATGACACCAACTGTTGTAGGCTCACCTGCTGATTTTCATCTAGCAGATCAATCTTACAACCAACCACTATAACTGGAACTTTGATCTGATCATTCATGAAGTTAAAACATCTATGTCAAGCCTACATTCTCTAAAAATGAAGCAAAGAACAAAAAACAAGAAAAAGATAGAGAGATTTGAACCTTTAATCGGCGAAGACGAGGGAACCAAACTGTGGTTAGATTTAGAAGTGTCTGAGGACGATCACATGCATAAGTGAGGATAACTGAATCGGCCTGCTTTAGTTTTTTATCAATGTCCTCTTTTTCCATAAAACTGCAACAAACAAGCACAGGAAGAATATTCAGAACAGGGTAACATTTCATCATAAACAATGAATTTGAATTTCATATCTAATTAAATATTTTTTTTGGTAAAAAGATGAAATGACAAAGTCATTATAAACTCATATACACAAAACGGAGGAACTGGGGATCGAACCCCACGTTCGTGCAGCCTAACAATTTCGACATTTTCTGTCAGTTGAGCTAAGACTACTTCAGGACGAATTTCATTTAAAATTAAACAGTACCCGGTAGTGTCGATGAGTGTGACTGGGACACCATTACAATATGGGGGCAACAAAGGACTCCAAGTAACCCTTGTTCCAACTTTATAGCCGGCCGCCGAATGAATGAGGCAGGATTTTCCGGTTCCTTCGTCACCGGCGATAACAATACGAACTACGTCATAACCACGTCGTTTGCCGGACTTAAATGAATAACCTTTCACTGCCATGAATGTCAGCAACGACAGACAACCCTAAATTATCTTGTTATGTTAAGCGCGCTTGTTTGGATGAGCCTTTTGCATCCTTGGACTCACGTTTAAGTTTAAGGTGTTAGATGTCATTGATTCTACACTTTTGTATAGTACTCCCTCTCCGTCTTTATTTGGAGCTTTTTTTTGGATAACCAGCTTATACATGTGCTCATAGCATTAGATTAGAGCTTATATATTTAACTTTTGAGTTTAATGAATATGCAATTACTACTTCCATAACAAAATATATGTCGTTTTAACCATATCACACAAATTAAGAAATGTAACTTTTGTTGTATAGAATAGATAAATTATAGAATTGAAAGAAGAAAGAGAATAATTAATTAAAAATATTAGAGGAAAAAGAGTATTAACTGTTTTATTGGTAATGTAAAACTACATATATTATGGTACAAATTTTTTTCTCAAAACGACATATATTTTAGTATGGAGGGAGTATAATATAAAATAATTTTACATGATTATTTAATAAAAAAAACCATCGATATTTCATGATGTCATATAAAAAAAAAGTGGAGTGACACTTATTATCATTTTTTCATAAAAATAATATCTCTATCTCAAAATATAAGTTTTTTTAGATAAATTATTAGAATTAAAAAAATTAATTGTGATATTAAATATATTGACAAAATTATTATTATTATTATTATTATTATTATTATTATTATTATTATTATTATTATTTTTATAAATTTATCCTCTACTAATTAATACTTTTTTTTTTGAACAAACTAATTAATACTTTTATACATGAGTAGTGGTTATTACAAATTGCAGATTCTTTTGAACCATCCACTAAAATTTGAAAAATCAAAGAGCATATAATTTACCCTAAATAAATTTGTTATTTCAACATTTTTTTTTAATATTTGTAAATTTGTTTAAAATCATTATTTTAAAATACTTATCCATTATTATTTAATAAAAAAATTAGAATAATGGATCTAACTCTAAGGAAGTATTTATTTTGAAAGAAATTGTGAAGAGAGAGTTAACAAAAAGAGAAGTTAAAGAGATATTGAATTTTTCTTGTTTGACAAAGAAAGAAATAAGGGAGAGAGATCAAAAAAGTATGAGACCCACCACTTGTGGTTTTCTCTCTCAGAAAAAAAATAGAAAAAAGACAATTATTATAATTATTTTTCCATTAATACCCCACCCTCCTCCTCCTCCCCCTCTTTTTTCTCTATGGAATAAATGTTTTTTTTTCTATTTGTTATAACATTTTAGTTCTCTCTTTCTTATTTATCTTCTCTTTCTTTCATACTAAACGATACATCAAATTTATTATATTTCTCATATATAGATGGACAAAAATAACCTTATTACTTAAAAGTTTGAGACGAAATAACCAATTTACGTCCAAAAAATAAATGAGTGATTTTAATCCAAATTAATAAGTAATAATAATATTTTTGTCTATTAATCTAAAATTATCAGTGTCAAGCGTCAGTGTCAGATGTTCGCAGAAATTGTAGAAATGTGATACTTCCTCAGTCTCTACTCATACTCTTTCTCACTCATAAACAAAGCTCATCTATCTATTCTATTCTAGGGTTCATTCATTGTTAACTTTTTCTAAGCAAAAAACAAAGCTTGACGATACGATGTCTTCTTCTTCTTCCTCTCTGGTTCCGGCCGGCGATGACGGCGACGATATAACTGAGTCAATCGAGCGCGCTCTCGCCAATTACGCCGCAAGCAAGGTCTCTTCCCTCTCCAAATCAGATATATCCCTCCTCTCCGACGACGCCATATTTAAGCTGATCGAAGCCGAGTATTCTCGCAAATCTGAAGACGACATTAAACGTATCATGGATGCCGAGTTTTATCGTTTCCTCCCTATCATCCAAGCCGTCTTAGGTAACATTTTCTCTCCTCCTCCTCCTCCGAAGAAGAAGAAGACAAACGAAAAACCCAAACACAAACACTCTATTCTCTCCATTATCGCTTATCCCTTTATTATGATGGCTTTTCAACCCTCTTTCTATGCATTCATAGCACTATCCCTCTTTCTTGCGCTTAAGGTCAAATTCATTCTAATTCCTTTTTCTATTTTTTTTTTTAATTTATTCAACAATCTATACAATATTATTATTATTATTATTATTATTATTGACATTTTTGTTATCTTTGTTTTTGTCCTACCAGTTGGACACATCTTATCACTTTGAAACTAGTACTTGCATTGTTGCTCAGGTAACAAACTGGAACTGCTTTCCAAAATGTTATTAATATGAAACTCTGACACTCTTTAGATTAGGCGTGTCTCAGTGTTAGCCACGTGGTGCACTGACACTTGCAATTACATTGAATTATAGATAATGGTCTGATGTTTAATAATTATTAATTAATTACTACTCATAAGTATATAAATGTATTCAGGAGGAGCGACCGAATCATTCAAAGAGGTCCAATTTTGTGTCTAAATATTCAACAGCTCCAGATTTGAAGGTGTTGTTCTATCTCCTACTTAATACAGAGTTAGTTAGTTTAAGATTGAATTGATTCTAC
This sequence comes from Trifolium dubium, assembly GCA_951804385.1. Taxonomy (NCBI): domain Eukaryota; kingdom Viridiplantae; phylum Streptophyta; class Magnoliopsida; order Fabales; family Fabaceae; genus Trifolium; species Trifolium dubium. The sequence continues at coordinate 29,666,318 of OX638069.1, read as the reverse complement.
GATGATATCGAATAATATACTCTTTTCACTTGCAGGGTCTTAAAGTCATTGGAGAAACCTACATTCAAGAAAAGAAAACGACACTAGCATGAGACAGGTCAGCTTCTGAATCTATCTTATCAAATGCTATGAGTAAACCGCCTAAAAGCAAATGCTGTTGTTGAGGTTTGAATAGGCTCGATTTCTGTTCTTTGAGTATTTGTTTAAATAGTTGGGGCTTATAGCACCAAAGAGCGGTCATGTGGCCTATAATGTACTGGTTTTCTTGCAACTCACTGTCCTTTCTATACATCTCATTAGATCTACTTCAAAATTAGGAGTGTAATGTAATTCAGGGTTATGGAAATACCCTGTAGCATGCAAAGGCTTATGCATTTGGTTTTCCCATCTTTCATCAATGATGTCACGTGTAAGTGTGTGATTTAATACTAATGTTAAAATTTGATTGGTGCTATAAAAATAAATAGTTAGGACTTAGGTACCTCTTTTTGATACCATTGAAGTCTTTTTCTATATTCCATCCATGGCATCATAAATAAACTCCATGGCTGGTTTCTCATATGAATTAACCATTCACTTTGATTAGCAGACTTGCACCCTTCAAACAAATTACAATACCCTTCCATAAATCCTTGTCCAGAACCACACTGGTCACTTGTGAACATTCTAATCAAAGTTAAGTACAACGTTGCAAAGTGAGTTAAGCCTGGTCTCACCAAATCTTTTCCTTATGTTTGATGCCGCAGGAGAGAAATCAGAAAAGCCCTTAAACAAATATAGGTTGTAATTATTCTACTTTGTCTCTTGATGAATCTGTATCTTCTTCTCAATAGTCTTCCAACATTAAGTCAATACGGTGTGCAGCACAAGGCGTCTAATACAACCCGTTCCTTTTTTGCCATCAACATCTCACTGACAACTTTGTAGTTTGCCACATTGTCAGTCACAACTTGGACAATATTCTCTTCACTGACCTCTTCAACTACGTTATCAATCATCTTGAATATCCTGTCTGCTGTTTTTGATATAGCATAGGCATCAATGAAGGGAATGAACTTCACAAATATTGTTCCCTCTTGTGGTTCCACCCATTTGTCATTGTTGTGCAACATGTTTTCTTGCATGTAGCTCTGTGGACTATCAATTGCTCGTTTTTCGACTCCAGAAATAATAGAAAATGGCAATATAAACACATTCTCTTGTGCTGTTTGTAACATAAAGGTCCGTTGATTTTAATGCGCTGATGTACTTGTAGTATGAGTCTTTTACTGTACCATAATCTTGAACAAAATAATTAAACTGATGATGACGTCGTTGATGTTGTTGTCTACGTTGTTTTTGGTGCTAAGGCCACTGTTGTTCTTTGGTTCAGCCTTTACTATACAAAATGCATAAAGATTAAAATAAATAACTTGATGCTATGAATCTTCTGTATCTTGCTTCTTGTTGTTAATATGTTTCAATTGATTATCTCTGTTGTGCCGTGTGAAGGAGAGAGTGAGTGTATAATAAAAATAAACAACAATAACAAAAGGTTCCAAACTGGTACACATTTTATATTTAGAGGTGAAGTGAATATAAATCATCATATGTTGAGAAAATATAGGAAACTACAAGACCAAGAATTTAGAATGTGTTTGACGCCATTGCCAATTCATGAGGATTAGACAGTGAAATTAAATGTCATTTTGAAATGGAGTTAGGTGCATAGCTTATTATATTAACTTATTGATATCATGATGGTGTGTTTGTGTCTTGTTATTCTATATATATATATGTGACAAATCATTGGAAAATCAAAATAAGCTATAAAACCAAAAGACCAACTTATGTTGAAATCAGTAACGTAAGGGACCAAATTGAAACCTAAAATAACATAAGGGACCGGATATGTGATTAAGCCTAGAAAATTTCAATTTTAGCATAAATAAAATATATTGGCAGAGAAGTTAGTGGAGACAACACTAGAAATAGAGCAAGTGTGCCAAGGATTATTTCTTATGTAGCATATATATAGTATTCTGTATTTTTACTATCCTCATTGTAATGTGTCTATTTGTAATATTATGGTTTTGAATCATTCTCTATAATTATTATCAATAAAGTAATCATATTGTGCCATTTGTTTCTGTTCAGTGTCAGTTTCTATCATTATGCTTATATCTTGTTGATCATATTGGTTGTTGAATTAATATTTGATAACTAAAATAGCCAACCAGAATTGGAAAGTAATATAGTGACTGCTTAATATAAAGCAGAGAGTGACCCTGCCACAAGGTTAAGGGTATGGTCTTCCTAATCATTTGGAAAAGTTAGAACAAACTATCTTTGATATTCTTTATGCCATAATGAAGAGCTACATAAGGAATAATCCTTGGCACACTTGCTCTATTTCTAGTGTTGTCTCCACTAACTTCTCTGCCAATATATTTTATTTATGCTAAAATTAAAAATTTCTAGGCTTAATCACATATTCGGCCCCTTATGTTATTTTAGGTTTCAATTTGGTCCTTGACGTTACTGATTTCAACATAAGTTGGGTCCCGTTTGGCCTGGCTTATTTTCTACTTATCTATTTTTTAAAAATGAAATAGAGAATTATAAAATTGAATTTAGTCATATTTCTCCTTAAAAGTATTAGTGAAATAAAGTAAAGAAGTAAAAAATAAAGAGAAGTGGAGTCAAATACAATTTTTTCCTTCTTTACTATTTTTATGGAGAAGAAAAAAAAGTAGGAAATAAGTCGGGCCAAACGGACTCTTGGTCTTTTGGTTTTATAGCTTATTTTGATTTTCCAATGATTTGTCACTTATAACCTTGAGGAGTTATGCAACTGAACTGGTCTTTGTTGGTCTCTCCATTTAGCTTGCTTTGCTTCTCCTGTCTTGTTGTTGGAAGACTTGATCTGAATCCAACATTCACCTCTATTGTTTTATTTCATTTTCTTTTGATTTCTTCTTTAGTAGATTTGCTCTTGGAGTTGGAATTTAGAGAATAGTTAGCCAATGAATTATCAACAAAATCAAAATGTAGCAAATCAACAAATAAATAGCTGTTACTAAGGCCCTACAATATAAGACCTTCTTGGGAACCATCTTTTTTTTATGGCATGAACCATATAAGAGTGGCTTTTGTTTCTTTGTTTAATGATTTTATGATCGCATTATATTGCAGTTGTATTTGGAGTGGCGGTGGTGGTTGGGGTGGGTGCTGCAAGGAAGAAAGCGTCATGATCCATACTTTGATCAGGATGCAACCTGCTATTTGCTAAGCTACATTGCCTTATAACTTTAAAGACTATAGTTATAGGTTGTTTTACTTGTGGGTTTTTTAGTACCTAGTTATAGTTCACATAACATTGCTTTTCTATATATTATTTAAATGTACTGGTTTTGTACATAATATGATATGATTGTAGGGAAATTAAGTTGCCAACCTAGTTGGGGTTTCTTGATTCCTTTATGATGGCCTTTGCATACTCTCATTTTATTGAAAAAAGAATGGTTGTTCATAATATAAAATAGGGTAATATGCCGGGAGCCCCTGTAAAATATGCAAATTTTGCAATACCCCTTGTAATTTTGTTTTTTTTTCTTTGAGAATTTTTCCCTGTAATGTTTGATTATTTGCAATACCCCTGGTCTCAGTCAACCATAAAATAACCGCCGCAAAATATAATAATTAGCGGGGGTTTTGAATCGCCGCAAAATATAACTTTAGCGAGGGTTTTATTACGGTTGACTGAGTCCAGGGCGATTGCAAAATATCAAACATTACAAGGGAGAATTCTCAAAAGAAAAATTTATAGGAGTAGTGTAAAACTTGCATATTTTGCTGGGAGTATTAACTTATTAACCCTATAAAATAAATTAGTGTAACTTAAAATGACTTGAATATATGAAAACAAGAAAGTGTATGTAGTAACTGCATGTTACATATATCGGTGATGATAATGATATGGATAGGTTGAACGTAATTGTGGATAGAGCTGTCAAGTTGGTTGGGCTGACTCAGCCCAATGGGCCAACACGTAAATGAGTTTAAGGGTGTTGGCCTGTTAGCTTTGTGGGCTGCTAAATTGAGCCTGGCTCAATTATCCATGGGCTACATGACCTAATGGGCCGGTTCAACTAGTTTTTATATTATTTTTATTTTAAAAAAAAGATGTTTTTGACAATAAAACTACATGACACGCAAATTATTATCCAACAAATAAGTGGATATCTTAAATTCATGCAACCAATTATGTGTACAAAGAAGAGTTTGCATTGTCGGAGAATAAACAATTTTTATACTTATTTAAAATACGACCTTTAATATTAAATGAAGATTCAGAAGCGACTGTTGTGATTGAATGCTTAAAATATCACAACCATTTTTGCAAGTTGAGGAAATCGAACATTATTTAACTTCTAATATTAAAGAATATCCACATCAACATCCATAAGATTTTTCTTTCAAATAAAACTATTTTTTGATATATTAATTTATTTTACAAAAAAAAAATGTTAATGAATTGAAGAGGTGCAGCAGAAATGGTAGTAACTCATTCATGGAGAAGGAGAGATGCAACAATTTTTCTTATAACCATTTAAAACAAAAACAAAAATTGTCTCTCCACTTGCATTAGTGTGATCAGGTAACTATTAGGAGGTGTTTGTTTCATGGATACTAAAGATATTTTTGAGAATGCAACGTTGGAAATAAAAACTCCCACATTTGGTATTAGTGAATAAAAAATTGTTTCCGGGAAATATTTATTCCCAGTAAAAGAATTTATCCACGTAGCCCGACATTCTAATCTCCTCTTATATGGGTGGGAAACTTTTATTCCTGGCAGTTTCCAATCAATTTTGTGGAGAACATGCTACCCCACTATTGTATAAATGTTATCTCTTTTCTATTATTTAGAATTTAAAATAAAACAATTCAAAAAACAAAATTAAAATAAAAGATTCCAAGAGACTTAAAATACTAGCCAAACACATTTTGGAAAAATTTATGGCTGGGAAAATTATTCCCGAGATTTATTTTTGATACCATGAAACAAACGTCCACTTAGAGAAAGTGGGATTAGGTGGACAATAGGTGAGAGTGTGACCTTAGCATTGCTTTACAAAATAACCCAATCCAAAAAACAGTTATAAAAATGATAACTTGATCAATCTTTCATTTGTCAACTTTAGAACAAAATTCTCTTCACATAATATGTTTATCTTTGACGGGCTCAATTTAGCAGCCCACGAAGCTAACGGGTCAACACCTTTAAACCCATTTATGTGTTGACTCATCGGGTTGAGACAAACATAGTTGGCCCGACCCACTTGACAATTCTATCCATGGGTATGTTCAACGTACCCATATCATTATCACAACAAGATATTTTTTTGGTATTTTTTTGTTAGTGAGAAAAAATGATGTATGATTTTAGGTCTAAAATTGGGGTACAACACATTCCACTCCATTTCATCAATCCAAACATAGCCTAAAGGTTTGTTTGGTTGGAGAGAAATAGGGAGGAAAGAAAGTAAACACGGAAACTAATGCATGTATTTAATTAGACTATTTTATAATCCAAATACATGCATTAGTTTCCGTGTTTCACTTTCTTTCCTCCCTATTTCTCTCCAACCAAACAAAGTGTAAATGTATAGTGGATCTCTTGTGGATGATTTTAAGAGGAGAATAATACAAAACTTACAAAGAATGTGATTCTTTTTGTAAGACAGAGTTTTCAAATCAATTGATAAAAAGTCAACTGTTAGCCAAAGTCAAAGTTTGACTTTTCACTTTTTGGTCAACATTGAACCTCTAAAGTCAAGAATCAAGAAAAACATGGGAGATTATCAAGTTTGATCGTCAAGAATCAAGAAAGTCAAGAAAATGATCAAAAAGTCAAAGATTAAAGGTTTGAAATATTTTCTAAGTTACAAAACTTCATGTTCATGGAGGTAACTTTGCATGGTTATAACTTTCTCCTCAAGCCAATAAAAGTTTCAAACAAGAGCTCTATTTCAAGACCTCATGGCAAACTGAACCTAGTGTAAATATTCGAAGTCAAAAAGATCATTAAAGTGCTTAAATAGATGACCAAAGTTGATGTTCCAAGTTGTTGAAAAATTCTGATAAGAAATTTTTCTAAGTGTTTTTATCAATTACAACATTGATTTTTCGAGGCCAATTTTCTACATGATAGAAGTTGATTCATTTCAAGTGTCCAAAATCAAAGTTGTAGAATGCCATTCATTTCAAGTGTCCAACCTTCACACCTTTTATTTTCAAGTTTTCTCTGATGTTTAGCATGTCTAACTTGGCTTGACACATGAAGCAAACCATTATCCAAAGATTATACCATAAGTGTGAAAAGTGTTTTTACCAAAAATGTTAAAAGTAGCTTTTATCAAATCACTTCACATTGAGGCTTGTGACTGAGTTTAATTCTGAGCACACTTCATCTATGCATCAGAAGGAAGCCAAAAAAAACCTCCAATGAACCACAAAACACATCATTTTGCCATTGAATTCAAAAGTGAACCAAAGACATTTTTGAATAAAATCTCATTTGCAAGTAAAGCAGCCACAATGTATGCTTCACACTCCATGTCTGCTGCTCATATCATCCCAAGTTCATATAAAATCCCCTCAAGTCTCAGAACTCAAAAAAACTCAAAAATGCCATTCTTGCAACTTGAAAACCTTGAACTCGAATCTCTCAATTTCTTCCAAAATTTTCATTAAAAATCATCACTAAATCATAATTAAACTTCTGTATGCATTAATCACCAACTGTAACACCTCCATTATCACCTCCAAATCTCCATTTTTTTCATTTGCAACTTGATTTGGGTGGAACAATTCAGAGGGTTTCGTGACAAGGTGACTGTACCATTACGCTTCAGGGACTCAAGGAAGCTAAATGGATCATTTAATCATCTTAAAACACCCTGAGAAGAATCATTGGACTTTCTCCAATTGGTAAGTTTCTTGCAACTTCGAACTCACTTATTTGAGCATCATTTCAGTTGATTCTTGTTTCATTCATGCTTTGTGAAATATGAGGAGTAATAACCCTAAATTTTTGGGTATTGATTATTCATGTATGCAATTTAATTTCAAATTTGAAATGTAGGGTTCTTATTTTTTTTTGGTTGATTACATGTTATAAAGTTTATTACAGTTAAATTAAATGTCATGGTTAGATTCCTCATGAAATTATGAGTAAAACGGTATATTAACATGTCAAAATTGGTGAATAAATGAGAAAACACAATTTTAGCCATGGTGGTGTTGTTTAAAACGTGAACAGAGGTTGAAGACGAGTAGTACGCGCGCGTTTTGTGATTCAAACGCCTTTATGTGGTAGTTAAATATATTGCGCGTTTCAATATCATAAAACGCGTGCTGGTTCAGTGGCTTGAAGTTTGCTTTCTCATACAGAGATCATAGGTTCAACTCATCTCCCCTTTTTGAAAATCCATTTCTTTTGTCCTTGTATATATTATTATATTAAAAGTATCAAAAAATTCCAAAAATATATGTGTGAGTTTATTGTTTTTTTTGTAAAATTACTAAGTTAAAGTATTAATACTAAAAATTAAAAAAAAAAAAACTTCTAAGGTTAAAAAACTTTTCTCTAGTAGAAAAAACCAAAAAAACACTTTTTTTTAATGTCAAAATAAAAATGTTTGTTTATTTGTTATGACTTTGCCTTTTTGGCCTTTCAAAAAACATTAGATTTTTATCATTTTTTTGTCCCAAATTTTAATTGTCTTTTATAAACATTAGCAAGAACTTAATCACGCTTAATTCATAAAGAGGCAAGTAACCCCGAAGTCAATTTGGGTCGATACACTTCTCGGTTGTGGACTCGTGTGGTTTAGCGTGTTTATAATCGACACTTAAAAAGTGAGACTTTAAATGCCACTAATCTCTTGCTTTCATTAAAAAAACATATAACACACATTCTCTCTTTTAAGAGAATTACGCATATTTTGATCTTTCACAAAAGGTACGTAGGAAAAGGGGATACATACTCCTTTCCAAATTCAAAAATCATAAAAAAAACACACGTCTTTTTCTTACTTCTCCTTTCATACATTTTCTCTCTTATTTCTTACATTTTTTCCGCCATTTCTTTCTTAAAACATATTTGAAAAACAAAAAGCACAAAAAAAGTTTATAAGAGGTTATCATGGAGTACCATGGGCGCTTGAGGTGCATACACCTTCCTTAGGCTAACTAACCCCCGTACCTAGAATCTCTCTATTAAAAAAGGTTTTCGATTTTTCCCCTCTCTTAAAAATGAAAGATCAAACTGTAGTGGTTGATGTCTCAAAAATCCCGCAACAGAATGGAGTGGTATAAAGTTAGATTTCATTGTTTGGATTTCTAAATATTAGATGGAATGGAATGGAACATGATGGAATCCATTCCATCACATACCACCATTTATTTTTCTTTTCTTTCCATCCGATTTGGAGCTATGGAATGGAACAGTTAATTAAATTATGACTATTTTATCCCTATATTATTATTTCATCATAATTCATAACACACCAATTTTGTTCTCCACAAGTATTACGCTGGGCATGTTGCTTCGTCAGTTTGCTTCATTGTAACATGCCAAGCCTTTTCCCAGCACCGATATTTATGTCATTATAAAATCTGATTTAAAAGGGTTTATGTTTTTGGTTTTTTGCTTCAAAAAAAATGTTTTGCTTTTTTGCTAGCACACAAACTATAATTGATTTTTACCTTGCATTTGAATTTAAATGATGTGTCGATGGAAATATCCAATCCAACTTTTACTACTTTATTTTAGCTTCTATTAATTCATTTTGATTATGTTTGTCCAAAAGACTGTGTTTTATTTAATTTGAGACATGGTTTGAGGCAGTGTATGCATCGTAAGCATGTTTACATTTGGAATTATGGAGAAAGCATATATTTTCATTATTTAGTAGCACACGATGTTTAAAAGAATGATGAATATTTTGTTATAATTTAATTATGATACGTTGAAAAATAAATTAGAGAATAACAAAATTTATCGAATTTGACTGAGGCGCGTACAAATACACAAAGCTTAATAGCATTTTGCCACCACATGTCATTTACTCGGGCTGTTAAAAAAAAACGTCATTTACTTGGTACAAGTGATCTTATAGCTAATACTCTTTAGAATGGTTGGATATAATAATCACATCTTACTGACACACATTAACAAGGTCTCTAAAAATCACATTTGAATGCTAAAGTGAAGTTAATTCTATAAGAATCCAAACTAATTAAACATGTAAGTTATATTCTCTCCACTTTTGTTTCTATCTCTCATAGCCATACGTATATACCCATAAACTACAAAAAGTTTAGGTTGCAAGCTCTCAACAAAATTATAACTGCAAATCATATTTATTATGAATGAGTGAATGACTAAAAAACTAAGCAACAATGTCGTATTATTAAGACATTCAAGGCAAGTACCACATGGTTACTGCAAAATAACCCAATTCAAACAACGGTTATGAAAATGACAAAAAAAAATTGGGACTACTAAAAATGACAACTTGGTGAATCTTTCCTTTGTCAACTTTAGAACAAACTTTTCTTCACATAATCTGTTTATCTTTGCCTGCGCCATGGAAGGAAACAGTTATATAATACTCATGTGTGTGTGTGTGTGTATATATATATATATATATATATATATATATATATATATATATATATATATATATATACATCTCATTATAAAAGTAGAAATAACTAATGAATGTCAAAAAAAAGATTTCCTTGTACCAAAAAGAAAAACGTACCAATTTCCATACAAATTTAACACAACTTAAATGAGCGTGATAGCACACACAAAAAATAGGACAAACATTCTTTAAAATATAAAATGATTCAGTACAAAAAGTCTATGATTGACTTTATGTGAGAACTATAAGAAATCCCAGCTTAAAGTTGTTTAACAAACTTCAAAAACAAAAGAGAGAACCATTTTAACCACAAGTGTCACAATTCAGCCAAAGTTTCACGTATTCAAAAAGAATAGAAAAAAAAAATGTGTGTCAAAAAAAAAAAAAAAAAAGCAATGATTTCTACTAAGTGCAAGCAATTTTTTTTAAATACTAATAATTATGTTAGTGTTTTATATATATGGGAATTTCTAATTTAGACATGTGGGTCAAAATTAACAATGTTGACCTCTATACTTGGAAAAACTACCCCTTGCGATTGCACAAATTAATTTTAAATAGAAAGACAGTCATGCCAATTTTCATTTAACTAATTAAAAAATATAAAAAAAATTGTAACAAACATACTAATAGTGCCTAACTAACTTATTATGTTTGTTTTTTTTTATAATGTTTCATGTTCTATTGTTTTTTTTCGAATTCGTTAAAAAACGTTCTGGTAATTTTTTCATTTTTCCGAAAAAAATTCTCGGAATTTTTTCGATTTCAAAAACAAACAACATTGTTAGTGGTTATGGAGCTTAAAACATTAAAATTATGTACTTTGACCAATATGGTCTAAATTAGCAATTCCCGTGTGTGTGTGTGTGTGTGTGTCTATATATATATATATATATATATATATATATATATATATATATATATATATATATATATATATATATAGAGAGAGAGAGAGAGAGAGAGAGAGAGAGAGAGATATCAAATGAATAGAAGGTAACGGGCAACAAGTTGTGCCACTACACTTTTTGGATTGCAAAACAAATGATTGGTTATTTAGTTGTCAACACACATGAAACATTTGTAATGCAATTTTCCCCTTTACACTTTATATATATGATGATGATATATGATTTGAATACATATATGCTTCATGGACAGAATATGTAAAATTTAAAACTGAAGGGAATTATGTATCTCACAAGTAAATGACAATAATAGAAATTAAATAGTTAATGTGAAAGAAGATGCAATATAAAGTAAATAAGCAACAAGCAAAGATTGTTAACGTGGAACTTGTAGACATAACTTACATGTACATACTATTTGCCAGGAAGGTGAAAGATAAAGGCACCCCATTCACGAGATACACTTGGGATTGATCATCATCATCATCATCTACAATAGACATTTTCAATTTTAGCATAAATTAAATATATTGGCAGAGAAGTTATTGGAGACAACATTATAGATAAACAACTACATTTAGAAATAGAGCAAGTGTGCCAAAGATTATTTCTTATGTAGCTCTTCATTATATGTCAAATGAGGAATATTAAAGATAGTTTGTTCTAACTTTTTCAATGATTAAGAAGGCCCTGCCCTTATCCATGTGGCAGGGTCATTCTCTGGTTTATATTAAGCAGTCACCATAACTCAACAAGCAGCGATCAACAAGATATAAACATAATTACTTAGGATAGAAAATTGTTTGCTTGAACTGATTCAACACCATGACATGTTTATGTTTGTGTTGGAAGGGGGAAAAAAATCAAATTAGGAGTGTCGCCAAATGTAAATGTCATCTAAATTCTAGGCAATTACAGAATATTGACAAAGCACATTACTAACAATGCATTAGAGTTGATTCTAGAGGCCACAACAAACATTATGCAGCATATAAGATGATTTTAGATATAACGTTACCATAGTTTAACACTTGCTTAAATTATCATGGTATCAACACTTGTTTAAGTTAATATAATAAGCAAAGGAGTGAACCAAATTCCATTTCAAAATGACATATAATTTCACTGTCTACCGACACCTCATGAAATGTCAAAGGCGCCAAACATTTTTTTCTTCATAACCTTGTTGCTGTTTCCCACATTTTGTCAACATCGGGTGATATTTTCACTTCATCTCCCGATATAAATACGCACAAATTTTGTACCCTCTTTTTCATTCATTAATTTCTATTATACACTCACTCTCTCCTTCACACAACACAACAAAGGTAGTTAATTACAACATAGTAACAACAAGCGGGATAAAAAAGATTCATATCATCAAACTTATTTACTTTCATCTTTATGCATATTGTATAGTGAAGGTGGCACCAAACAACAAGAACAGCAACAAAAACATAGACAACAACATCGCTATCAGCTTAGTTATTTTGTTCAAGATTGGTAATCAACCCTGGTTAGAAACACGGCACAGTAAAAGACTCATACTACAAGAACAATAGAGCATTAAAATCACACATGATACAACAGATCTTTATGTCTATATTGCCGTTTTCTATCATTTCCAATTCGAAACACAAGTAATTGAAACACTTCCCGTTTGCAAATTTTCTTCCAAATTTAATTAAAGGGACCCAAATTTGCACCTCATTAAAAAACACAAAGCACACATACCAGTAGATCTATTGCTTGGAAGAACAACTCTAGATGTGTCTTCCTGATGCTGTTCCACTTCCTGTAGTTGACAGATCCAATGGACAAAACAAAATTCAAAGGCTTACTCAGTACATCAGTCTCTCTAATGAAATAAAGTGAAGATTAATTTATATAATTGGTAGATCTAATGTACAAAATTAGATGCAGGAATTCTAATAAAGTATGCGCCTTAAATAAGGATATTACTGGTTCTAGCTATATGTAAAACCAACTCTAATATGTTATGGTAGAAATGTTGCGATGATGTCAAAAAAGGGGTTCCTACTTCCTAACTACCCATGTCAACGGCAGGGCAACAATATAAAAAAAGAATTGAACAAAAGGTTTATTTTATATAGTAGAGAGGAACTTATCACTCATAAATGTGATAAGTTCCTCACTTGCTTCTCCTTTAAGTTGTTTTTTTATGAATATATTATGTAAGTTTGCGTAGCACTTACTCATGACAGAAGGATGAGGAAAGTTTGCGAGCAATTCATTATAAACTCAACCATTAGTTTTATTGAAAAAAACAATGCATGCAATGCCACGGCAGCTTTAATGGCTGGTCTTGCACCCAAAACCAAGGCAATCAACATTAACAATAATAACATGAAATTTGTTTTCGTTCATTCACTCTTTTGCAATCTATGCAGCATTGACACTTCAAATTGAAGCGTGTTTTGTGCCCGACATGATACCAAATACATGATTACATTCAATTATTCTATTTTCTCATTATTATTGATGTTTGTGTGTCTGGTGAAATTTTTCAATGTGAATTTCACATTCACCTAATTAACTAAAGAGATGTAAAATGGATTGAGCAAAAGGCAACAATTTTGGTGCCAGGAGATTTGGTGAGCATCAAGTTGGGAGATATTGTCCCAGCCGATGCATGTTTCTTAGAAGGAGATCCCCTTAAGATTAATCAATTTGCACTCACCGGTGAGTCACTTCCAGTCACCAAGAATCCTGGTGATGAAGTCTTTTCTAGTTCCACCTACAAACAAGGTGAGATTGATGCTGTTGTCATTGCCACTGGTGTCCATACCTTCTTTGGCAAGGGTGCTCACCTTGTTGATAGCACCAATAATGTTGGTCACACTTCCAGAAGGTACACTTTTATATGTGTTCTTATATATACTATTATACCCTTTCTAGTTACTTAATTACCTTCTGGTCATGTCTATAACATACTTAAGTTGAAGGTAAGAAGGTTTAATAATCTGACTATATACGATAATATGGGTATCAACCAAATCAATTTTTCATACAGTATTATATGCATGATCTCAAACTCCCTACTCAACATAATTGATATTCATTAAGTTAGGGATCTACTTGGTGGTTTTAAGCATTTGTATGATTGTGCTAGTAGGCAAATTATCTACCATACTACCCATCAAAATTGCAACGTGATATGATAGAATCTGAAACTGACCTGTGGAAAGCCCGTGTCGGTGTCTGAAATGTGTTTAAGACCCTGTAAATGTATTAAATTTCAAATTATAATTAGGAAAGTGGGCTATAGTAGCATAAAGAGGTATATATAACACATTAGAAGATAGAACACCACCTTGAGAACTCGAGTTCTTGAATATTTAGACACACTAAGGAACCTCTTTATAGGTTTGGGTTGATGCATCTGAATATTTATTTGTTAAGTAAAATTAGACCGAGAAACAATAATATAATCCACTAGAAAAATGGCGAAGAACTAGTTTGTTACCTGAACAACAATTGCTTTACGGATTTTCTAGGACCAAAACAAAGAAAATAACACAGTTAGTTAGTTAGTTAGTTCATGAAAATAATTCCTCCATCTGGCCTTAATTATAAGCAACTTTCCTCTTTTTAGGTTTATTGAATAACTAATGTATCCAGCCTTAATTATAGATCAGATACATTAGTTATCTAATGAATCTAACAACCGGAAAGTTGCCAGAGGTAGTAAATCCTAACACCAAAATACAATGAAACTAGGAAGCATGACACAAAACAGAGACACAGCATTGACGCAGATAAAATTTAGGAAATTATATAATTCAATGCAATTGAACGTGTCGGTGTGGTGCATAGGATACACCTAATCCGATGAGTGTCAGTGTTTCATTGCATGAAATTCTAATAGTAGTAATTATAAAATACCTTGATGGCAGGAATGACAAATACTGAACAAACGTTCCATATGAATTGGCCAGCAAGAGCATCTAAAGAAAGGAAGGGAGTGGATTGATTGAGGAATTTGAGATGATAAAATAGAATTGAATTGATAAAATAGAATAGATAAAGAGATATAGAAAACTACAAGCAAAATTGACATAGAAACGTTTAATTGAACGAACGAACGGGTGAGATACTATGTATGCATGTTCGGCTTCAGTGATATGCCCATAACGAGATATCTCAGAGACTCTGCCGTCGCCGGCGGCACGTTTCCTGCGTCTGTATCTGCGGGCAATTCTTTCAGCAAGAGCGATGAAGCTATATATGTCGTTCTTGTTCTCGTTCTCCTCGTCGGCCATTGATGCTGCTGCTTCCACCAACGCTGTGTTTCACCAATCTCCACCATTTACCGCCGCTTTCTTATAGATTAAAAAACAATTTAAAAAAAATAATAAGTTATTCTGATATTAAAAAATTAAATGCTTATTTATTATTTCTTCCATTCTTTTTTATTCGTTATTTTAAAACAAAAATATTTATTCTTTTTTATTTGTCATTTTGACAATTTAAATTATATTTTTCTATTATAATTTCTTTTTTATTTTATTTTATTGATTAAATTTTGTAAATTTTTATACATTCTCTTATTTTGTTATTTTTTTCTAAAACGACAAGTAAAAAGAAACGGATAGAGTATGATTTTTTATTTTAAACAATCATTTATTTTAAAATAAAATTACTTTTAAAAAAATAACATCAGTTTATTATAGGTTATAACTTTTAAAAATAATCAGAATTTAAAAATAATTAAAAATGAGAAGTTCATATTAAAAACAAATGTCAAAAAGTATCAAACAAAAATATCTTTAATTTTTTTTTAAAACAAACCATATTATATATCAAAGGAAGAGGTCCAGAAGTCCTAGCTCAACTGGTAAAAAATGCTGAAATTGTTAGGCCGGACGTCCATGACCTAGTTCGAACGTCAACCACTCCACTTATGTGTGCGAGTTTATTGATGGTTTTGTCATCTCGTTTATATACCCAAAAAATATATCAAAGGAAGAGTGGAAACAAAATTATCTTTAAAATTTATTCTAATAATATCATTGTTGCCCTATGCCCCTACCTACCTACATAAGAATGGTTGTTTTTCTTAATATATGTGAAATTAATCAAAGGGGTTTATAATAAAGGACGGTGAGAGTATTTTATTAGTCCCTCAAATACTGTCTATTTTTTTAGTTAAATATGTTTATAATTCCTACCAAATAATGATTTTTTAAGTTTAGTCTCTATTTAATTTTTATTAAAATTTTAGTCTTGGAAAATTATCTTGCACTCAGTTTTGATCCCTACTGATAAATCAACATGTATTTTTGAATGATTTTTTCGCATGTATATTTAGATCATTGTAAAAAGTTCCACCAGAAAAAGTGAGCTCAAAATTTGATTTTTTAAGTCATGATTTTCCTTACTTTTATCTTGATATTTGAAAAATTCATATTTAATTCATATCATGTTAAAAAAATTTAAATTTTAATAAATAAACTTTATATGATATTTTAAACATGCCTATTTAAAATCATTTAAAAATTTAAGAGTTTAATTATAATTAAACAAATTTAATTTTAGTAGTGACTAAAACTATATGCAAGAAATAAATTATAAAAACTAAAATTTCTTATATAACTGTTGTTTGAGATACGTGTGTTTTATTCATCTAACTTACTTTGACCATATATTTCAATCAAATATTAGCATATAAGATGTTATTCAATTTGTCTTAATGAATATATATTTCTTTCAATATATAATAGCAAATATTAGTACATAAGATGTTACTCAATTTATTTCGATTAATATTTTTCAAATATAAATTTTTTAATTTCTTTTATAATACATAATTTCATTTGCTAATTATTCATGCGTGCTATGTGTATGACATTTATTTTTCATTTGTTTTTACAATATTATTTTTATTGAATATTTTTCATTTGTTCTTACAATACTATATACAGATATAGATATTGAAAAAAATACGAATATCTATGTAATATAAAAATAAGAATCATATATTGTACTAATTACCAATACCTATTTTTTTTAATAATTTTTACGAGGACAAATCTTTCAACAAGAATTTGTATTTCTATCCATTTATTAATAAAGGACCCAATTTTTTAAAAATTTCTACAGAACTTATATTTATACTCGTGTACGAGTTTGTTTTATTTTTTTGTAATTTTACGGAGTTATATTTCTAGGGATGGTTTGATATGGGGTTTATTAATATGGAATTGAAAACATATTTTTTTCTTCTTTATATATGAACCTATATTTAAAACGTATTAATACATGTGACTTACTTTTTTGTAAATTTTACTTGAGTTTATATTTACACTCATATTAATAAAAGTTATTTTTTATTTTGTAATTTACACGAGGACCCCCATTTTATACTCATATATTAATACAAATGTCTAACTTTTTTGTAATTAACGCGAGTCATATATTTATACTCATATATAAATATGATGGTCATACATTTTTGTAATTTCTATGAAACAGGAGAGAAAATACCATATTGTTGAGAATGAGAGCGAAAAATCACTATTCACCCTATTCTATTCTTTTAAAATCTTTATATGTGTAGTATTTTTCATATTTAAATAATACATATATAAACTCAATTTCACAAGTAATTACAAAAATAAAAAATATCAAATTTACCAATTATTTGAAATCTTTTCCATAATTTTAATTTGCTATTTGTTACACTTTTTCTAAATAATTTCTTATACTAATTCATAAAAATAGTTACATTTGTTTGTAGTTCTCCTTAAAATTTGTAAATTACAATAACTAGAAATACATTAATTTAAAATAAAATTCAAAAACTGATATATAAGTTAATCGAACCTTAATCACATAAAATATAATTTTGTATAATAGAATAATAAAATTAATAATTCATATTTTTTATTTAATATTAATTTGTGCATTACACAGGTCTAACAGTGTAAGTGGATCAATTTCAAGTGAATTCAATATCCGAACAAACTTTTAATTAGTTTGGTTTAACTCGATTTAGTCCGATTTTTAAAAATAAATCTGATTCAAATAATACACTAGTATAATATAAGATAGTGTTTGTACCAAAAAATAAAGAAAAATGATAAATAATGCCCTTAGAGCAATGGTTAAGATAATAAAAATAGTAAAAATATTCTTGAAATCTGTACATTTTACTTTTCTAATACAATAAAACACAATTTACAATACAAATATTACTTTATTTCGTAAATTTAACTAAGGGCATTAGTTAACAAGACTTTCATCTCATTGACGCAAAAATAAAGACGGCAAACGCCACAGGCTTCTTCACACAATTTCACGTTCATCCATGGTGGGAGTGAGACTTTCATCTCATCGACGCGATGGTGCCGCCGTTCGTGTTGTTGTCGCAGGTGACAATGAAACCGGTAAAACCTCCCTCGTTCGTAGTGCACCCCCATTTCCCAATTGTGATGGTGTTCCAATCACACTCATTGACACTTCCGAGTAAGTAACGTTCTTTCCTTATTTTCTTAATTACAAATCATATGCAAATTCATGCTAACCCACTTGACCTGTTGATATTGGCTTGGAACCTCGGAGTGTGCTCCTCCTCGAGGTTCGATTCTCTTCACTATCAATTTAAGTGGGCCAATTTAGCTTCTTCGAAACAAAACAAAAATGCAAATTCATGCTTACTTACTTACTTACTACTATGTTTTCAGTTTTATCTATGCTATTGCTTGTGAAGTGTTTATCCTATATATTCTCAATATTATTCTTCTTCTTGTGTTTGTTTGTTTGTTTGTTTGTTGCAGTATTAAGTACATTCGTAAACTTGATCAAGAACTACAGCAGGCTGATTCAATTATCCTCACTTATGCATGTGATTCTCGTGGAACACTTCGAAATCTAACCAAATTTTGGTTCCCTCGTCTTCGCCGATTACATGTTCGATCAAATCTCTCCTTTTCTTGTAATGCAAGCCACTAATGTATGTATGCTTGATAGTTGATAATATAGATATATTTTAACTTCATGAATGAACAGGTCAAAGTTCCAGTTATAGTGGTTGGCTGTAAGCTTGATCTGCTAGACGAAAATTGGCTGGTGAGCCTAAAACAGTTGATGTCACCACTTATGCAGCAGTTCCGCGAGATTGAAGCATGCATGGAGTGTTCAATGTATAGGATTAATGAGGTATTTTTTAGTTTTATTCATACTAATGCAATCAAATTCCTTCTTTAATTTATATCTGGATTTTGTTTCATACAATTCTAATTAACTTTCCTTGTTGAAGGTTGTTGAAGTTTTCTTCATTGCACAAAAGGCTGCTCTCTATCCCATGGCTCCGTTATTTGATCGGGAGTCGCAGTCTCTAACGCCTCGATGTAGGCGGGCTTTGAAGCAAATTTTTATCCTTTCTGACCATGACAGAGATGGCGCCCTTAGCGATGCTGAACTGAATGATTTTCAGGTTTTCATTCCCAAATTAAATCTCAAAATTGTGGTTTGTTTATTATCGGATTATAATACTCCGACACCCTGTTGCTTGAATATAAGCTTGTTCGTTCACATCATGTTATGGTAGCTTATGTTGTGGTAGGTTAGCTTGTGTATAACATTTCTGAAAAATATATCTAAACTATCTACAGGTTAAATGTTTCAATGCTCCTTTGGAACCATGTGAAATTTTGAATGTAAAGAAGGTTGTGCAAAAAAAATCGTCTGAAGGTGTGAATGAACGAGGGCTTACTTTGACAGGATTTCTATTTCTTCATGCCCAATTCATAGAAAAAGGGCCTCTTGAGACAACATGGACTGTGCTCAGGAAGTTTGGATACAATAATGATATCAAGCTTGCCGATGATATAATTCCACCTTTGAAACGTGCACTGGATCAGGTGTTTCTTTTGAGATGAATTTTGGCCTCGTATATTATGTTCTATATATGTTATACCTGGTTGTATTCAATTTGTTGACAATAGGGAACTTATTTTATTATATTCTCATTGGATTAAATGTCTGCAGAGTGTTGAATTGACAAATGAAGCAATTGATTTCTTGAAGACAATCTTTGATAAATTTGATGGTGATTCTGTATGTCGTTTGGGCATACGACCTTGATTAATTTCACTTTTTCATGCTGCTCCCCAATCATTTTTTGTCATTTTCTTATCTGACGTTTTTGTTATACAATTTGCAAATTAAGCATACATTTTCCTTCCTCCAGGATAAGGTGCTTCAACCTCATGAACTTGAAGAATTGTTTTCTACTGCTCCGGAAAGGTTGATTGCTTGTAATCTTTCTTATGTTGTGCAATCTTTCAAATGCTCATACATGCTTTAAGGATGTGGTATATACTTGTGACATTGCTTCTTCTTTGTTTTTTACAAAGTTCATCTGTGTCATTTTTATATCTATGCCATTCCCGAGTCTGAATATCAATTAGGACTTTTGGCAATGTTATTTGATATTTTATGATTTTTAATTAATTATAGCCCTTGGATTGAAAATCCATACAAGGATTCTGTTGAAAGAAGTGCATTTGGAGGACTATCACTTGATGCATTTTTGTCAGAGGTGCACAAACCTTTTATCTGTCTCCAATCTCGCTTCCTTATATTTTGTTGAACAATGCTGGTAGAGAAGGGGTGGGCTTCTATGGATATTTTTATATCTCAATTTGAAAAGTATTTTGAGAATCAAGGTTGCCTCAGTTTTACATAATGTATGAGTGTATGTCTGATCTGTGTATTTTATGTTTTCCGGACAGTGGGCACTCATGACACTTCTAAACCCAGCCTTTAGTATGAAGAACTTGATATACATGGGTTATGCTGGCGATCCATCATCTGCTATCCGTGTGACTAGGAGGCGACACATGGATCGCAAAAAACAACATTCAGAAAGAAATGTATTGCAGTGCTTCATTTTTGGGTCTATGAAGGCTGGAAAATCTGCATTATTGGATTCTTTCATTGGAAGGTATTTTAGTTGTTATCTTGAGATTCCTGGTAACACAACTTTAATTATTTAGCATCATCTTAATGTTGTTGAAATTCGTAATGCAGGATATATTCTGAAGCTTACAATCCAACCAACGAGGATCGGTATGCTGTAAATGTTGTTGATAGTTCTACGGTAATTCATACTTGATTGACATTTGACGATTGCATCTTAATATGACAGAGAAAGACATTTCATTTCTTTAACCTTTTCTCGCACCAAAGTCTTCATTTGATGTATTCAGTTTGTACATATTGGGATTTATATCTTCCAATTCATGGTTTATCATTTTGCTTGCAGGAAAATAAAAAATATCTTGTGTTGAGAGAGATTTCTGAAGATGGAGTCACAAAGTTGCTGGCCAACAAGACGTCATTGGCCTCATGTGACATTGCAGTTTTTGTTCATGACAGGTGATAACTTATATTGAAGTTAATAATACCACCATAAGATAGAAATTGTGGATTACCTTTTTTAGCTTTATAAGGATAGGTTTCACTATTAAACTATTATTTGGTGCCTTTGGTTAATTAGCTCATAAGAAACTATTAATTTTTCAACATCTAAAGTCAAAAGCACTTTGAAAAACTCCTATATGCATTTGGATGAACTTCCTGAAGATCACAAATTCTCAGTTGATTTTCAAACTAACTATTGTAAAAAACTCCTTTCGGTCTCTATTATAAACAACAAGGAAATTACATTGATCTCCCTTAATTTTTGAAAAACACTCACCTCTCCTCAAGTTAACACTGTTGGTATCATTAGTGAGGGAAAAAAAACACGTCTACAATTTGCCTCTGATATTTTTAGAACAATGTTGTAGCTTTTGCATTTTATTTCATAAATTCTTTGAACATGTTTCTATTATGTGCCTTTGAATTGTTGTGCTCTAAAACGGCACTAACTAAACCTTTCAATAAATCTCCTTGATTACTTTGCAAACAAATTTTTTTATTGTTAGTTTGTGTAACTTTGTTGGACGAGTTGATGGTAATGTTAAACCAAATGATTCCATTTTCTCAAGCACCATTAATATAGATGTTGATAGCTTTGCCATCATATGGCTTCTGTCATGACAGCAATTTGGTTTAAAATACCAAATATTAGATTGAATATCCATTAATTTGAAAATCTATTAGATTGAATATTAGATTTATAAGTCATTCATTATGTTCAAATTTACAGCTCATCCACCGGCTTCTAATTTGACTATAATTCCATGTTCGTGTAGTCTGGATTGTCGGCAACTTATACTTAATATCTGGAAAATTGTTGGTTGTATAGAGCTCAACTGACAAAACATTCATTTTAGGTCTGATGAGCCTTCATGGAAGGAATCATCTGAACTATTGTTAAAAATTGCTGCTCACGGAGAAGACACTGGCTTTCAGGTGCCCTGTCTTATAGTAGCCGCTAAAGATGATCAGAATTCATTTACCATGGCTATCCAAGAGGTAACAATGGTATTTTCATTATTTTATTCATTTGTATGGTCATATACATAACTGTACAATGTACATGCTTATTCCTGTACAGTGAGTTATTGTGATGGAGAGAAGATAAAATTATGTATTTCTAAAAATAATTCTTTCGGCGTTTTCAATGTTTCTAGGGATCTATGGGTGGCACTGTTTCTGGAAATGCAAGACAGTTGTTCACTACAAGAGTATATTTTCTGCTTGTTAACAAGTAAAACGGCATAAATTTTAGGAAATAAAAATAGAAAATATTTTTCCAAAGTAAACAAGGACTTATAATTGTCAACCTTTTTTACTGACTCGTAAACTAAGGCAGAAAGTGAAGATACTGTTATCTTTTTCATTTATTGGTATAGCTGAGTGTTAGATTAGAACATGACATACGTTCTTTCTTGATGCTGAGAAATTTTCAAGCAATTACTTTACTGCATCAAATGTTGACATGCCGGTGTGTTTTGTAGGTTAGTCACGACACAGTAGTAGAGGCTCACATGCCAATCAATGTGAAGTTAGGGGACTTCAACAATATATTTCACCGAATTGTAACTGCTGCTGAGCACCCTCATTTGTGCATTCCAAAAATTGAAGCTGGAAAAACCCGCAAGCTGTACCACAGACTCATAGATCAATCTCTTATGTTTGTTTCAGGTATATCATTTTTCAGGTTTACTTGTTAGTTGTTCATCAAGTTCCTTTTAACTTTGGATATTAAAGTTGTTCAATTTATGCTAACTAAATAAAATAAGCTTATTAACCTGTTTCAATTTTGGTTGATGTGATTTGTCGTGAATCAAGTGTTCTCTTTTGGTTTTATAGCTTATTTTGTGAGACAGAAAGATGAATTCTAGGGACGAACCGATAAAATCCAAGTCTCAAAGTAGGGATTCTAATGATCTAGAATGGAATCCGGTACAAATGAGATAGTATATAAAATTGTGCAGCCTCTTAAACACAACATTCACCTCTGTTGTTTTCTTTCACTTTCTTTTGATTTCTTCTTCAGTAGATTTGCTCTTGGAGTTGGAATTTAGAGAATAGTTAGCCAATGAATTATCAACAAAATCAAAATGTAGCAAATCAACAAATAAATGGTTGTTACTAAGGCCTACAATATAGGACCTTCTTGGGAACCATTTTATATGGCATGAACCATATAAGAGTGGCTTTTGTTTCTTTGTTTAATGATTTTATTATCGCATTGTATTGCAGTTGTATTTGGAGTGGCCGTGGTGGTTGGGGTGGGCGCTGCAAGGAAGAAAGCGTCATGATCCATATCTGGATGCAGCTTTGCTAAGCTACATTGCCTTTTAACTTTAAAGATTATAGTTATAGTTTTTTTTCTTGCGGTTTTTTTGTACCTGGTTATAGTTCACATAACATTGCTTTTCTATATATCATTTTAAATGTAGTGGTTTTGTACATAATATGATTGTAGTGAAATTAAGTTGCCAACCTAGTTGGGGTCTCTTGATTCTTCTATGATGGCCTTTGCATACTCTCATTTTATTGAAAAAAGAAGTGGTTGTTCATAATATAAAATAAATTCAGTGTAACTTAAAATGACTTGAATGTAGGAAAACGAGAAAGTGAAAGTAGAGGAAAGTGTATGTAGTAAATTGCTTATTACATGTATCATATATCGGCGGCGATGATAATGATATGGGTAGGTTGAACGTACCCATGGATCCGGGCCAACACGTAAATGAGTGTAAGGGCGTTGGCACGGAAAATTGCTCTTTAGGCCCCTCCACTTACTCCTAGACCACCCAAGAATCCAAAAATACCCTCAAATTTGATTAAGTTATTTTCTTATTTTAAGTTAGGAACCTATGCATGTTCGTATCCTGCAAGGACAGGACTTATGTGGTAAAAAAAGCTACACAATAAATTAGGTTGTTGTTTTTTGAAAAGGTTTGATAGTGAAAATGCCTAATCACAAGATACAATCCATCAAATACCCAAAATCCACACTCACAGATCTTCCTCTCCCATCATATCATTTGACCCTCTTTAACATTTGCTTCCATGAATTGAATTTATTTATGGTATGGAATTGAATTTATGGTGAAGGTATATTTTTGCTTCCATGAATTGAAACTTATGGTGAAGGAATTTGCTTATATTTGGTTACTTTAATTGATTGGTGAAGGAATTTGCTTATGGAAGCCAATGAACAAGAAAGATCATTTGCTTTACTTGTTTTGTTTTAGCTTTGACTTGCTCTTTGCTCTGACTTCTAACTTCTAAAAGTAATGACATGTAATAAGGAAGGGCCATGGAACAAGAATTAAAAACAGTGTTGAATGATGTCCAAAGATTAAGAATGTTGAATGTTGATTGATGTTCAAAGATTAAGAAGTGTTGGATGTTGATTGATGTTCAAAGATTAAGAACAGTGTCGAATGTTGATTGATGAAGGTGTGGTTTTAAGTTGTGAATTACTCTACATAATTTTTTTTTTAATAAATTGAACATAGGTTCGACAATACTAAATGGCAACAACAAAAAAGGTTAGTGTATGGTGAATGAATTTATATTTCATCTTACATACGAAATGGGAAAAGAAAGGCAAAAACATAAGTTATTTTTCGTATCCTACAAAACGAATTGATCCTATTTCGTATTCTATAATTAGAAGGGCATTTTTGGTAATTTGGGGGGCCTAAGAGCAATTTAGAGGGCCTAAAGGGCAACTTTCGTTGGCACGTAGCTTCATGGGCTGTTAAATTGAGTCTAGCTCAATTATCCATGGACTACATGACCCGATGGCCAGTTCGACTAGTTTTTATATTCTTTTTATTTTAAATAAAAGATGTTTTCGACAATAAAACTATATAACATGCAAATTATTATCCATCAAATAAGTGGATATCTTAAATTCATGCAACCAATTATGTGTACAAATAAGAGTTTGCACAATGTAGGAGAATAAACAATTTTTATACTTGTTTAAAATACGACCTGTAATACTAAATGAAGATTCAGAAGCAACATAAGCGACTGTTGTGACTGAATGCTTAAAATATCACAACCATTTTTGCAAGTTGAGGAAATCGAACCCTATTTAACTTCCAATGTTAAGGAATATCCACATCAACATCCATAAGACACTTTTCTTGCGGCAAAAATGGTAGTAACTCATTCATGGAGGAGAGATGCAACAATTTTTCTTATAACCATTTAAAACACAAAAAAGTTTTCTCTCTCCACTTGCATAACGGTTATCAGGTAGGTGGACCAATAGGTGAAAGTGTGTCTAAAGGAGTGTGACCTATTGCTCAACAAAATAACCCAATCCAAACAACGGTTATGAAAATGACAACTTAGTGAATCTTTCATTTGTCAACTTTAGAACAAACTTCTATTCACAAAATCTGTTTATCTTTGCCTGCGCCATGGAAGAAAGACAATTATTAAATTTTATATACATCTCATTAAAAAAAACTAAACATTCATTAAAAAGACAATGATTCAGTACAAAAAAATCATGATTGAATTTATGTGAGAACTAAACAAAATCCCAGCTTAAAGTTGTTTACAAAATTAAAAAACAAAGGAGAATCATTCTAGCTTGAAATTTGGAGCCAGAAGTGTAACAATCCAGCCACAGTTTCAGGTATTCAACAAAGAATAGAAAATATAGACCAATGATTTCTACTAAGTGATAGAATATAATTACAGTTTCATATAACAGAAGGTAAAAGAGATAACACTGCAAACCGTGCACATAGAAGAGAATTAACTATGATATATAAATAACTAAACAAATGATTGGTTATTTAGTTGTCATGAAACTATTGTAATGTAATTTTCCCTTTTTCACTTTATACATATATGATTTGTATACATATATGCTTCACTGACAGAATATGAAAACCAAAGGGAATCATGTATTTCATCCTCAAATAAATGGAAATAGTAAAAATTATAAAGCTAATGGGAAAGAAGATGCAATATAAGTATATAAGCAACAAGTAGACATAACTTACATGTACATCCTATTTTCCAGCATGGAGAAAGAGAAAGACTACCCATTCACGACAGACTCTTGGGATTGATCATCAACTACAATAGACATTTTCAATTTTAGCATCAATAAAATATATTGGCAGAGAAGTTATTGGAGACAACAAACATTATGCAGCATATGAAATGATTTTAGATATATTAGATATAATTTACCAGTGTAACACTTGATTAAATATCATGGTATCAACATTTGTTTAAGTTAACATAATAAGCTAAGGAATGAACATAACTCCATTTCAAAATGTCATTTAATTCCACTATCTACTCCTCATCAATTGGCAAAAGCATCCAACACATTCTTTATTCTTATTTCTTAGTCTTGTTGTTGTTTCCCATATTTTCTTAACAGATGATGATATATATTCACTTCCCCTGCGAATATAAAATATGTACCAGTTTTGAACCATTTTTTTATTCGTATTTCTATTATACACTCTCTCTCTCTCCTTCATACAACACAACAGATATAATTAATTAATAGTAAAAAGTAGAAGCAAATTATAGAAGATTCTTAGCATCAAACTTATTTATTTTCATCTTTATGCATATTGTATTTGAAGGTTGAACCAAACAACAACATAGACAACAACATCAAAGGCATCATCATCAGTTTAGTTATGTTGTTCAAAATTGATGATCAACTCCAGTTAGAAACATGGCACAGTAAAAGACTAATACTACATGTAAAACAGAGCATTAAAATGACACATGCAATGGACCTTTATGTTACAGAGTACAAACAGAAAAAGGGTAAATGTTTATATTGCCACTTTCTATTATTTCTGGAGTCGAAAAACAAGTAATTGACAGTCCACAGAGCAACATGGAAGAAAACCGGTTTCACAATAATGACGGATGGATGGAACGACAAGAGGAGAACAATAATTAATTTCTTGGTGAATAGTGCAAGGGGAACCATATTTGTGAAGTTCATTGATACCTATGCTATATCAAAAACAGCAGACAAGATCTTCAAGATGATTGATGAAGTAATTGACGAGGTTGGTGAAGAGAATGTGGGCCAAAGATTATTCCTTAATCCTTATGTATCTTCATTATATGTCATATGATGACTATCTAACTTTTTCGATTATTAGGAAGACCCAACCCTTATCCTTGTGGTAGGGTCATTAGTCATTCTCTGGTTTATATTAAGCGGTCACCATAATTTAACAAGCAGTGATCAACAAGATATAAACATAATTATTCAAATATATTATATACATTAGAGTTGATTCAAGAGGCCACAACAAACATTATGCAGCATACAAGAAGATTTTAGATATAATTTTACCATAGTACAACACTTGCTTAAATCATCACGGTATCAACACTTGTTTAAGTTAATATAATAAGCAAAGGAGAGAACCAAATTCCATTTCAAAATGACATTTAATTCTATTGTCTATCAACACCTCATGAAATGTCAAAGGCGCCAAACATTTTTTTTTAGTCTTGTTGCTGTTTCTCATATATTTTCTTAACATCTGATGATATTTTCACTTCATCTCCAATTATAAATATGCACAAGTTTTGTACCCTTTTTTTCATTCATTAATTTCTATTATACATTCACTCTCTCCTTCACACAACACAACAAAGGTAGTTAACTACAAGTCTACAACATAGTAACAAGAAGCGGGATAAAAAAGATTCATAGCATCAAACTTATTTACTTCCACCTTTATTCATATTGTACAGTGGAAGCGGCACCAAATAACAAGAACAACAACAAAAACATAGACAACATCATTATTTTGTTCAAGATTGGTAATCAACCCTAGTTAGAAACATGGCACAGTAAAAGACTCATACTCCAATAACAATAGAGCATTAAAATCACACATATGATACACATATGATACAAGTAATTGAAACACTTTCCGTTTGCAATTTTTCTTCCAAATTTAATTAAAGGGACCAAAATTTGCACCTCATTTAAAAACAGAAAGCACACATACCAGTAGATCTACTGCTTGGAACAACAACTCCAGATGTGCCTTCCTGATGCTGTTCTACTTCCTGTAGTTGGCAGATCCAATGGACAAGACAAAATTCAAAGGATTACTCAGTACATCAGTCTGTCTAATAATAAAGGGGAATGCTAGCATCAGTCGCCTTTCTCACTCTCTTTAACCACTCTTCAATTTATTGGACCACATCATACTATTCTTTTAACTCTTAACTTGGCTACCGGTTCTCCAAAACCAACACCTTTAAATTGTTTTAATTATTTTTAATTATTATTTTTTAAATTGGCATAGCAAGCGACTAAACATTTTCGGCCTAAACAATATATACTCAGACTCCTTATTTCAAACACCTCTGTTTCAACTATCAAAAGTGCATCTTCCCAGTCCGATGTATGCGATTGTTTCTTACGTAAAATAATTTTGTTCATTTGTGTGTGAAGAATAAACACACACAAAAGAACAAATTTCATTTTTTGGTGCTTTTCTCACAATTTCATCAAAAGAGGAGTAAACATGTTCATCACTTTTTAAGGCACGCTTTTTGTGCTCTTACGTGCCAAAAAAGGGTTCCATACTACCCATGTCTATGGCAGGGCAGCAGTATACAAAAAGAATTCCTAAGTTTAACATGATATGATAGAATTCGAAACTGACCTGTGGAGAGCCCATGTCGATGTCTGAGATGTCTATGTCTTTAAGACCCTGTAAATGTACTAAATTTCAAATTCAAAATATAATTGGAAAAGTGGGCTATAGCAGCATAAAGAGTTATATAATATATATAAGCCAGTAGAAGATAGAACACGACCTTCAGATATTGAGTTCTTGAGTATTTATAGAAACCAAGGCACCTCTCTATAGGTTTGGGTTGATGCATCTGAATATTCATTAACTAATTAAAATCAGACCAAGAAACAATACTATAATGTGACAGAATATCCAACCTAGCTAAATAAATCATTTTTACTGTTTTATTATTTTGCTAGTAATTATCTAGTATTATAGTAGATGCTTCTAGATAGCATGAGCTGTCACCTTATTTGCTTTGGATTATGTTGGCAGCCATAGGATTCCTTTAGGTTCAATCTAACGGTATTGAGTGATTAATCATTGTGATCACCTTGCCTATACAAGCCTTATGGCCAATGAATAAAAAATAACTTTCAGCAAACATTATCTTCTTCCTACTCTAAACTATCTCAGTGTCATTTTTTGAATCTATATTCCAACGAGTTCCATTCAATAATTGGAATGGAACAATCTTATGCTGCTTTTAGAATTGATATTAACGGATTTTCCCTAATATCCAAATTCCCTGTTACATATAATGCCAATGGAAAAGATTCAATTAAGTTTGTTACCTCAACAACAATCTTATATACCGTTGCTTCACAGATTCTCTAGAACCAAAACAAAGAAAATAACACAGTTAGCTATTTCATAAAAATAAATAAATCGTAACAACAAAATATCGCGAAACCCTAATACTAGTAATTATAAATAATACATTGATCCCGGGAAGGAAGGAACAGCCATTAGTTATGAATTGGACCAAAATAACACCTAAAGAAAAGGAAGAAATGGAATGAAATCAGTATTATCGTATCATAAAATTGAATTGATAAAATTGAATTGAATTGAATTGATAAAGAGAAATAGAAATAGAAAACTACAAGCACAAATCACAAGGAAACTGTGAATCGAACGAACGAACGGGTGAGATAGTATGCATGCATGTTCAGCTTCACTGATATCCCCAAAACGAGATATCTTGGGATCGGAGAGGACGGTGTTGGAGTCGGTGCCGTCGCCGGCGCCACGTATGAAGCATCGGAATCTGTGTGTGATGCACTCAGCAAAACGAGCAATAACACGGGATATCTCGTCGTCGTCGCGAGCGATCAGGCGAGATAGGTCGTTCTCCTTCTTGTTCTCGTTGTCGTCGTCGGCCATTGGTGCTGCTTCCATCAACTCACTTCGTTTTGATAAAGCGATCAATAACGCCATCAGATGTATTCTTATTTTCTCACTATCGGGTCATGATTCAACTTGTTGGTTCCAATTTTTTAGTACAGAAGATAGGAAATACAAAAGGATGATCAATTTTTTAGTGTTTATTATTTTAATGTAATTTTAACTAGTAAGAGACCCGTGCGAGGCACGGGTGATAAGATTACGCATAAGTTTTTTAACGCAATTTATTTATGATATTTTTCTTTTGAAGTTATTATTTATTTTAATCGATAAATATATATAATTTTGTAAATGATAGTTATTATTTGATTTTAAATTTTATCAATTAAAATTTATCCCACATATTATAGTTGTGTTGATTTTTAATTTTTATCAATTAAAATTGGTCATGTCTATGTTATTTATTTTGAATTTTTTATAAGTTAAAATTTGTCCCATAAATTGTAGTTATTTTAATATTTTTATCAGTTATAATTTATTCCATATCTTATAATTACTTTTAATTTTTACTCGTTAAAGTTTACCCCATATGTGATAATTATTTTTAATTTTTATAATTTATCCCGTATATAATTGTTTCTTTTATCGGTTTAAATTTGTCCAGTATATGTTAGTTTTTTTTAGACAAACACGTATATGTTAGTTATTTAGAAAAATTTACATTAAAAATTTGTTCCCATTGTCTTTTTGTATTCTCTAAACAAACAATAACTTTGGAAACAAAAGAACGGGTAGAGCTGGGTAAATGAATTAGACTTTGTTAGCGTTGGGAGAAGTAAACTGACTAATGTAATTATTAAAACGATTAATATAAACCAAATACAATTAAACTGCAAATATGACAAAACAACCCACTAAATTAGAGAAATTGTGAGATTAATTAAGTAAACAAAAGAACGGGTAGAGCTGGGTAAATGAATCAGACTTTGTTAGCGTTGGGAGAAGTAAACTGACTAATGTAATTATTAAAACGATTAATATAAACCAAATACAATTAAACTGCAAATATGACAAAACAACCCACTAAATTAGAGAAATTGTGAGATTAATTATGAAAATTATTTAGTAATCAGAATTATCTATCTAATATAGAAAAATTAATTATGTATAATTTTCTAGCAAAATACTCGTGCGACATAATAAAATTTTAAAAATATTAATATAAATGTAATATTTTTATAAAATATTTATTTGTTTAATATACAAAAATCCGTTAACATATTTGCACTGCACCCGTTGTAAATTTTATATATATATATATATGGGGACTGCTAACATCCTCCATGTGGGAGGAAGTTAGCAAGCATCCTCCCACTATAAATTGACTATAAAACCCCCATAATTACTATTCGCCCCCCATATTTACTTTTTGCCCCCCCCCCACACACCCCCTTACTCACGCGCCCCCCCACCCCGCCCGCCCCCAACCATCGCCGTCCCCAACCGTCCCCGCCCCAAACCGTCCCCGTTCCCCGCCCCCCACCGTCCCCGCCCCTCACCGCCCCCACTCCACTCCCAATTTTTTTTTTATATTTTTATTTATTAAATGAATTTTAGCACCGCCCCCCAACCGCCCCCGCCCCCCACTGCCCCCACTCCACCTCTAGGACTTTTTTAAATTTTTTTAGAGTTTTTTTTATTAAATGAATTTTAATTTATTGATTAACAATAAATTACAGAATATTATATATGATTAAACTAAAATTATGCCAAAACAATTTATTGATTAAACTAAATTACAGAAGATTATGTATAAATAAAAAATACTCTTTTACTACAAAAAAAAAGAAAAAAAAAAAAACAATTAAACAAAAATGGGGGAGGGGGCGGTGCGGGGGCGTTGGGGGGCAGGGAGACGGAGCGGGGTCGAGTGGGGGCGAGCGGGGACGGTGGGGCGGCGGGCGTGGGTGAGGGGGGGCGGGTTGGGGGGCGCGCGAGCAATGGGGGTGGGGGGCGCGTGAGAAATAATGGGTGGGTGGAGGGGGCGCGAGAAAAAGAGTGGGGGTGTGTGAGTAAAAAAATGGGAGGAGGTTTGCTAACTTCCTCCCACATGGAGGAAGTTAGCAAACCCCTATATATATATGCCGTTATATTTATTTATTTTTTTGTCTTGTATATATTTATCAATGACAAATATTTATTTTATATTAGTTTTATATCATTATAATATAATTGCCTTTTTTTTTATCAATAACATATTTATCCCATATTTGTTTAATTAACTTATCCCGTATTTTATTTATGTATCAATGACTTATAATTGTCCCGTGTTTTTTATTTTATTAACGATTTTTCAAATTTTAAATGTTTTTAAATGAAAAAGTTTAAGTGCATTATTTAAATATATTTATTAAATTATAACATGGAGAAAAATTATTAAGTGATATTTTAAAATATCAATATTAGTATAATATTTCTATTAAATGTTAATTTATTTTATAGGTAGAAAGTCGTTTAAATATTGACTCCGTTCTAAAATATAAGAGAAAAATAGTCAACAAAATTTGATGTATCTAGATAACAATTTGGTCCAAATACATTAACTTTATGTGACCAAATTTCTCTTATATTTTGGACAGAGTAATAGTAATTGTTTTCTTGTAATTTGAGATAAAGAAAATGAATAGATTTCACTTTTTTCTTTTCTTTTTGAAACAAAATGAATTAGATTCTCTCATGATTTAAGATGGAAGAAATATGAATTCATACTTTTTTTCTCTTTTCAAATAGGCTATGTTCATTTTTTTTTTTGTCAGGTAGGCTAGTGGCTAGATAATTCATCCTTTAAAAGTGAAATAGTGGGTGTATTTGGGTTCGAATCCGGATCTCGACACTTTCGTGCAATTTGTCTAACCAATTGAGCTAAACTCATGGGACATTTTTTTTTATTCATCAGATTTATAAGTCAAAAATGAAAAAATAAATAAACAAATAAAAGGAAAGATTGGAATTGAAATTCCTGTAAATGTAGAATTCTAAAGGACAAAAAGTAGCCTACATAAATTAACACACGAAACAATTGATCATTGGAGAGATTATATTAAAAGACATTGAAAATGCTGCATATATTGATAGCCGTATTCCATTTCAGTAGTAATAATTACACCAATCAATTAATACAGTATTTAATTTTAATAATAATAATTAACATAACAAAATGACGAAATAGTCCCTAAGTTTAATGAGATTGTAAAATTACACAGGGATATTTAAGAAAATTTATATGTAGGTAGAGTGTTGAATAAAAAATGGTGAAGTAGAGTGTTGAACTAAAAACTATTGGAGAGGTTAAAAGTTGAATGTGTGTTGAATTTGAACTAAAGAGCGATAGATATGTTGAAAAGAAGAGCAATAACATATGATGGATTTTAAAACAGTGGAAATGAAGCAGCAATTGAGACGACGAGAGATGGAGAATGTCAAATAGAGTGATGAGTTTCTAAAATAAGATCCATTGATTTGATTTTAGTGATTCATGATTGGCACAAGTTATGGTGCATAAGCATGACTTATGCACCGTGCATAAATATCTCATATTGCTTAGTGCACCCTCTAAATTTCTAGTGCACCCCCAACCAAATTGCTTAGTGCACCCCTCAAATTTCTAGCGCATCCTCCAAAAGAAATTGGGGGGGTGTACTAAGTAATTTTTATTACTTATGCACGGTGCATAAAGAAAAAGCTTATGCACCATAACCACTCCCTTCATGATTTAGGGGATTGTGTTTCTACTTTCTACCATGGATTTGGTAGGATTCATGATTTAGGGATTGGATTTCACGTTTTAGAAGAAGGGAAGAATAATATTTCAGTTTTCAATTTAAATGTATAGATTTTTTACTCGTAAATTTGTAGTTATTTTATTATAAAAATATAGACAAAAAAAATGTTTCACTTTAGAGTTTACTTTAGATGTACCGTAGGATAGCAAAAATGATAAGAGTTGGGTGAGTTGGATTGGGTAGAGGGAGGTTAAGGGATCAACTCCTAATGGTTGTAATTATCTTTCCGATGTACTAAAAAAGAGTTTACTTTAAGCTTCATTAAATATTAGGTCAGTCATATCCATATAAATGGAGTGGTATTCTTATAAATTTAGGGATTCAGGATTTAGGGGATTGAGTTTCTACTTTCTACCATGGATTTTGCAGGGATTCATGATTTAAGGATTGGGTTTCATGTTTTTGAAGAAGGGAAGAACAATATTTCCGTTTTCAATTTAAATGTATAATTTTTTTACTCATAAATTTGTAGTTATTTTATTATAAAAATGTAGACAAAAAAATGTCTCACTTTAGAGTTTACTTTAGATGTCCCTGTAGGATAGCTCAAGTAGTAAGAGTTGGATACAAGGGTTGAGTAGGAGGAGAGGAGGTTCAGGGACGAAATTCTGGTGGTAGTATTTATCTTTTCGATTTACTAAAAAAGAATTTACTTTAGGGGACGTTTGTTTCACGGTGTGAAAATTTAATCCTTAGAATAACTTTCCTAGGTATAACTATCCAGTGAATTTAGTCAAGAAAAAAAAAACTATTCACCGAATAAATTGTTTAAAAAAATGTTTGGCTAGTATTATTAGTTCTCAGGAATAATTTATTTTAAATTCTTAAAAATAACTAATATGATTGTAATCGTGTGTGTTTAGTGGTGGGATCTATTATTTTTACACAAACTCACTCAAATTATCTTGGGAATAAAAGTTTCCCACCTCTATTAGAGGGGATTAGAAACTGAAGCAACACAGACAAAAATTCTTGTTCGGGTATAATTATTTTCTAGAACTATTTTCATTTCTATTGTAACAAACATGAGAATTATTATTTTTATCCTATGATTCTCAGGAATGTATTTATAATCCTTGAATCAAACGCCCCCTTAGGCTTCATTAAATATTAGGTTAGACCTATCCATATAATTGTAGTGTTATTCATATAAATTTGGGTTAATTACATTTTATGCCCCTGTAGAATAGGTTAAAGTTGCTTGACTCTTCTGTAATTTTTTTAGATGTTTTATCTTCTGTAATATAAGATTTTGAGTTTTACCCATAGTCAAAGTCGACAAATATGACTAGGCAGAATCTGTGATGTGGCATATCACGTGACATTTTTATTTTATTTTTAATTTTCTTTTAAAAAAACTTCTGCCAACTCATCTTTTTTTTTATTTTCTTTTTAAAAAAATTTCAATTTTTAATTTTTTTTATTGATTTGTTATTTAGCGGCGGTTTTTAATATAATTTGCGGCGATTTTGTTACATTTAATGGAGGTTCTATTTTTTGGCAGTTTAAAACCATCGCTAAATAATATGTGCAAATTATACAAAAGAACCGCCGCAAAATCAAATCTCCATTAAATATAATAAAATCACTGCTAGCTATAATATAACCGCCGTAAATTAAATTAAAAACCGCCGCTACATAACAAATCTATTCATTTATTTTGGACGTCCAATTTATTCATTTATTTTGGACAGAAAAAACAATTGAAGGAAAATGCTTCCTTTTTTTTTTTTGTTTGTTATTACAATTTTAAGTATGAATTTAATTTGACTATGTTTAGAAAGTAAGGTTGAAAATTGACTACTATATATTATTGGCCTGTCATAAGCTTCTTCATTCATTCATTCATTCATTCCTTGAAGCAAGTATCATGGTGGGAGTGAAACTTTCATCTCAGCATATCAACCGATGCGATGGTCCCGCCGTTCGTGTTGTTGTCGCCGGAGACATTAAAACCGGTAAAACTTGCCACGTTCTTAGGGCGCCTACATTTCCCCATTGTGATGGTGTCCCAATCACACTCATCGACACTTCCCAGTAACTAACGTTCCTTCCTTCCTTCCTTCCTTTTGTAGTGTTTCATTTTTTACATTTATGTTTCTTAGCATTTGCTTAATTACGCGCCGACACTTCTCAGAATAGGCGTGTTCCAGTGTCGGACATGTGTCGTGTCTGACTGACACTGAAACTTACGTTTACATTGAAATATACTACATCATTTTCTCAACAAAAAGAAAAATTATCTCTGTTGATGTGTCAGTGTTCCGTGTCAGTGTCCGTGCTTCATAGTTAATTACAAATCATGCTTACTAGTATGTTTGAGGTTTATCTATGCTATTGCTATTGCTTGTGAAATGTTTACCCTATTTATATTCTCAATATTCTTCTTGTGTTTGTTTGTTGCAGTGTTAGGTACAATGGTAAACTTGATGAAGAACTAAAGCAGGCTGATTCAGTTATCCTCACTTATGCATGTGATCGCCCTGATACACTTCTAAATCTGACCGCAGTTTGGCTCCCTCGTCTTC
Organism: Trifolium dubium; assembly: GCA_951804385.1. NCBI lineage: Eukaryota > Viridiplantae > Streptophyta > Magnoliopsida > Fabales > Fabaceae > Trifolium > Trifolium dubium. The sequence continues at coordinate 29,629,954 of OX638069.1, read as the reverse complement.
GCCAATTACATGTTCGATCGAATCTCTCCATTTTTTGTAATGGAAGCCACTAATGTATGTATGTATGCTTGATAGTTGATATAGTTATTTTAACTTCATGAATGAACAGGTCAAAGTTCCAGTTATAGTGGTTGGTTGTAAGCTTGATCTGCTAGATCAAAATCAGAGGCTGAACCTAGAACAGTCGATGTCACCACTAATGCAGCAGTTCTGCGAGATTCAAACATGCATGGAGTGTTCAATGTTTAGGCCTAATGAGGTATCTCTTAGTTTTATTCATACTAATGCAATTAAATTCCTTCTTTATATCCGGATTTTGTTTCATACAATTCTAATTAATTTTTCTGTTTAAAAAACAATTCTAATTAATTTTCCTTGTTGAAGGTCGTTGAAGTTTTCTTCATTGCACAAAAGGCTGCTCTCTATCCCATGGCTCCATTATTTGATCGGGAGTCACAGACTCTAACTCCACGATGTAGGCGGGCTTTGAAGCGAATTTTTATTCTTTGTGACAATGACAGAGATGGTGCCCTTAGCGATGCTGAACTGAATGATTTTCAGGTTTTCATTCCCATGATAAATCTCAAAATAGTGGATTGTATATTATCTGATTATAATAGTCTGACTCCTTGTTCCTTGAATATAAATATCATGTTATGGTAGGTTAACTTGTTTATAACATTTCTGAAAATTCTAACAAAACTATCTACAGGTGAAATGTTTCAATGCTCCTTTGGAACCATGTGAAATTATCAATGTAAAGAAAGTTGTGGAAAACAAATCGTCTGAAGGTGTGAATGAACGAGGGATTACTTTGACGGGATTTCTATTTCTTCATGCCCAATTCATAGAAAAAGGGCCTCTTGAGACAACATGGACTGTGCTCAGGAAGTTTGGATACAATAATGATATCAAGCTTGCCGATGCTTTAATTGCACCTTTGAAACGTGCGCCTGATCAGGTGTTTCTTTTGAGATGAATTTTGGCTTCGTAAATTATGTTCTATATATGTTATACCTGGTTGTATTCAATTTTGTTGACAATAGGGAACTTATTTTACTCTATTCTCATTGGATTAAATGTCTGCAGAGTGTTGAATTGACAAATGAAGCAATTGATTTCTTGAAGACAATCTTTGATGAATTTGATGGGGATTCTGTATGTTGTTTCCGCAAATGACCCTGATTAATTTCACTTTTTCATGCTTTTCCCCAATCTTTTTTTGTCATTTTCACATCTGACTTTATTGTTATACAATTTGCAAATTAAGCATATCTTTTCCTTCCTCCAGGATAAGGTGCTGCAACCTCATGAACTTGAAGAATTGTTTTCTACTGCTCCGGAAAGGTTGATTGCTTGTAATCTTTCTTATGTTGTGCAGTCTTTCAAATGCTCATAAATTGTATGCTTTAAATGTAGCCCTTGGATTGAAAATCCATACACGGATGCTGTTGAAAGAAGTGCATTTAGAGGACTATCACTTGATGCATTTTTGTCAGAGGTGCACTAAACTATTATCTGTCTCTAATCCTGCTTCCTTATATTTTGTTGAACAATGTTTGGAGAGAAGGGATGGGCTTTCTATAGATAGTTTTATCTTTCAATTAAAAAGTATTTTGAGAATCAAGGTTGCCTCAGTTTTACATTATGTATGATTGTATGTCTGATCTGTGTATCTTTTCACTGCATATAGCATTTAATTTGCATCACCATTAATTTTTATGTTATATATTTTATGTTTTCCGGACAGTGGGCCCTCATGACACTTCTAAACCATACCTATACTGTGGAGAACTTAAAATACATGGGTTATACTGGTGCTCCATCATCTGCTATCCGTGTGACTAGGAGGCGACGCGTGGATCGCAAAAAACAACATTCAGAACGAAATGTATTGCAGTGCTTCATTTTTGGGCCTATGAATGCTGGAAAATCTGCATTATTGAATTCTTTCATTGGAAGGTGTTTTAGTTGTTACATTGACGTTCTTGGTAACATAACTTTAATTATTGAGCATCATCTTATTATTGTTGAATTCATTATGCAGGCCATATTCTGAAGCTTATAATCCCACCAACGAGGATCGTTATGCTGTAAATGTTGTTAATATTTCTACGGTAATTGATACTTGATTGACATTTGACAGTAGCTTTTTAACATGACAGAGAAACACATTTCATTTCTTTAACCTTTTCTCGCACCAAAATCTTTATGTGATGTATTCAGTGTGTACATAGTGGGATTTATATCTTTCAATTCATGGTTTATCATTTTGTTTGCAGGAAAGCAAAAAATATCTTGTGCTGAGAGAGATTTCTGAAGATGGAGTCACAAAGTTGCTGGCCAACAAGAAGTCATTGGCCTCATGTGACATTGCAGTTTTTGTTCATGACAGGTGATAACTTATATTGAAGTTCATAATACCATCTTAAGATAGAAATTATGGATTACCTTTTTTGCTTTATAAGAATAGGTTTCACTATTAAATTATTACTTGGTGCCTTTGGTGTATATAAACTCAAAAATTATAACTCGTTCTATGGTTTTTTTAACTCAAAAATTATAAAGTCAGAAGCACTTTGAAAAACTCCTATGTGCATTTGGTTGAACTTCCTGAAGATAACATAGTTACCTCTCCTCAAGTTAACACTGTTGGTACCACTAGTGAGGGAAAAAAACATGTCTACTATTTGCCTCTGATATTTTTAAAACAGTGTTGTGTTCCTTTCAATTCTTTGAATTGTTGTGCTCTAAAATGGCAAAAACTAATCCTTTCAATAAGTCTCCATTTATATATAGCTCAACTGACTAAACATTCATTTTAGGTCTAATGAGTCTTCATGGAATGAATCATCTGAACTCTTGTTAAAAGTTGCTGCTCACGGAGAAGACACTGGCTTTCAGGTGCCCTGTCTTATAGTTGCCGCTAATGATGATCAGGATTCATTTACAGTGGCTATCAAAGAGGTAACTATGTTATTTTCGTTATTTTATTCATTTGTATGGTCATATACATAATTGTACAATGTACATGCTTATTCCTGTATATAATTTTGGATGGGTTATATATATATAATATAGGGGTTTGCCAATGTGGTGAATTAAATGTCTTGGAATTTTCTGATTAGCAATAATATGTAGTAGTCTGTGTATATGCATGCTTTGATCTTCAAATTGACATTTGATTAAGCAGATTGAAAGCTAGTTCGGTTTTCTTGTTTCACTTTTAGCATATTGTGATGTTTTGGAGTTGTGACATTTTTATTTTGTGAATTTATTGTATGCCATCTTTGAATGTTTATTTTAAGCCATTAATCAAGCTTTTGAAAATATTGATATACTTCATGAGTTCATGTACAAAAATAAGGCATCGTGCCTCATTTACACAGATATTGCTATATCTGTTTCAAGTAGAAATTTGGCAATCAATTATCTTTTATTTGTTAACCGTGATTGCTCTAATAAGTTTTATTCATTAGTCAAATTTCACTCTTATTACAACACATTCACTTTCATGTGCATTTTAATGTAGGTTTGTGTTCTGTCTGATATATGTTCAAATAATACGTTAGTTGAAGATTGTAGCTAGAAACTTGATATTGTTGGAGTTACTTTGCATTTGATCTGATTATATTTGGAAGGTCTACAGTTTGCATAGCGAAAAAGAATTGTTTTCATATTCTATAATATGTCGCCATTTTAACATGCTTATAAGAAGATGAATGACTTGTGCACTGAGTTATTGTGATGGAGAGAAGATAAAATGATGTGTATTCCTGAAAATAATTCTTTCTTTGTTTTCAATGTTTCTAGGGATCTACGGATGACACTGTTTCTGGAAATGCAAGACAGTTGTTCCCTACAAGAGTCTATTTTCTGCTTGTTAACAACAGACATAAACTTTAGGAAATAAAAATAGAAAATATCTTTTCAAAGTAAACAGGGACTTATAATTGTCAACCTTTTTTACCGACTTGCAAGCTAAGGCAGAAAGTGAAGAGCATACTGTTATCTTTTTCATTTATTGGTATAGCTGAGTTTTAGATTAGAACATGACTTATGTTTTTTCTGGATGCTGAGAAGTTTTCAAGCAAATGTTTTACTGCCTCAAATACTGACACGCCGATGTGTTTTGTAGGTTAGTCAGGACACATCAGTAGAGGCTTACATGCCAATCAGTGTGAAGTTAGAGGACTTCAACAATATATTTCACCGGATTGTAACTGCGGCTCAGAACCCCCATTTAAGCATTCCAAAAATTGTAGCTGGAAATATCCGCAGACTTATAGATCGATCTCTTATGTTTGCTTCAGGTATATAATTTTTCAAGTTTTCTTGTTAGTTGTTCATTAAGTTCCTTTTGACTTTGTATTTTGAAGTTGCTCAATCTATTATATGCTTATTAAATAAAATGAGTCTATTAAACTGCTTGAATTTTGGGTTATTTGATTTGTGGTGGTTCATGTGTTCTCTCTTTTGGTTTTAAAGCTTATTTTGATTTTCCACTGATTTGTCATTTATAACCTTGAGGTGTTATGCAACTGAACTGGTCCTTGTTGTGGTGTCCATTTAGCTTGCTTTGCTTGGCGTTGTTGGAAGACTTGATCTCCAACATTCACCTGTGTTGTTTTCTTTCACTTTCTTTTGATTTCTTCTTCAGTAGATTTGCTCTTGGAGTTGGAATTTAGAGAATAGTTAGCCAATGAATTATCAACAAAATCAAAATGTAGCAAATCAACAAATAAATGGTTGTTACGAAGGCACTACAATATAGGACCTTCATGGGAGTCATCTTTTTTTATGGCATGAACCATATAACTGTGGCTTTTGTTTCTTTGTTTGATGATTTTTTTATCACATTATATTGCAGTTGTATTTGGAGTGGCCGTGGTGGTGGTTGGTGTGGGTGCTGCAAGGAAGAAAGCGTTATGATCCATTCTTTGATCCGGATGCAGCCTTCTATTTGCTAAGCTACATTGCCGTTTAACTTAAAAGATTATAGTTATAATATTTTTTCTTGAGATTTTCTTGCTTTTTCTATATATCCATTATAAATGTAGTGGTTTTGTACATAATATGATTGTAGTGAAATTAAGTTGCCAACCTAGTTGGGGTTTCTTGATTCCTTTATGATTGCCTGTGCATTCTCTCATTTCATTGAAAAAAAAGAAATGGTTATTCATAATATAAAATAAATTCAGTGTAACTTTAAATGACTTGAATTTAGGAAAATGAGAAAGTGCGAGTAGAGGAAAGTGTATGTAGTAACTGCATGTTACGTATATCTGGCGATGATAATGATATGGGTAGGTTGAACATCTTATGGGCCGGATTCGGGCCAAAAATCGTAAAACCGTTCAAAACTGCAATGACTTAATTTAAATCCAATTTCGACCGTGTACAAGTTTGATTTATTCGGGTTCGGTTAATGCGGGTAAAATGGGTCGGTTATGGCGGGTTAAATTGAAACTCGTTTGCTATATTCAAAACTCCATTGATAAAAAAATTATATTCTTCAAATAGTTTAATAACTCCTATACAAGACAACAAAGATAGAAAATTTAAATGAACAATAAAGAAGTTGAGATGCAGTTACTTTGTTTTTAAATTATAGTCCGAAGACAATCTTATATCAAATCAATGAGAATTGAAAATTGAAGTAGATCTAAAATATAATATTAAAGTATTTTTCACACTTAAAAACATATTACAAGCTTGTAAAATATAACATTTTTCTTCTCTATCTAAGAAGGATAAAAGCAACAAAGTAAAATATATAAGGGAGGGAGGGAGAGAGAGAGAGAGAGAGAGAGAGAGAGTGGTACTCAAAACGAAAAAATGCATATACTAATAGTTCGGTTGGTTTCGGTTACGAAGAAATAAATTTTTAGAGACCTACACCTGCCAGTATACAACCATTCAAGGTCGTTTTTCCACAACTATTGACCCGAGACCCAACTCGCACCCGATCAAATGCTTCCATGTGGGTTCAATTATATTGGTTTCGAGTCGGGTTGCGGGTTCGTGCTCAGCCCTAATGTGGATAGGGTATGAGGATATATATTTAGTTAGCTGAGTCATCTGAATCACACTAAATTATAAATAACCAAACTATATTAAATGATTGATGAACTAAACCACAAATTTTAAACAACTGATTAACCAACCTTTATTAAAAAATGCGGCATAAAATGTTTAACAAACTTGTGTTGGGACCTGTGACTGTGAGTGTGCCTCCTTAAGGTCTCAGATTCGATTCTCTCCAATGTCAATTTCGGTAGACTAATTTAGCTTCTTCAAAAAAGTAAAGTGGCATAAAATGTTGAACAAACTTTTTTTTTTTACAATAAACTTATTTTTACTTAAATTTAATCAAAAACATAATAATAGATACATACTCTCTCCTTTTCTCAATAACCAACTAATAAAAAATAGTTTTATACTTTTTTATACAACTTATTTCAAAAAAAATTCCACAAAATTATATTTCAAATCCTCATATTTATGTTTTTATACAATTTTCTTTCCCTTATATTTTGGAATGTAGAGACTAGAGAGTATACAAGTGAGTTTGAAGTAGCCTCAAATTTCTTCAAATCAATGATTGAACCCTTGCCCCCAAATCGACAATGTCCTTCTCTTTAGACTCTAGTAGTGTTGTTGATTACTGTCTTTACCATTAATGATTATTACTCTCTTTACGGTTTTCAAGACTACTCTCTTTAATTAACAATAAATGTAAGATTAAAATGAAAAAATAAATATTTTTTCTTATCAATTTCCACTTTCTTAAAGGGGTTAATTACCTAGCCAATTTTAATCTAATAATAAAAATTCTGCAATTGAATAGAGACTATTTGAATTATCTAATGCGTATCATAGGAAGCAACTTAAGGGTTTAGAGAGTTGAGGCAGCCAATTGAAAATTGGACCAACCATACTTTGTTCTTTTTCTCTTGCTTTTATCTTTATTTGAATTTAGTTTTTTAATAAAGAATTTAGTTTGATTCTTTCATATTCTCATCATATCCTAAAGATGGAGTGAAAGTTACTCACTCTTTCAATCGCCAGTAAACTATTTAGAGAGGATCATGAATTCATGGAGGAGAGATGCAACAATTTTTCTTATAACCATTTAAAAAAAAAAAATATCTCTCTCCACTTGCATAACGGTTATCAAGTAAACATTAGTGAAAGTAGAATTAGATGGACCAAGAGGTGAGAGTGTATTTAAAGGAGTGTGACCAATTGGTGAATCTTTCATTTGTCAACTTTAGAACAAACTTCTCTTCACATAATCTGTTTATCTTTGCCTGCACCATGGAAGAAAAACAATTACATAATTTTATATACATCTCATTAAAAAAAAAACTAAACATTAATTAAAAATGATTCAGTACCAAAAATCATGATTAAATTTATGTGAGAACTAAACAAAATCCCGGCTTAAAGTTGTTTACAAAATTAAAAAACAAAAGAGAATCATTCTAGCTTGAAATTTGGAGCCAAAAGTGCAACAATCCAGCCACAGTTTCAGGTATTCAACAAAGAATAGAAAATATAGACCAATGATTTCTACTAAGTGATAGAATATAATTACAGTTTCATATAACAGAAGGTAAAAGAGATAAACCCTGCAAACCGTGCACATAAAAGAGAATCAACTTTGATTTAAATAACTAAACAAATGATTGGTTATTTAGTTGTCATGAAACTATTGTAATGTAATTTTCCCCTTTTCACTTTATATATATATGATATATGCTTCACGGACAGAATATGAAAACCAAAGGGAATCGTGTATTTCACCATCAAGTAAATGGAAATAGTAAAAATCATAAGCTAATGGAAAAGAAGATGAAATATAAGTAAATAAGCAACAAGTAGACATAACTTACATGTACATACTATTTGCCAACATGGAGAAAGAGAAAGACTCCCCATTCACGACAGACTCTTGGGATTGATCATCAACTACAATAGACATTTTCAATTTTAGCATCAATAAAATATATTGGCAGAGAAGTTATTGGAGACAACAAACATTATGCAGCATATGAAATGATTTTAGATATATTAGATATAATTTACCAGTGTAACGCTTGCTTAAATATCATGGTATCAACACATGTTTAAGTTAATATAATAAGCTAAGGAATGAACATAACTCCATTACAAAATGATATCTAATTCCACTATCTACTCCTCATCAATTGGCAAAGGCTTCCAACACATTCTTTATTCTTATTTCTTTATTCTTATTCTTAAATATATATTCACTTCACCTGCGAATATAAAATATGTACCAGTTTTGAACCATTTTTTCATTCGTATTTCTGTTAAGCACTCTCTCTGCTTCATATAACACAACATATATAATTAATCAATAGTAAAAAGTAGAAGCAAAATACAAAAGATTCTTAGCATCAAACTTATCTATTTTCATGTTTATGCATATTGTATTTGAAGGTTGAACCAAACAACAACATAGACAACAACATCAAAGACATCATCATCAGTTTAGTTATGTTCATTGATGATCAACTCCAGTTAGAAACATGGCACAGTAAAAGACTCATACTACATGTACGACAGAGCATTAAAATGACATATACAATGGACCTTTATGTTACAGAGTACAAACAGAAAAAAGGTACATGTTTATATTGCCACTTTCTATTATTTCTGGAGTCGAAAAACAAGTAATTGACAGTCCACAGTGCTACATCAAACTTATTTACTTCCATCTTTATGCATATTGTATAGTGAAGGCGGCACCAAACAACAAGAACAGCAACAAAAACATAGACAACAACATCATCATCATTATCAGTTTAGTTATTTCGTTCAAGATTGGTAATCAACCCTAGTTAGAAACATGGCACAGTAAAAGACTCATACCACAAGAACAATAGAGCATTAAAATCACACAAATGATACAACAGATCTATATGCCTATATTGTTGTTTTCTATCATTACCAAGTCGAAAAACAAGTAATTGAAACACTTCCCGTTTGCAAGTTTTCTTCCAAATTTAATTAAAGGGATTGAAATTTGCACCTCATTTAAAAACAGAAAGCACACATACCAGTAGATCTACTGCTTGGAACAACAACTCTAGATGTATCTTCCTGATGGTGTTCTACTACCTGTATTTGGCAGATCCGATGGACAAAACAAAATTCAAAGGATTACTCAGTACATCAGTCTGTCTAACGAAATAAAGTGAAGATTGATTTATATAATTGGTAGATTTAATAATGTACAAAATTAGATGCAAGAACTCTAACAAAGTTTGTGCCTTGAGGGGAATGCTAGCATCAGTGGCCTTTCTCACTCTCTTTAACCACTCTTCAATTCATTGGATCACGTCTAACTATTCTTTTTAACTCTTAACTTGACTATCGGCTCTCCAAAACCAACACCTTTAAATTGTTTTTATTATTTTTAATTATTATATTTTGAATTGGCATAGCAAGCGACTAAACATTTTCGGCCTAAACAAGTATATACTCAGACTCCTTATTTCAAACACCTCTGTTTCAACTATCAAAGGTGCATCTTCCCAGTCTGATGTCTGCGATTGTTACGTACATAAAATCATTTTGTTCATTTATGTGTGAAGAATAAATACACACCACTATCTTTACTATTGAGGACATTTTCATTTTTTGGTGCTTTTCTCACAATGTCATCAAAAGAGGAGTAAACCTGTTCATCACTTTTTAAGGCGGCACGCTTTTTGTGGCCCTATGTGCCAAAAAAGGGTTCCTAACTACCCATCGTCTATGTCAGGGCAGCAATATACAAAAAGAATACCTGACTCTAACGTGATATGATAGAATCTGAAACTGACCTGTGGAAAGCCCGTGTCGGTGTCTGAGATTTCTTTAAGACCCTGTAAATGTATTAAATTTGAAATTCAAAATATAATTAGGAAAGTTGGGTATAGTAGCATAAAGAGTTATGTATAAGATAGAACACGACCTTGAGATATTGATTTCTTGAGTATTTATAGAAACCAAGGAACCTCTCTATAGGTTTGGGTTGATTCCTCTGAATATTCATTCATTCATCAATTAATTAATTAATTAATTAATTAAAATCAAACCAAAAAACAAAACTATAATGGCACTAGAAAAAATGGAAAAGATTCAATTAAGTTTGTTACCTCAACAACAATATTATACAGCGTTTCTTCCCAGGATTTCTAGGACCAAAACAAAGAAAACAAAACAGTTAGTTAGTTAGTTAGTTAGTTGGTTGATGAAAATAAATAAAAATGAAACCCTAATAATACTAGTAATTATAAATAATAATACCTTGATCCCGGGAATGATAAAACAACAGTAAATTATGGATTGGGCAATGAGAACAGCAACTAAAGAAAAGGAAGAAAGTGGAATGAGATGATGAGCAATAATATCTTATCATAAAATTGAATTGATACTATGTGCAAAGAGAGAGGTATAGAAAGAAAACTACAAGCACGATTCACGTGGATACTACTACGAATTGAATGATCCATAACGGGGTTGGAGTCGGAGCCGGCGCCACGTATGAAGCATCTGAATCTGTGTGTGATGCACTCAGCAAAACGAGCAATAAGACGGGATATGTCTTCGTTGGCGCGAGCGATAAAGCGAGATATGTCCTTCTCCTTCTTGTTCTTGTTGTCGTCGTCGGCCATTCCTGCTGCTTACACCAACTTACTTCGTTTTTGCCTTTGGTGGGGAGAGGAGAGGAGCTGAGCTATATTATTTTGATTTGATGTTTGATTCAATTTGTTGGTTGAGGCTTAAACATCATTTTATTAGTCTCTAAGTTGGGTATATGGGTTAAGGTCCGTGGGTCAACCCGTTTAACCCACAGCCCGCGCGGACTTAAGTCCTTTTATTTTTATTTTTGACTCGTTTATATTTTGCCCGCATGGGTTGGACCGTTAAATCCGCGGGTTTGTGGGTTGGCCCGTATAACCCATCTTTATTATTTTTAAAAAAAAAATTAGTTAATCGTATACAATATATTAATATAGTGCTATTTTATTTTTAAATTGGTTGATATATGAATTTTTATTGTACTTTTAATATTAGTTTGAACTATTAAAGTTATTTTTATTAATTATTTTAACAAGACTATTGAAGTTCTTATTAAATATAATTTGTGTTTATCTTATGAATTTGAGGACTTTAGTGTGGAGAGAAAGAATGATAATGTGAACTAGTTTAATTTGATTTTAGTTTCATTACTTGCAAAAAGAAGATTGATAAATTTAAAAATGTTACAAAGAATTTTTATAATATCAAATATTATAGTTTTATTTTAAAAAAAATGAATTTTTTTTATAAATGTAATAGTCCGCAGGTTAACCGTTTAATCCGCGGGTTTATGTGGACTGTACTCGGGTCAACAAATATAATCCGTTTATATTTAGTGACGGACTTGTTCGCCCCATTTAATATGCAGACTTATGCGGGGTGGGTTAAACGGGGCGGGCTAGCCCGTATACCCAGCTAGTCTGTATGTATTGAAATTTTGTTTTAATCTCTGTATCGAATTTTGTTCAAAATAAGTCTCTGAATTAACCAAATTTTAAATTTTGTTCAAAATAAGTCCTTGAATCAACTAAATTTTTTAATTTTAGGGATTAAAATAAAAAAAATCGATATAGGAACTAAAACTAAATTTTTTTGATTTTTCGCTTTAGGGACTAAAATCAAAAAATTGGTTGATTCAGGGACTTATTTTTACAAAATTTAATATAGGGACTAAAACCAAAATTTTGCGTACATACAAAGACTAAAATGATGTTTAAGTTTTTTTTGACACATTTATTCAATTCTTATAAATTTAAGGAGAATGTTAAAATATGCCTTCAAGGCACATGTTAAGAAACTTCCTACAGAAATCTTGCCTACTTTTTACAAGTCAATATATTGTTTTTTTCAATGCAAAATTACTACTTTTGAATTCCTTAACGTATGCCATAAGGGCACATGTTAACAAAAACCAAAAAATAATCTAATCGATATATAACTAACTAAAAAAATTGAAATTTCAAGGGATTTTGGTATTTGACGAGTATTAAAATTTCAAATAAAATTGAAAGACGCCACAAATTGACTAGAGAGGCTTCTTCTTCTTCTTCACGCAATTTCACCTTTGTTCGATTCATTCATTCATTCATTCTTGACGCAAGCTTCCATGGCGGGAGTGAGACTTTCATCTCAGCACATCAACCGACGCAATGGTCCCGCCGTTCGTGTTGTTGTCGCCGGAGACACTCAAACCGGTAAAACCTCCTTCGTTCGTGGCGCACCCCCCTTTCCCCGTTGTGATGGTGTCCCAACCACACTCATCGACACTTCCCAGTAACTAACGTTCTTTCCTTCCTTTTTTAGTGTTTCATTTTTCACATTTATGTTTCTTAGCATTTGCTTAATTATAAATCAAATGCTAATTCATGTTTACTACTATGTTTAGGGTTTTATCTATGCTATTGCTATTGCTTGTGGAATGTTTACCCTATTATTCTTCTTGTGTTTGTTTGTTTGTTGCAGTATTAAGTACAATGGTAAAGTTGATGAAGAACTACAGCAGGCTGATTCAGTTATCCTCACTTATGCATGTGATTCTCCTCATACACTTCTAAATCTGACCGCAGTTTGGCTCCCTCGTCTTCGCCAATTACATGTTCGATCGAATCTCTCCTTTTTTTGTAATGGAAGCCACTAATGTATGTATGTATGCTTGATAGTTGATAATATTGATATTTTAACTTCATGAATGAACAGGTCAAAGTTCCAGTTATAGTGGTTGGTTGTAAGCTTGATCTGCTAGATCAAAATCAGCGTGTGAGCCTAAAACAGTTGATGTCACCACTAATGAAGCAGTTCTGCGAGATTCAAGCATGCATGGAGTGTTCAACATTTAGGCGTAATGAGGTACTATCTTTTAGTTTTATTTTATTCTATTCATACTAATGCAATCAAATTCCTAATTTATATCTGGATTTTGTTTCATACCATTCTAAATTTCTAATTAATTTTCCTTGTTGAAGGTCATTGAAGTTTTCTTCTTTGCACAAAAGGCTGCTCTCTATCCAATAACTCCGTTATTTGATTGGGAGTCGCAGACTCTAACTCCTCGATGTAGGTGGGCTTTGAAGCGAATTTTTATTCTTTGTGACCATGACAGAGATGGTGCCCTTAGCGATGCTGAACTGAATCGTTTTCAGGTTTTCATTCCTATACTAAATCTCAAAATAGTGGATTGTATATTATCCGATTATAATAGTCCGACACCTTGTTGCTTGTATATAAGCTTGTTCTATCATGTTATGGTAGGTTAACTTGGGTATAACATTTCTGAAAAATCTAACAAAACTATCTACAGGTTAAATGTTTCAATGCTCCTTTGGAAAAATCTGAAATTTTCTATGTAAAAAAGATTGTGCAAAAAAAATCGTCTGAAAGTGTGAATGAACGAGGGCTTACTTTGACGGGATTTCTATTTCTTCATGCCCAATTCATAGAAAAAGGGCCTCTTGAGACAACATGGACCGTGCTCAGGAAGTTTGGATACAATAATGATATCAAGCTTGCCGATGATTTAATTCCACCTTTGAAACGTGCACCTGATCAGGTGTTTCTTTTGAGATGAATTTTGGCTTTGTATATTATGTTCTATATATGTTATACCTGGTTGTATTCAATTTGTTGACAATAGGGAACTGATTTTATTCTATTAAATGTCTGCAGAGTGTTGAATTGACAAATGGAGCAATTGATTTCTTGAAGACAATCTTTGATGAATTTGATGGTGATTCTGTATGTCGTTTGCGCCAATAACCCTGATTAATTTCACTTTTTCATGCTGCTTCCCAATCATTTTTTGTCATTTTCTCATCCGACTTTATTGTTATACAATTTGCAAATTAAGCATATATTTTCATTCCTCCAGGATAAGGTGCTGCAACCTCATGAACTAGAAGAATTGTTTTCTACTGCTCCAGAAAGGTTGATTGCTTGTAATCTTTGTTATGTTGTGCAATCTTTCAAATGCTCATAAATGCTCATCCATGCTTTAAATGTAGCCCTTGGATTGAAAATCCATACAAGGATGCTGTTGAAAGAAGTGCAGTTGGAGGACTATCACTTGATGCATTTTTGTCAGAGGTGGGCAAGCCTTTTATCTGTCTCTAATCCCGCTTTTTTCTATGGATAGTTTTATCTTTCAATTGAAAAGTATTTTGAGAATCATGGTTGCCTCAGTTTTACATTATGTGTGATTGTATGTCTGGCTATGTATCTTTTCACTGCATATAGCATTTAATTTGCATCACCATTAATTTTTACATTATATATTTTATGTTTTCCGGACAGTGGGCACTCATGACACTTCTAAACCCAACCTTTACTGTGGAGAACTTAAAATACATGGGTTATACTGGTGCTCTATCATCTGCTATCCGTGTGACTAGGAGGCGACGTGTGGATTGCAAAAAACAACGTTCAGAACGAAATGTATTGCAGTGCTTCATTTTTGGGCCTATGAAGGCTGGAAAATCTGCACTATTGAATTCTTTCATTGGAAGGTATTTTAGTTGGTACATTGACGTTCCTGGTAACACAACTTTATTTATTGAGCATCATCTTATTGTTGTTGAATTCATTATGCAGGCCATATTCTGAAGCTTACAATCCCACCAACGAGGATCGGTATGCTGTAAATGTTGTTGATATTTCTATGGTAATTGATACTTGATTGACATTTGACAGTAGCTTTTTAACATGACAGAGAAAGGAGTTTCATTTCTTTAACCTTTTCTCGCACCAAAGTCTTCATTTGATGTATTCATGGTTTATCATTTTGTTTGCAGGAAAACAAAAAATATCTTGTGCTGAGAGAGATTTCTGAAGATGGAGTCACAAAGTTGCTGGCCAACAAGAAGTCATTGGCCTCATGTGACATTGCAGTTTTTGTTCATGACAGGTGATAACTTATTGAAGTTCATAATACCACCATAAGATAGAAAATATGGATTACCTTTTTTGCTTTATGAGAATAGGTTTCACTATTAAATTTATTACTTGGTGCCTTTGGTGTATATAAACTCAAAAATTATAACTCGTTTTTGTGGTCTTTTTGCTCATAAGAAACTATTAATTTATCAACATCTATAGTCAAAAGCATTTTGTAAAACTCCTATGTGCATTTGGATGAACTTCCTGAAGATCACAAATTCTCAGTTGAGTTTCAAACTAACTATTGTAAAAAACTCCTTCCGGTCTGTATTATAAACAACAGGAAAATTACATTGATCTCCCTTGAAGTTTCAGTGAACAACACAAACACCCTCTTTAATTTTGAAAAAACACTCACCTCTCCTCAAGTTTACACTGTTGGTACCATTAGTGAGAAAAAAAAAACACGTCTACACTTTGCCTCTGATATTTTTAGAACAGTGTTGTAGGTTTTGCATTTTATCCCATAAATTCTGTGAACATGTTTCTATTATGTGCTTTTGAATTCCTTGAATTGTTGTGCCTTTGTGTAACTTTATTGGACGATTTGATTGTAATGTTGAACCAAATGATTCCATTTTCTAGAGCACCATTAATATAGACGTTGATAGTTTTGCCATCATATGGCTTCTGTCATGACAGCAATTTGGTTTAAAATACCAAATATTAGATTGAATATCTATTAATTTGAAAAACAGAGAAAATGAAAGGAGAAATAAAAGAGTATTGGAAAAAAACGTAGTGGGTGGACTAAGAAAGGAAAGAATCAGCACTGTCGTTTCAAAAATGGAGAGGTAGATTACGATTTATCTATGTAATTTAACAGAGTGCAAACAGTGTTAACCTAGATGGGAGATGTTTATCACATTGAAAATTAAGTAGTTGAGGTTTGTGTCTAGATAAAAAATAGAGGGGGTGTGGGTGATATTTTAACAAACCTCAAGAGAGGTCAATGCAATTTTCCCTAAACAAAAATACCTAATTTTACACTAATTAAGACTTTTAGTTAACTCTAATTAATTTTGTTAATGTTATAAAAAAATAGTTGCATTTCCTACACTGCCCTTGATGGGAACATGTTCCACGAGAACAAAAGGGTTGTTGCCAAACAAAAGTCAAAAACTATATTAATTAGGAATGCCATCATTCAACTTTGGTGAAAGTAATTAAATTTACTCATATTTTAGAGCGCTAAACATTTTTTTTTTTTGCATACAATTGAAATCGGAAGGAGTACAAACATAAGTTTTAAGCAACTTAAAAACAATATTTATAAGTCATTCATTATGTTCAAATTTACAACTCATCTACCGGCTTCTAATTTGACTATAATTTCGTGTTCATGTTGTCTGGATTGTGGGCAACTTATACTAAGTATTTGGAAAATTGTTGGTTGTATAGAGCTCAACTTACTAAACATTCATTTTAGGTCTGACGAGTCTTCATGGAAGGAATCATCTGAACTCTTGTTAAAAATTGCTGCTCACGGAGAAGACACTGGCTTTCAGGTTCCCTGTCTTATAGTTGCCGCTAAAAATGATCAGGATCCGTTTACAACGGCTATCCAAGAGGAAACTATGGTATTTTTCATTATTTTATTGATTTGTTTTCATATTTTATAATATGTTGTCATTTTAACATGCTAATAAGAAGATGAATGACTTGTGCAGTGAGTTATTGTGATAGAGAGAAGATAAAATGATGTATTTCTGAAAATAATGAAAATAATTCTTTCATCTTTTTCATTGTTACTAGGGATCTACGGATGATACTGTTTCTGAAAATGCAAAACAGTTGTTCACTACTTCAATTTTAGGAAAACAGACATATTGTTACTAGGGATCTTCTTGTTAACAAGTAAAACGGACATAAATTTTAGGAAATAAAAATAGAAAATGTTTTTCCAAAGTAAATAGTGACTTATAATTGTCAACCTTTTCTACCGACTTGCAAACTATGGCAGAAAGTGAAGAGCATACTATTATCTTTTTCATTTATTGGTATAGCTGAGTTTTAGATTACAACATGACATATGTTCTTTCTTGATGCTGAGAATTTTTCAAGCAAATGCTTTACTGCATCAAATCTTGACATGCCGGTGTGTTTTGTAGGTTAGTCAAGACACATCAGTAGAGGCTCACACGCCAATCAGTGTGAAGTTAGGGGACTTCAACAATATATTTCACCGAATTGTAAATGCTGCTGTGCACCCTCATTTAAGCATTCCAAAAATTGAAGCTGGAAAAACCCGCAAGCTGTACCACAGACTCATAGATCAATCTCTTATGTTTGTTTCAGGTATATCATTTTTCAGGTTTACTTGTTAGTTGTTCATTAAGTTCCTTTTGACTTTGGATATTAAAGTCGTTCGATTTATGCTAACTAAATAAAATGAGCTTATTAACCTGTTTAAATTTTGTTGATGTGATTCATGTGTTCTCTCTTTTTGTTTTATAGCTTATTTTTTATTTTCAAATGATTTGTCACTTATAACCATGAGGTGTTATGCAACTGAACTGGTCTTGTGTTGTTGTTAGACTTGATCTGAATCCAACATTCACCACTGTTGTTTTATTTCACTTTCTTTTTATTTCTTCTTCAATAAATTTGCTCTTGGAGTTGGAATTTTTAGAATAATTAGCCAATGATTTATCAACAAAATCGAAATGTAGCAAATCACCAAATAAATGGCTGTTACTAAGGCCCTACAATATAGGACCTTCTTGGGAACCATCTTTTTATATGGCATGAACTATATAAGAGTGGCTTTTGTTTCTTTGTTTGATGATTTTTTTTATCACATTATATTGCAGTTGTATTTGGAGTGGCCGTGGTGGTTGGGGTGGGTGCTGCAAGGAAGAAAGCGTCGTGATCCATGCTTTGATCTGGATGCAGCCTGCTATCAGCTTAGCTACGTTGCCTTTTAACTTCAAATATTATAGTTATAGTATGTTTTTCTTGCGGGTTTTTTAGTACCTAGTTATAGTTCACATAACATTGCTTTTCTATATATCATTATAAATGTAGTGGTTTTGTACATAATATGATTGTAGTGAAATTAAGTTTGCGACCTAGTTGGGGTTTCTTGATTCCTTTATGATGGCCTTTGCATTCTCTCATTTTATGGAGAATAAGAAGTGGTTGTTCGTAATATAAAATAAATTCAGTGTAACTTAAAGTGACTTGAATGTTGGAAAATCTCTATCACTTTTTGTTGAACAAGTAATTTAGGCCTTGGATTTTGTGGCAAATGAAGCTAAAATATACATAATCAAGCTCATATATTACTTATAAGGAAGAAAATCAAAAGGTAGTTCCAGAACACATTAAGAAAAAGGTTAAGAAAACAATACAAACCGGAACCCTTTGTGAACAGTTCCGGTAACAATTTATGGATAAATTAACAATTTGAAACAATTTCTATACTATTCTGTTATCACATCGGAACACGGAAAAATTATTTCGGTAAACACATCGAACCGGAAAAAAAGATAAGAAATTTCCGGCACAATAAATTGTAGGGTGAAACAGTGTATCAGAAAAAATGAATCTGTTACCGGCACAATATTATGATCCAACGTGGATTGCTTATAAAAAAAAAAAAGATCCAACGTGGATTTTGGAGATTTTTTAAAATTCATGAAAACATAAGGGAAACCTTTGGTATTTATCGAATTAAACCAATTGTATTTAGTGTTCTTTGAGTACTAGTTAAGGTTACTAATAGAAGTAATACTTGTATTGAAAATAATATATTTTTTATTTTAAAAAATAGAATACATACCCAAGTTTCAAGAGATTTTTTACCACTTTTACTTCTTTAACCATTGTCCTGGGAGTACTATTTAATATTGTCCTTTATTTTGTACATTTTTAATCTAAATTGTGACTAATTAAAGTTTTTAAAGTTTTTATTTCATACTCTCTTTATCTCACAATATAATATGGGGTCCCTATGAGTTTTTCAATTTTCTTAAAAAAATGATTAATAAAATGAATTTTTTTATTTAAATACTCTTATTAATGATCGTTAATAGAATAATTTAGTGAATTAAAAGGGAATAAGGGATTAAGAAAATCCTTTTCTACAACAACGTTGCAAAATATATCGTTGTATAATTGTATTGACTGTGTCTCCTAAAATGGCTAGAAGATGTGATTTTGTGAAGTACTTATGCTGCAGGGAGATTTTTGTTTAGGAGTTATTATTCGCTTTGGTTTGTAATTAGGCTAGTTGGCACTTGTAGTGTTGCACTGTCATCTCCTGGTGCATGGTCAATTTATAATTTGAATTTCATGGTCTAATTATGAATATATATATATATTGAAATATTCTAAAAAATTAATATTATGAAATATTCATTAAAACAAGATTTTATAAGCCAACATTTATCTTGATATATTAATAAAAAAATATCATCAAAGTAAGCTAGGTAAATACTAAATAGTGCATACAATCAAATTATGATTTTTTTTATGGGTTAATTACCTTTTATTCCCGTAAAATAGACCAAAATTGTTTTACTCCCGTAAAAAAAATTTGTTGCTTTACCTTATGTAATATAAAATTTTGTACTTAAATTATATTATGGTTAACTGAATCCGAGGAGATAAAACACAAAATCTTATATTACAGGGAGTAAAACAAAAAAAAAATATTACACGTGGTAAAACAACTTTGACTTATTTTACAGGAGGTAAATGGTAATTAACATTTTTTTATTGTCAAAAAAAAAATAGTATGCTTCTAAGAGAAAGTTTAACAATAGAGAATTTACTATTTAAATTAAACAACAAAAAGGGCAACCTGTGCCTTAAGGAAATAAATAGAATTTTTTTAAAAAAAATATTTTTAATCTTTTAAACACAAAGATTTTAAATTATTAAATTTGCATAACTAGTTTAGAGGTTCTGGTACAACTGATTAAAAATACCGAAATTAATAGATCAGATATCAATGATTGGATTTCGAACTTTGGTCCCTCCACTTTTATTTCTGATTTTATAATAATTTTATCATTTCGTTTATGTACCCAAAAAAATTAGCATAACTAGAGGTGCACCAATCACTACCATGTATTCTGCTACATCATACTGTAAAAAAGTTTAAGTTAAAATTATATGGTGACATGGATGGATATTGAATTCCCATTGGATGACACTGAAAAATTAAAATTATTTTACGCTGTCAGTGCACGTCCATTAATTAAACCGAAGCATTACCCATTAAATAAACTGACCCATTTACTAACTACAATAAAACTAAACTCATAAAGTAAGCATATTAGTAAGAAGCAAGCACAGTAGAAGTACGGAACACGAAGAAGGAGACAGTACGCAGAAGGATTTTGAGGAAAAATGGCAGATTGGATGGAAATGGTATGGAAGTTTGGGAAAATGCATTCATACTTCGTTCTTGACAAAGGTTTCTTTGACAAAAGTATCTTTAACAAACGTATCTTCGAGAAAGGTATGAATGAGTAGTATCGTAATGTACCAATATTAGGGTTGGATTTGATTAATTGAAATTTATGTGTGTTTTGCTTTACGTATGTGCAAGATCCATGGTTTTTGGGGAAAAAGAAGACGAAAGACCCATTTCCCGCCGAGTTTATGAGTTTGTTTCCAGTTTTGGTGAGTTGAATTTCATAGTTTTATAGGTACTTTTTCATAGTACTACTAATTTAGGAATTTTATCATGTTACAGGAACTCAAAGATAGTACTAACTTGATGGAATTGGCATGGAAAGTTGGGAAAATGCATTCAGATGTCATCTTTGAGAAAGGTATTATGAGTATTTAACAAATCGTATCGAAATGTACCAATATTGATCAATTGAAATTTATGGGTGTTTTGCTGTATGTATGTGCAAGATCAATTGTTGGGGGAAAATAAGAAAAGAGATCCATTTCCCACTGAATTTAAGAGGAGTTTGTGTCCAGTTTTGGTGAGTTGAATTTCATAGTTGTATAGGTACTTTTTTTTTTACTATAGTTTCATAGTACTAATTTAAGAATCTCATCATGTTACAGCAATTCAAAGATACTAACTGGACAAGTGAACCCATAGTTACAGATAATGTATTCAAATTCAAAAATCTGAGAATGGATTTGACTATGGGCACTGAACAAAAATCACTTTGTCTGGAATACAATGACGAAAAGCACACTGATTTGTACCATCAATTCACTTACCATTTCAATAACAATGCCTTGGAATTATCAACCAAATACCAAAATGCTGGTATTCTCATAGGAGGGTTTCTTATGCTCGATCCTATACCAAGTCTCGGTGCTTCTATTGTCTACAATCATCATTGCTTCAACTGTTTCACTAAGATGTAAGCAATATGATTGAGAGAGATTTTTATTTATATAGATAGATAGATCAATGTATATACACTATACAGTACTCTTATATTTAATTTCCACTCTTTGATTTAGGAAACCAAGAGGTATTTCTGTGGGCGGTGGAATAAGGTGCAATAAAGACACAAAGATAAATGTAAAGGGCAAGCATACAAACAATGAAGACACTATTGTAACCAAAATTGAAGTGGAAAGACAAGTTGATGAGGAGATGCGTTGGTACTCAATCAACACCCAAGGCACCTTCAAGACCAAGATGGGATGGACCACACCAAACGAAGCATGCAAGATCAAATTTGAATTCAACCCATTTAAAGGTGGTGTCAAGATCGGAGTAAAATGCACTAACTAGGTCTTTTTCCATAATTCTACTATTCTAATGACTGTTTGTTTGAACCAACTTGTAAAAAGGCTTAAAACAAGTTTGATGCGACATTTTGCTTAACTGTAATATTCTGAATTCTGATTGCTAATCCTGCATCAAAAGAAATATTTTCGTTTTAAACAGTCTTCAAACAACAGTAACAAGAGTAGTATAAATATAAAATAAGTTTGAATATTGTATAGAGAATAGGGGCAGAGTATCTATAAGTTGGGTCTGCTTTTAAACCAAATAGGTAATTGTCAACTTAATGTTAGTTTATTAGGGGAGGCATCTACAGATGTTGGACTAAATTCAATTATCTGGGTCTGTATAGAATCTAGCAATGTGAGTGATATGGTCTAAGATGAGAAAACAAGTACAGCCAAAGACAATGGTAATCAGTAGGAAGTCTATTGAGCAGAGCAGATATACAGAAGTAGTGAAACTATGATCCCAAAATTTGTAGGGAAACTATGAGACCAGTTTCAACTGATTTGTGTCTTCTCTCAATTGTACCATTCTGAGTCAGATTGAATATCTTTATGTTTCGTGTTAAATTGAGTTTGAACAATAGAATGAAACTGAGTAAATGCAGACAAAGCATCTGATTTTTGTTTGAGAAAATATAGCCATGTATGTATACTTAGTAATAAGAATAAGCACAGTGAGATGGGAGATGAGCAGGCCCCCAAAGATCAGTGTGAACAAGCTCAAAAGGTTTGGTGTGTATAGTGTCCAGTTAAAGGTGCATGCAATTTATGAGATTTGCCAATAATACAAGAATCACAAAACTCAGAAATTTTCTCTCTAGATAGGAGCATTGTGCTCTGGTAGTGAGTAAGGGAGGAAAGGGTAGTGGTTTATTCACATGTATATGATTCAAACAGCACCTCTTTTATGAAATATACACCAGTGTTGTCAGTTGCAGATAGCAAAAAATAGTGGTTTATTCAAATTTTGCTACAGCGCCGCTATTTGACAACACTGATATTCTTACTAATACACATAAAAACCTTACAAAACTCATCTCATCTCAATTCAATACAAATATTCATGGTCTGTACTCTCTAGAAAACCAGATAATTTATTGAATTGTTAAACAGTCAACAAAAACAAAACACTCACATTGAAACTATTATAATTTTTGTTTGCTATTAACTAATGGACATGCAACAAGCACACATATGAATGTATAATCTATGTAAGAAAATATCAAAAGACTCGGACAATTTACATACAATTTACATACGGATAGAGGAAAGAGAATGGAAATAGCAATGGTAAGTAACTTGCCTTAGTTCTATATGACCGAGGTCAAGTTCCTTCCGCATCTCAACCTTCATCTTTTGTTCCTACCGGTTCGATCTTATTGATATTAAATACGGATGCAGGGGAGTATCAAACATATTAGCCTTAGCCGACCAAATTCCTCCAATTCTGTGAGCTTTGTTACTTTTGCTCATTCTTTCTTCGCAAATACATTGATTAGATTTAGAGTAGATTTCCTAGCAATTTTGAGAACCAACCTCAATAACTCACACATTCCCACGAGAACCAGCCAAATTCTTTACGAACGACAACACATTCCTGCACCTGCACGATGTTGAACCCATCTATCAAACCTCGTAGGAGAAACATGTGATTGGAAGAGATCAACCTTAGTAGCCAGCCACAAGAACAAGGTTTGGCAGTCTCTTTCCCTTCTTCGAATTCTCCCGAATACCTCTAGCTTTATCAAATCAAATCTACAAACACAAAAAAAAAATCCATAAAAAATCACACCAGAAAACACAATCATTTTAACATTGTAGAAGACAAGAAGAACAATATAATAAAAATAATAATAAAAAAAATAAAATAAAAGAACTTTTTGATATAGATCTAGATGGGAAAACATTAAAAATTTAGTTTTTCAGATCTAATAACAAAAAAAAAAAAAAAAGGATAGCACAACCTTAGTTGTTCATTGAAGCATACTCTTTTATAATAGAAAAAAAGAAAAAAATTAAGTTTTTATTTTCAGATCGATCTAATAATTAACGAGAAAAGGTTGTTTGGGTTCTACAAAAACAATAAACAATATAGTAAAATTATATATATGAATCAACCTAATTTGTTTTATTCATCTACCTACCCTTGTTATGTTCTATTTCTATAGAAAGAAGAAGAAGAAAAGAAATTTTGTACAGTAATATTTGTGTAAGTAAATCTAGAAGGAGAAACAAAAACTATGTGGGTAGATATATGAATCAACACAAAAAGAAGAGTAATAAATCTGTGAAAAATAAACCTTAATTATCTTCTATGAAGAGAAGAAGAACTATAGACATGTATGTTATGTTTGAGATTGAGATTGAGATGAGATTCTCTTCTCTCTCTCTCTCTGACACACAACTCGAACTCGAACTATTCCGTCCTTTGTTGTTGTTTAAGTTTGAGATTGAGATTCCCTGCTTTTCACCCGTTGTACTCGCCTCACTTGAAAACCAATCTGCTCCGTATGATCAATAATTTAACCACGTGTCACGCCTCTTTCTATTTTTTTTGGTATTCTTTCTATTTTTTTATTATTAATTAATTAATTATTACAAAAAATAAATCAAATTAGAGAAACCCAAAATTTATAAGGCCTACGATTGACCTCTCACTCTCAATCTTATTGTAACAAAATAAAAGTATTACTTTTTTGGAAAATACTAAACAATGTCTCCCGACACTAGTTAAACTTTTTAAAAAAGAAATTATGTCTTAGAATTTGTACATTTAATATCTCTGCCTTGGAACTTGTGCATGACTTTTATCTTTTATTTCCTTTTTTAGTATGCTTAACAAGTGTTCCGGGGGCACTGTTTAGTATGACCCTATTTTTTTTTACCACCGATATTCACTACGTTAGGTTGATTAATCTGTTTTGAAACAAGTTTTAACTTCATCTCCTATACACAATTGTGGGATCGAACAGTAGTTCTCCTACCAAGTCTAACATCAATTATCATTTGATCAACTATAATTTAACAAAATATTAATCTTTTAATTAACCAAACCAAAAAATATTCATAAAACTGATTTTTTTTTTTTACACCGGCTTCAGTCAATTAAATGTAGTGCCAAGTGATGAAATATTGTGGATTTGCTTTCTCCATGGTGCAAATTTTTTTTTTTTGACAAAAATAAAATGATATTCATTCATTCAAATTGATAAAATACATCAGATAACCACATATTCAATATTGCTATAAACGTAAAGGATAAATCTACAAACAAACTCACAGTATCGAAGTTAATAGTATACAACGGCAAAATGCCTACTACAAATAATATGATAAAACTAAAGTCACCGGGATATCCATGTCTTCGGATCTGCAACGTTGATGTCCAAATCATTGATTGAGTATGTAATTGACTGAAGCCGATCTTCCAAACTGAAACAAATGAACACCGCAACACTACGGAAAATAATCAAGCGCCGCACAAGACGACGAACAACACAACACCGCACTTAGACGGCGAAATACAAAAACACAAAAGAAAATTTGATATATGTGAAAAAATTACTTATTTATATTAAAAGGAAGAAAAACCAAATGTTAAGGGGTGATTCTAGGTCAAAAATGACCTAAAACCACCCCCTCTCCAATGAACAAAAGAGGAAAAAGCTTAGGAAGAAGAAGAGAGAATTTTTTCTCTCAAGAACTAGGGCCGGCTCTTTATTTTACTTTGATCCATGGTGCAAATATTTTGGTGTTGGTGTTTTGAGATTATAATAGGTTTGTACGTTTGTTTTAAATTCATCATCATACCACATCTTCTATTATATTCCATTGTTTTGGTTTTGCTATTATTGTCTCTTGTTTTGTCAATTTTCTCTATGAGCAGCATAATATAGTTGAAATTTGAGGGTAGCTATAGTCTAAGACTCCAACACCTATTGAAGTAACTCTAGAACTCAATATAATTCGTTATGATTAATTCTCATAAACAAAGGTTTCATGCCAACACAAAGTTTCTACATAAATCTTTTTCATCTAAAATACAAAGTTCATTTTAAGCTTGAGAACCCGGGTTGGCTAATTTAAACCAGCTCAACCTATATGAACCGAAAATTTGAAAATTCCTAAATCAATGCTCTATTTGATGAGATCAAATTTTGAGTTCATAACTTATACTGTAGTTTATAAGTTTATTTATAAAACAAAATACTTGTTTAGTAAACATATTTTCATGAATTTATAGCTTATTTTTACTATCTTATAACTTATTTCGATAAGCTAATTATAACTTACCAATTTCATTTCCAATTTCATCCTTGTCAAATTAGTTAAAATTAATTAAATATTAATTAAACTTATATTTTTTATGTATTTCATATCTATAAGTTAGTTTCATTGTAAATTTTACCAAACACTACAAAATTCAATCAGCTAACATATCCGCAATAAATTATAGTTTATAAACTATAAATTCATCCACTTAAATTAACTTTATCAGTTATTCATTATTTTTTGTCAAAAATAACTTAAATATATTTGGACTAGCTAACTCAGTGCCAAAACGTTCTAACTAAAAATATAGATTACAAATACTTCTTCAAAATAGATTACAAATCACAAGTTTGCTTAAAAATCTACATATGTACATACTTTTGGGTTGAACGACAAAAAATGCATATCAAAAGCACTCTCATCAATAGCAACATGTGTATAAAATTATTTCTTTTTAATTTGATACCTAAGTTTTTTTTTTTTGTTTTTTGACGTAAATTTGAT
Source organism: Trifolium dubium (assembly GCA_951804385.1). NCBI lineage: Eukaryota > Viridiplantae > Streptophyta > Magnoliopsida > Fabales > Fabaceae > Trifolium > Trifolium dubium. Next base: position 29,603,428 of record OX638069.1, on the reverse strand, counting down.
ATCTAAGTTGAAAACAAAAGTCATCTATTTCAAACATTAATGACATGTAATGTAAACAGTATAAAACAATCCTTACCAAAAAAAAAAAGTATAAAATAAAAACAAATTATTTGAGAAAATTCGAGTTCGATTTTTAAGTGAAATGATTATTAAATAATTTTATTATGTTCTAACCGTATTACAAATTATCACTGTTAGATAATATGTTAGTGAGTTATAATAATGTAATGGGCTTGTTGCTATATTTGAGCTTAAGGTATAATTTAGTCTCTTATGTTTTCTATATATTGTAAGATAACTATTGTACTCATAAGCTTTGCTCATTCTAATGAAACCCTAGTCTCCTTTGTATTTCTATCTTCTTTGGTTGATTATATTGTTAACACAACGCCATCTCTTAATTAAAAAAATGTGAATATTACACATAGTATGTGTTTGGTTTCATGTTTGACAATCCTAAACGCACGTTTGTTGTATTCCTACCGTGAAAGTGAAAAACATTTATGTTTGGTTATAGCATCCAAAATCAATTCTAAGAACTCAAATCAATTTTCATTGAAGCTATGATTTGGAACTTTTGTGTTTACTAGAATCGATTCTAAATTTCGTTTAAGTTTCCAAAAACCATCTACCCCTTTTTACCCTTTATATGTGTTTGCTGTTATTGTAATAATGTTGTTCAAGAGGAAGAAGTCAAAAAAGAGAATAGAAGTGAAAGATTTCCATTGCTTGCAGTGAGAACCAGATGGTATGAGTTTGTTATTGTTGGAACATAGAGTATATTTATGTGTGAATTGAAAATAAAATTATTGAGTCCCATTTCGGGTATTTGAAAATACTAATTTGTTTAGTATTTTAGTGTGTGTATTTTTGAGAAAAAAAAATATTTAGTCATTTTTTACTGTATTAGACACATTTTATTTAACTCTTAATAAAGAGTAGTAAGTGGTTTAGAATATTAAGGAATTAAACCCTAATCTGAAAACACTATATAAGTGTTAGTTTTTTGAGATAAAACCTAGTTTTTCAATATTAGAAGGAAATGTGACGGCTGCATTTTCTTGCTCTCTACCTTCATATTTTTGAGCCAAAACTTCTAAGTTCCAAGGACATCATTTTATTCATCATGGATACTTGATGCTAAGCTTTCTTTGTCACCAGAATAAGGTCACGATAAAGGTAATGATGATAATTATTTTATCCATAACCTTTATAGCTTTACTAATCAAATGTATTGGTATTATTTGAAAAGGGAATTCTACTGTTATGAATAATACCATGGCTTAATTTGATATGTTGCTTACTTATACTATATCATGATAAATCTTGTTGAATGTACATAAGTGGTACAATGTTTAATGACAAACTGTATGTTGCATGCTAGTGATCTATTGTTAGGATTATAGTGAAACAAGATCGCATATTTTAATCAATTATTAGAATTATTAGAATAAGGATGCAAAGATAATGCTTTGTTTTGATAGTTCTTTTATTTGGCTTATTTTACGGTTCAAGATGAAAATGAACCTATTTTGTATAATTCAAATGAAAATTCTGAATTAAAGAGAAATCTTTTCTTTTATTTGGTTTAAGATTGGTCTTAGTACCATAGTTCCTTCAAATTAAGAATGGTTACAGTACCATCATCCTTGAATTTTATGAATGGTTTTAATACCATATGAGAACGGTCAAAGTACCGTATATGAATGATTTGAACATCATATTAGAATGGTCTATATACCATATTAGAATGAGCAGAGCATCATATTTGAGGGTGTATTCTTGAACGGATCCTACCGTGCAATAGGACTCCGAGACAGTTGTTGCTGGGCTGTTTTATCCTAGAGGCGTCGTGGTATATTTCGACTGCTTGCACAATTTGGCAGTACCTCGAAACGTCTTAAAGAAAGCGACCTAGTCCGCGACTCAACCCAGTAATATCTTCGGTGGCAAATTATTTTTATTTTGAACGGATTTTAAATCCGAAAACCAACAGTTATAGATTGCGATGGCGAATCGGTGGATTGGCGGTGGCTCAAGGCTCATGTTGTTTGCCAACAATGGAGATCTGACTACCAACTTATTTTATTATCTTTTCTTTTATAGTATATAATATACTAGTTTTTTAATTATTTGTTTTTACACCTTTCTAGTTTGTCATTATATTAAAAATAACTCTCTTTTTTTGTTGATAGAATTAAAAATAACTCTTATAAATTAATATTATTTTAAAATGAATGTGTGAACCAATAAAACTCCATTTTATCATTAAAAAAAATCACGACTTTTTAGATAAGTTTAAATAGTTATCTAAGGGTTTGTCAAAATAAGAAAAAGTTATCTAAGGATACTTAGGTTGAAATACAATTAAAAGGATAATTTGGCCTTTATTTTCTCAAAATCAATTTTGATTCAAATTATCCAAACAACATCAACTATCATAAGAATCACTTTTAGGTTATCTATCCAAACATAAATCAATTTATATTAAACTCACTTTTAACTAAAATCAATTTTCTCAAAATCAATTCTATCAAAATCAATTCTCGTCACCACTCAACCAAACATACACATAGTTGACTGAAAAATGCAGATTTATTTTAGTTTTTATACAGAAATTACGCAGAAAAGTTTTTTGATGATTTCAAAACTATTGGAAATAATTACCCACAAAAATATTACATAAAAACCAATATTTTTAGAAAAATCCGCAAACTGTTTTCCAAATCCATAAGAAAAACTAAAATTTATAGCACTGTACATTAAATTACTTTTTATCCTTTTATTGGGAAGAGATTACGAAAATGATTTAATTTGTTTTGTTGTTTTTCCACAAAGGTAATTTATTTGGCCCCATGCCCAAATTTGTATTGCATTGTCACTATTTACTACAAATATTTGGTCTATCAAATCTCGAACATATTTATAGCACGGTTCAATAGATTTTTATTTTTATTTTTCGACATATTTGGTCTATCTCGAACATAACTACAAATATTATAATAAAATTTGGAAAAAGACCCAAAAGTCAATGAGAAGACTTCTTCCAGTAGTAGTAGTTGAGAATGCTCCCCGTGAAGATGAACCAGTTCCGCCGGAGCTTTCTTGTCCACCAAGAGAGGAGCTTCTCGGTGACGGCGAGTAAAATTTCTCATCTTCATATGAGCAACTTTCATCACACGGACGCCGCACTAACGACGGTAGAGGCCGGAACTCAGGCGATTCAAGTTTCCGAGACACCAAACAAAAAAGTAGAGATGGTATTGGTAACAACCACTGCAGCAATGAAAGTACTCTCTCCGTCCCAAAATAAGTGTTTCAATTGACTATTTTTTGCATAATCTACTTTGATCGTATTTTTTTTTACTAATATATAAATGTAAATATTAGCATTTAAGATGCTGTTTGATTTGTCTCGATGAATATTTTTAAGATATACAATTTTTATAATTTTAAAATATATAATTAAAGATATTAACGATCAAATTTGTGCGTTGACAAACGTGAACTGATCAACTGTGATATTTATTTTGAGAAAAGAAGATAAACTTCATGAAAAACAAAAACAATTAATGTTGCTACAATGTAATTACTCTAGTTTTTTTTAAAATAAAAATAGGAGTGATGTAGGGGGTTTAAGTCGGACACCCCCTACTAAAAATTTCATTACTCAATGTTACTACGTGTAGTCTTTGTGTCAATTGCAAGTGCTCTTACATTGGCTTAGAGGCAGTGAACAGTAATTTTAAGTGCAATTTAAAATAGTCCTATTATTAAGGTTTTTGATTTTATGTTACACTAGACTTTCACCCGTGCATTGCACGGATCTTATAAGTTGGTATAAATATCTAAAAATGATTTTATATATGATATATAATGATTAAAAAATAGTAATATAGAACATTAATTAAAAAAAAAGTATGACAATAATTATAATAATAACATTAATAATGAAATTATAAGGTATAAAATATTTAATTTTTGAAAATTTAAAATCTTTGTTTGGGTTACCTTACTTTTGGGCCAGCATGTTACAAAATGGTACATCTTAACAATAGAAATAGAGCCCATGTTAAAAAAATAGAAGAAAAAAGCAGATGACAGAACTTATATGAAACCGTATAAGTTGCCAACGAAAAGATATTAACGAAATGAGGTTATATACATTGTAGCAACAACATACGAACAACAACAACATGTACAATCTCGGATTATTAGTTTTACCTTTTAAGCATCGAAGTGCAAGGAGAATGGGAGCATTGTAATAACACATATTTACAATTTGTTTCAAAATATTGTCTTACGTAAAAAAAATATCCTTTGAATATTCTAACATTGAAATTGTAAAGTTTTTTTTTTTTTTTTGCTTATATAAACCTTCCAATTAAATACTTAGAGCACAAATGGCAAGGCGATAAAATTTGAAGTATAGACCATAAATATAAACCGTAGCATTCTAACATTGGAATTGTAAAAGTTTATTTTATGTTTTACTTATATAAACCTTCAACCAATTAAGCCAATAATTAGAGCACAAATGTCAACAACTTAATGGAGTAATTAAGGAAGTGATTAGAAGGAAAAATTGTAGGGTTTATTGTTGCTAATCCAACAACTTTTAAAAATAAGAGATATTGCATATAATGTGATTGAGAAAATTTTAAGTACCACTTTAAGGTAATAATTCTTCACGTGGTATGGAATAATTGCTTGGTTGTGTGATGCATACATACAATAGTATCCGATTTTATTAACATAGATTGGTTATCAAAACTATAATAATCACAAAATATTGTAGAGAAAATTTTGAGTATGTACTATCAATAAATTAATTAATAATAATTTTGTCAAAAAATAATTAACTAATAATAATTAAGTATTGTGGTTGAACAAATTAACCACATTACTTAATTATTACTATTAGAATTTTTTTTACTAAATTGGTTAAAAAAAGATGAATAACTTAATGAGAATGAATTTTTTTTATATATTTTGGAGTTGAATATTATAATGTATTGAAAGTTTCAGTAAAAATAGTGTCCAAAGAATTTATTTTAGTTGATAGAAATATCGTATATAATATATAAAAATTAGAGTTCGAATTCTGATACATCTATTAGTTCACCTTAAATAAACTAAATTTAAAATTCTTCATTTATTCACACGGTAGGTGACAATAGTTACAATGCTTTTCTTCTAAATAATAGTTACTAATTTTTTTAGAAGCCTTCACAATTAACCTCATGCACAAGACTTTGTGAGATGATGCTTTGGTGCCTTTAGAAGAGACGAGACATGAAGTTTTGAGGAGGGAGGAGGAGAAGTTGTCATGAGTTTTTGTGCACTTGAGATATGTTGTTGCAATGGCAAATCGTAAGGAATGGAATCATGTAATCAGTTCGAAACAACAATGGGAAAGGAAAATATAATATCAATGCTGCAATTTTTTCTGAGTTTAAAAAATTTGATATTGGCATGTGCCTTCGCAACAATCAAGGATAACTACTTGTTGGATTGGAGCACAAACTAACTATAGGGTGTAAAATTTGTATGTTAGTTGCCACATCTTGTGTTCATCTTATATTTTTTCTATTGTCTTTAATGAAATTATATACCTTATCAAAAAGGAAATTATACACTTATTTTGATACATATATAAAATGATAAAATATTTATAAATCCGTATACATAAAGTGGGTATCGATGATTGAACTTCAATCATAAATGTCCAGCTTAAAAATTTCGACATTTTCCACTAATTAAACTAGAACTTGTAAACAATTGTGTATAACTTTCTTATTGAAAAAAACCAAAAACAAACAAATATATAAATTTTACGTTGGAAATTGTGTATTCAAATATTGTGTTGGAAATTGTTGTTTCTATTACAAAACTTCTATTTATAATAGAAAAGTGTACTCCCTCCGACCACAATTATAAATAATATATTGAATTTTTTTGGTACATTTAATTACTAATGTATTTGGTCAAAATAAGAACAAAATATATCAGTAGTTAAATGTACTGAAAAAGTTAAATTTATTTATAATAATAGTTGGAAGAAGTACATACTAACACTAAATATATAGTCTGAGTCTAATCACATGCTACAAATGCTACAATACAAATTTTAAACTGAAACTTTTATTTATTTTTAAATCCAAAATTTAAATCTAAAATATAAATCATTCAATCTTAATTGTACATTTCAAATATGACCATTAAAATGTAGAGTCACACAAGTTCAACTGTACACAACCCATATCTTAGCAAAATGTCAAGACTTTCTTTTGTCATTATAAGTTATTAGTGTTAAATTATCTCAACAAATACTTATATATCGTGATTTGATTGAATGAATGTATAAAATACATATAAATTAAATTCTTTTAGATTAATTGTTATGCACCGATGATGATGCAAAACTTTTTTACTCGTAAATTCAAGTAAATCACACTATAATCTCACATTTATTATAAGTTAGTTCTTAAAATATCTGCACAAATATTTACATGTCGTGATTTGATTGGATGAACATGTAAAATAATTTTACATTATCAGTGCATATAATTTTTTTTTTTATATTTTAAAAGTATTCACAGTCCTGTGAGCTTACTCAGTTGGTAGGATATTGTATTATATATGCAGGAGGCCGAAGTGCAAACCCTGATCATCATACTTATCTACCTTAAATATGGAATTTCTAGTCACTATACTACTTGATCCAAAAAAATAATATTGACTACACAAGTTTCAATGGAGTTTTACTATATTGAGTTTGTTTAACTAGTGCATCAAACCTTTTTGTTTTTATTATCAGTTTAATCTGATTCGGATGGTTTATTTTGGTATTAAATCGTTTCAACTCTTCCCAATTACATGAATGAATTATGATCCTCTATCTACTAAGTCAGCATCAATCATTACTCAATCAACCAACGTCACTAGTTATTTTTGATACATCAAAAATATAAATTGCTCTTGTGAAAAATCGAACTCTAAACTTTCTCCTACTTAATTCATATATCCCAACTCTTACCGACTTCTATAGTTCTTGGAATGTTCTGGTTTGCATTTTCCAACGAAAATCTATTTAAAGATATTAATGGCGGTTAATAAATTTTCTCTCTACTGAGCTGACCCCACACGTCACTCTTGCATTTTTTTCCTTCCCTTTTTCTTCTCTCTTTTCCCTTTCTCCCTTACAATCACATCACACCACCACACACTCCTTTCACTCAACAACACTCTCAAAAACCCACTCTTTTCCATAAATTATCTTTTTTCCTCTTTCCCATTTCCATTTTCCAGCTCCATAACCAATTTTTGATGCTTAGGATCAAATGGGTAAGCTTCATTTTGCATTGGGTTTTGTTCTTCTACTTCTACTTTCAAATGTCTCAGCTGCACCACCACTAAGCTCAGCTATTTCACCTGCAAGTAAGTTATTCAATGACCCATTTTACCTTTTGTTCATCTTTTGGATTTTTGTACTTAAAGTTTGTTGCTTTTTTCAGAGATTGTTAATGGGTTTCTCTCAAATGCTGTGCCTGCTTTCACCAAATGGGTGTTTTCGCTTAAAACAACTACCAAAAAAGGTGTAGATCTATCTCAATTTATGAAGCATTAACACATTGATATGACATTGATGCTGACACTGACACGTAGACACTGATGATAATTTAAGAAAATGTAACTGATTGAATGTAATCACATGTATCAGTGTCTATGAAGCACGGATACAGAAACAGACACCGGACACGACACTGACACCAACACGTTCACACAGATAATTTTTTTGAAAAAATAATATAATTCAATATAATTATAAGTGTCGGTGTCAGTGTAGTGTTTTGTTGGACGCTTGATTCGTCTTTAATCTGAAGTGTTGATAGTACATAGATCATAATGCTATTTCCATTTTTTTTAATGTTTTTTCTATTTTTGTTTTGGTTGTGATGTGGAACTGGAATGTTGAATGGCAGCAATTGCTGGGAAGCCAATGATGAAGTTTGAGAGTGGATACAATGTGGAAACTGTGTTTGATGGAAGCAAACTTGGAATTGAGCCTTATGCAGTTGAGGTGTTGTCTAATGGGGAGCTTCTGATTCTGGATTCGGCTAATAGTAACATTTATAGGATTTCATCTTCACTTTCTTTGTGTAAGTATGCCAATGTGGTAGCTTAAACTTATTATCACTGCTCCTATTAACTAGTACATTTTTCAATAATAATGATAATTGTTGTTGTGAAATCAGTATAATCTTGTAGCTATTAAGAGTTTGGTTATGTTGTACTTTTAGAGAATTGTTGTTCAGCTTCTTTGGCCTGATTTTAAATATTATTACCTAGCTTGTTGACACTTTGATCCATTCATTGTGTAGCATCTATGAAGCACGAACAGAGACACGTACATCGAACACGACACTGACACATTGACATAGATAAAAATTTGAAAAAGTGATATAATTTAATGCAATCGTAAGTGTCAGTGTCAGACACGCCTAATCCAAGAAGTGTTTGTGCTTCATACTGTAGCATCGAGTAAGGCGTGGAAATGGAAATGAACTTACTTTGACTTTTAAAATTGTGTTATATTCATTTTTGTTTGTAATTTCGGCAACTTATTATACATGTTTTGTGATTTTTTTGCTTTGTAGACTAACAAGAAAGCAAGGATGGCAAGTTTCATTTCTTGCTCCCATTCCCCTTTGGATTATAGAATCAGAAACAATCAATTGAAGTAATATGACATTTAAGAGTTTGGTTATTATGTCATTATCCCAAGTTTCAGTGTGATATGTACAATGCATGATATTATCATTATTGTGTCACTCTAGTTGTAGGTTACTACTTAACTGTCAATCTGTCACACATTTTGAACTCTGTGTCTATGGCATCTTAATGTGATTTTATCTGCTTCACTTGAAACCATTGACATGTATATTAATATATTTTCTTTAATTTAAAAAATGACATGTACATTACGAATGTGCAGATAGCAGACCAAAACTAGTGGCAGGATCTGCTGAAGGATATTCTGGACATGTTGATGGAAAATTAAGAGAGGCTAGGATGAACCATCCAAAGGGGATTACAGTTGATGACCGAGGAAATATCTATGTTGCAGATATTATGAATATGGCTATTCGGAAAATTAGTGATTCAGGTTAACATTCTTTTATACTTTGATAAATCTCTGGTTCTCTGCTCCTCTAGGGACCTATTCATATGTGTATATACTTAGGATTCCTAAATGATAACACTTAAACTCTGTCTGGTTCGAAATTCAATGCAACTTATAAATCTTGTGTGTGGTGCTTTAGGCCAAAGTTATATTTGGGGTCTGTTTTGGATTAACTTATTTGAGCGTATCTACTGACATGAGCATTTGTAAGACATATCTAGGATAGCTTATGGAAACAGATTAAGACATCTATAAGTTATTTTCAACTTATTTTCATAAGCTCTCTAGGATAACTTATGACAACAGCTTCTAGTTTATATGGGAATAGTTTGACTTTATTTTATCTTTTGTTGAAGAAATAGCTTATCAAAGCATAACCATTGTTCTACTTCTAACATTAGAGTTTGAGTTCTTGTAATGAATTAAGATATTTGTTTTCAGGGGTCACAACAATTGCTGGAGGAAAATTGGGCCGTGGAGGGGGACATGTTGATGGACCAAGTGAAGAAGCTAAATTCTCTAATGACTTTGACGTGGTTTATGTTGGAAGTAGTTGTTCCCTGCTCGTCATTGACAGAGGAAACCAAGCGATCAGGGAGATCCAATTACGCTTTGATGACTGTGCTTATCAATACGAAAGTGGATTTCCACTTGGTAAACTGAAACACAATCCAGAGTCCATCTCTAGAGTTTTTATTAGTTACAAATTAAGAGTGTACGCCTTCAATTTGCAGGAATTGCAATGCTTGTTGGAGCCGGCTTCTTTGGTTATATGTTGGCATTACTGCAGCGTCGGCTAAGTACAATTGTTGCATCTCAGGATGTGAGTGCCATGTCTAGTCCTCTACTTTCTGCTGCATTATATTAATTCAAATAAATACAGTCTATGTAGCATTCACACTTCGGATTGATGGTGTGTCCTCCTGTGTCTGACACAGTGTCTCTGTGTGTCGGTGTTTCATAGATTATAGTTATAAATAAATATGATTGATAGCTGCCTATCTGAAAAGTATATATTTTGATAAAAATGAACATTACTTCTTACTTCTTTGTGTCTGTATGGACAATAATAGTCATAGAATTGAAACATATCAAGTGATCTTTAAAGCTGCATAATTTAATGTTCCTAAAATAGATATCATAATATTATTACAAAACTTCAGTCAATAATTCATGTCACTTTTTTGTAGGCTGTGGGTCCAGTAATGTCCGCCATTTCACCCTATTCATACCAAACACCGATGAAATCTGTCAGGCCGCCTTTGATTCCATCTGAGGATGAATCTTACAAGCAAGAAGAAGGTCTCTTTGGATCCATCGGAAAGCTTCTTACCAATGCTGGAGCATCAGTAGTTGAAATAATGGGTTTCAGGAAAAAACCAGAAAGCTATGAATTTCATAGCCAACCTTTATTTCATCGACCTGAAAATCAAATAAATGGTTGGCCTGTGCAAGAAAGTTTTGTAATTCCAAATGGAGACGAGCCCCCTTCTATTGACCCGAGAACTCCAACCCCCAAGAAAACATATCCTTTCATGTCCAAAGACGCCGAGAAAATGCAACAATTGTGGCAAGGTCGAGCGATCTATAATGGATGGGACGGAGATCTTCAGCAACAGCAGCAGCAACAAAAGCATCTCTATAGTGGATGGGAAGGAAATCTTCATCAGCAGCCGCAACAACAGCAGCAACAAAAACATTCGTATAACGGATGGGATGGAGATCTTCAGCAGCAGCAGCAGCAGCAAAAACATCATTATCGTCATCAGTATCATTCATCAGTTGCTCACACTTACTATGAGCAAAGTCGCGAGGAAACCAATGAGATAGTATTTGGAGCAGTGCAAGAACAGGATAAGGAGTCTGTGGTTATCAAGCCTTTGGATTATGGTGATTCTCTCTATGATCATTCCAATATGCGGTCTCGAATCAGTTCCACCGGTTATATCCAAAAGTACTGAGTATATACAATAAAAATTGTTTTGCAGTAATGAATCCCTATAAGGGAAGGGTGAAATCAAGTACAGAAATTATAATGATTTCTTTTAAATAGTATGATATCAATGTCATCTTAGTAAGGACAAGTTAGTCGTCAGAAAAATAATTATTTGTTCGGTTTTGCCAAATTTTCGATTGCTCTGGTGTGTAAACAAATTGAACATTGAGCATAATTTAAGGGCAAGATCAAGAAATTTTGGGATGTTATTCTTTCTGATGATCATGTTTAAATATTTAGTAGTATGTTATATAGAAGTATAACTATCATTAGATTTATGTATTACTTGTACTTGTTTGTTGTCTTGGTATCATTCAAACATCTACCGGTTGTTAAAACTCTTCCTTTTGGAGCATGTTAGTAATTTTCATCTTTGCAAAATTTGCTTGTAAATTGTAAAGTGGGAAATGTTTCCATTTGTAACTAATTATTATTATTATTATTATTATTATTATTATTATTTTTTTTTCATCACCAATTTAATTTGATTCGGGTGTCAATTATGACATTAAGTGGTTCATTCTAACTCCCTCTTGATTGTAGTTGCGGGGATCAAACGATGATTCTCTTACTAAGTTTAGTATCAATTACCAATGATGGAGAACAAAAGTAGCTTTACCTTGGGTCCATGTCATATTGATATTGATGTGTATTTGAGTGTACTTGTTGTAATTAAATGAAAATAATGATGAACATTATCTTATTGAATTGCAACTTCATCATTTGTTTAATAAAAAATGAGAAAAAAGATTAACTCGTATATGTTTATATAAAGATAAAAATTTTGTGTAGAAAGAAAAAATAAAATATAAAAGATAAATATGTTACAAATAAATAAGATAAATTTTTTTTATAAATTTTTTTTTTGACTTTCACCATCTAATTTTAGGGAAGGGATATTCTCTCAAATTCAGTTGCAGAGATCGAACAATAATATTTTTTTTTTAGTCAGGTAGCCTAGTGGCTAGAAGATCATCCATTAAAGGTAAAATAGTGGGTGTATCCGGGTTCGAACCCGGATCCCGGCACTTTCATGCAATATGTCCAACCAATTGAGCTAAGTTCATGGAACCGAACAATAATATTTCTATTAAATTCAATTTAGATAATTATCTTTAACTAACTAACATTTGGTAGACTGCTTGTAATTCTGTTAAATAAGTGTAAGGATGCGTTTGATTCGCAAAGCAGTAAGTACTGGACAGAACAGTACAGGACAGAACAAGACAGTACAATACAAAATAAGATAGCACAGGACATGACAGAATTGTATCGAAGAGAGATAGGGAGATAATTTTCTTTATATTTGAAAATAAAAAGGGTATTTTTGTATTTCTTATAGTTGTACTGTGGACAAAAAGTTGTGTTGAGGTTTAGTGAATTTTTAAATTAAACAGGATACAACAAAAGTTGTCCTGTCTAGTACCTGATTTTTAGCAGATCAAACACACCCTAAAACTTAAATATATCTCAATTTGAAAAGAACATAAATTAATTTTACAAAACTATCCCTATTCTCTAATTTATTCATCATTTGATCATTTTTCAACACTGAATTTAATTTAACTTAATTACTTTTTTTTTTTTGGCAAATGCTAAAAAGTGCACCCCGTACACTCTTTAAGCCCCTTAAATAGTAAGTTTTTATAGAATTTATATAAAGTCAACGCATTGGAAATTGTGCTGTTTAACTTTTTGAATAAATAATTTCTTTAAATAGTATGTTTAAAGAGTGCACCAGGTGCACTCGTTAGCAAGACCTTTTTTTTTTCATCTCGGAAAATTCAGAGTAAGAAACGTTAAAATTGTAAAAACGTCGCAGCAAAGTAGAAGAAAGAAAGAAAAAAAGTGCGGTGGCGTGAAGTTCTTCTCCGAAATTCACACAACAGAGACGCACAACACTCTCTTCGTATCAGATCCCAATCTCTCTTTCTTTTCTTCTCCGATTCCGATCTCCGATTCCGACGACTCGATTCACCGATTATTCCTTCCCTTCACAATTCGATCCGTTTAAACTCTCCGACGAACACACTCATCCATCATGAATCCTTTCTCTTCAGGAACGCGTTTGAGGTAACCAATTCAATCACGCTCTTTGAATCGGATCAGCGTTGAGTACACATACACACACTCTTCTGATTGTTCTTTATGCTGATTTTGTCGCGGAATATTTTGAATTATCAATTGTCTTCGCATTTTTTATCTAATTTGAATTTATGTCACTTTTTGAATTATAGCTTATAGATTTTGTTATTTTTAAGCTATAATTAGTGATGTTTGTCGAGAATTTATGGTTTTGATGTGCTTAGTTTATGTTAGGGATTTCTCGTAGTATCTGAATCAGATATTGAAATTGAAATGTTAGCTTAGTTTAGTTTAGGTGTATACGTAATGCTGCAATTCAACTCTAGCACGTGGCGTGGCATTGAGCTTATATTTAAAGACTTAAAGTTTAACATTGTATATCTTCATAGCTTCTTTCCTATATATCTCTGAAACCGTTGGAACAATTCATAAACGGCGCATATATTTTGTATATTAAAATAAATGTCGTTTTTTTTTATGCACTAGATGCGGTCAACTATATGAATTAATCATTAATGATGCCACAATGTCAATTGTTTGGGTTTAGCATACATTACAGGGTACAGACATGTAGTTTCAATATCGTTAGAAACCAAACGTTGTGAAAAAAAGTAGTGGCGGGGTTCAGAATCACGAGAGTGCTTGATTTACATATTATAAGATAGATTGTTATTTTCTCCCTCATTTACAAGCTGTCCTGATTTACGTATTAGGTGCCACAACCAATCAGATGGATTTAAAACATTGAATTTTAGAATTTGAATTATAATCATGCTATAGATCATTGGCTTAAGCAGGTTTTTATTTTCAGCATATTCCTGCAGCTACGTGTGTGTTTTCATTGTAATTTGTAATCGACTTTTTATTTCAAAATCAGATATGGTTAACATATTTTTAGGTTTTCTTGCAAGTTAGAGAGATGATAAATGTATGATATGATTTTATGATTTTACTATGGTGTTTAATTATAACCATCATTTTTTACTTATCTGGTTTATATCCTAACTTATAGGGACATGATTCGGGCCATACGTGCATGCAAAACTGCAGCAGAAGAGCGTGGTGTTGTAAGAAAAGAATGTGCAGCCATTCGTGCTTCAATTAATGAAAATGACCAAGATTACAGGCACCGTAATATGGCTAAGCTAATGTTCATCCACATGCTTGGATACCCAACACATTTTGGTCAAATGGAGTGCCTCAAGTTGATTGCGTCCCCAGGATTTCCGGAGAAGAGAATAGGTTATCTTGGCCTCATGTTGCTTCTTGATGAAAGACAAGAAGTTCTAATGCTGGTCACCAATTCTTTGAAACAGTATCCATTTCTTAAATCATATTTTCGTATTGTTTTTATTCCTTGATTTTTATATTCCACTTTATAATCTATTATTGATATTGGTCTTCTACTGAAATAAAATGAGGGAAAAATTATCGATCATTGTTTAGATAACAAATCCTTAACCGAACTGCAGAGATCTTAATCATACAAATCAGTATATAGTGGGACTTGCACTTTGTGCTTTAGGAAACATTTGTTCGGCAGAAATGGCTCGTGATCTTGCACCAGAGGTTGAGAGATTGCTACAATTTCGGGATCCCAATATTCGGAAGAAGGTCACTTTTTCAATGTATTTCATGCATTTATTAAATCTTAAATCTCTTCTGGAACTACATATGTTTTATTTTTTGTGACATATCAAGGTAGAATAGGCTGTGGATGCTTCATAGTGACAGTAACATATTATTGCTCTTCACTTATAGAGATTAGTTTTGGAACTGCTGTAGCACCCAATAAATACTAAATACTAGATTTTTGAACTGTTCTTCACTTATGTGATTAATTTTCTTACATTCATCTAGCAACCAATCAATACTAGATTTTGTTATACTGGAATAAATTATCCCATAAGTCCGGACTATGACCCTCATCCTTGTATAATAGTCACATAATTTGCCTCCATCTTTGTGTGATTACTATTGATTTTTTTTAAATTATTAAAGAGAGAATCGAGATTTAGGAAACAGCTTGCATCTGCCCAACCATTTCCAATAGGAAAAGACTGGAAAGACGTGATCTGCCATAGTTACAAGACTCCCATTCAACTAAAAATGCTTGTTCTGTTTTGGTGTTTGCTGGCTTATATGTGGATTTTTAATCACGTTCAATCATTTCAGAAATTATGCCTTTGATCAATTAAATTTTCTATTTGAATTGGCTTAAAGGAGTAATTCTAATGCACAAACTATGATACTTGATGTTGAATTTCCCATTTAAAGAGTCTGCATTTTCATTATACGGTTGTGATAGCAAATAGTCTTAGAAAATAGTCTTACCTTACGGTGGTTTGTGCCACAACTATTTGACCTCATCTTTTTTTTTTTTTTTTAATGTATAACAACGCATGATCATGTAATAGCAAAAATGTTTCTGAGTTATGAGATTGATAATGGAAGTTAGGTGGTTGTTGATACTTGATATGACCTTTTTTCATGATTTTCGTTAATTTTTGTTTAGTGCTGTTTTCTTGTTCCATTTTCTTTCACTTTTCATAACTGAGTGGAAATCTACTTATTTGCATGCTTTTTAAAATTTGTCATCCAGCAAGCTGGCTGCATTGCCTAATGTACTAGTGTTAGTTGTCACGTTAACGTCTGTGTTTTTGTGACATCCTTACTCCCATTTTCTAAATAATTCCATGTTACATGTAATTTGATTTTGTTATATCTACACAACCTTTTTCATTTAACTGGTTGACTTGTAATTTATAATTTGCATAAATTAACTACGCTCACTGTTATATAGGCAGCATTATGCTCTATAAGGATCATAAGGAAAGTTCCAGACTTGGCAGAAAATTTTATCAATCCTGCTATTTCCTTACTTAGGGAGAAGCACCATGGAGTTTTGATCACTGGGGTTCAGCTTTGTACAGATCTGTGTAAAACTAGCACTGAAGCTCTTGAACATATTAGGAAGGTAGTTTTTCAAGTTCTTTATAATTTATGTTGTCAATCACATAGTGTATTCCGCCATAAACTTGCCTATTATAGACTTAGCATGGAAAAATATGTTGTGCTTTGCAATATTAAATCATCTATATTTTTGCATTCTTCTTCTAATCTTTGTCAGGTAAAAACATCCGTAAATTATTGAATTTTTTTCTTGAAAATGTTATTGATTGAAAAATAATATGGAACCATTCATATGTCTTTTTCTAATAGCTTGAACATTTGGGGTAGTTCGTTCGGAACATATTACTATTACTATTACTACTACTACTACTATTATTATTATTATTATTATTATTATTATTATTATTATTATTATTATTATTATTATTATTATTATTATTATTATTATTATTATTACTACAATCATCATCATCGTTTTCGTCCTCATCATCATCATCATCATCATCATCTTCATCGTAAAAGTAGTGATTTAAGCGACTGTCTAACAGTTTCAATGGGCATAGCTCCATATTTTAGTTTTTTGCAAGCGAACCTGTCGGGTATAAATAGTATATGTTTATGTAAAGTGTAAAGAAAATAAAGAGGGTTATTGTGTATGCCATTATGATGTTAAAGTTTACTCTGATGACATTTTTGACTTTAGGTCAGCTTCTAACAAAACATTCTTTGAGCAATTATTACAGAAATGCACAGATGGTTTGGTCAGAACTCTCAGAGATCTAGCGAACAGTCCTTATTCACCAGAGTATGATATTGCTGGCATCACAGATCCATTTCTCCACATTAGGTTGCTTAAACTTTTGCGAGTGTTAGGTGAAGGTGATGCTGAAGCTAGTGACTCTATGAATGACATACTTGCCCAGGTAAATTGTGTGTCCGTTGTTATTTTTATGATATGATGTTATTATATTGTTCATGCTACATTGGTTGCTTATTGGTCATTTTGCACGGCTCTGTAATGTAGATGACCTTGTATGTTGAATACCGTATATGGTTTTACGAATTTTTTCCACTTCCATGTGATTTGATTAAGGCAAACCTTGGTGCTAAAGATACATGGTTTAGATAGAGAGAAGAGATTTGTAAAAATAAAGACTTTCAATTGTGAATATGGTTTGACAATGGAAACTAATCCTAAGAGATAGTCTAACTAAGATAAGCAACTAATCCCATGACTTGTTCAAAAAAATAAAATATGAGATAATCTAAGATCCTCTAAATACCAAGATATTATAAGATATTTACATATCTTTTGCCACTTCCCCCTTAAGTTATAGGTGCGTGTATAGTTGTATATTACTCAAATAAATAAGGATAAGGTTATATTTTTGCCGGGGACTAGTCAAATGTTTGTTTACATTGTAACCTGCTCCTATATATCATCATATACTCCCTCTGGTCCTTATATATAAGGAAACTGTCGTAAAATGGTCATTAATGCCTTTAATTAATAATAATTTTCCCTTTCCCTAGTTTATTTTGTGTTAAAATTTTCATCCAAATTGGAGTCTATCCTAATATCCCCCTCCTAATTATCCCCTAATGTCAACTTATTTAAATTCAAATTTGAACAAATTATTCTCTAATATCTTCTCATTGAATTCAAAATACATCCCTGATTTCGGATTACTTTAATCATTTTACCACTAAGTAACTCAAAATTAGTATAATATACCGAAAAATTATCCTAAAAATCCAGTCTTGATCCATATAAGTTCCTAAATTTTCGTGTAAATATATTAAAATTTAGTTGGTAAAAATGTGAATTGCATGGCGCTAATAACTAGTTATTATATTATTATTATATGTATGATTTAGCCTCTGTTAGAAGCTCCAATTTAATGACCAATTAAATAATGTTAACCACTTGTTGCAGTCATAAAGTTTTATATCATTCCTTTCAATATTCTTAAGATTTGTTATGTGTGTACCAAATCTATGTAATTAAGGTGAGTGTCTTAATGATTTTAATGTACTATTGCTTATTAGTATTTTCTGAAATTTAAGGATGATAATTTTAAATTTGCTATCTGTTTTAGGTGGCTACAAAAACCGAGTCAAATAAAGTTGCAGGGAATGCCATTTTATATGAGTGTGTCCAAACAATAATGAGCATTGAAGATAACGGTGGATTACGCGTACTTGCCATCAATATCCTGGGAAGGTTCTTGTCAAACCGTGACAACAATATCAGGTTTACTTCTGGTCATTACTTTGCCTTGATAAGTAACTGTAAAACTTGAATAAGACTAACACTAGTAAATTGAGCATTTGAAACAAATTTTAAGCATTGTAAGAAGTCTGTTTTGTCCAACCAGGGAAGGATGTCTGATTACAGTCAAATGAGTTGATATTTGATACAAGAATCTAGGTAGTGTTCTTCATCGTTCGGATTGGTTGCTGGCCACTTAGAACATTCTCCTGTTTCTTTTCTTCCAACCTTCAACTATAGTGCCTTTTGCAAGTGACTAGGAACCGCCTTTTTTGTGTGTGTTAGGATACTGAGATTATTTGTTCTATGGTCCCAATCCAGCATTTTGACTACTGAATATGGAGAAGTTATCACTTTTAATGTTAGTCCTTGTAAGATTACAACTTTAAATCCTGGACACTTATTTTAACTGGCATAGAAATGATCCGGTTATGAGGTTATCTTTTACTGACCATTACGACGTGCTTGTAGAAATTGTGTTTTATTACTTAACAAAGAATATAATAGGCTTATAGGAGGAGATTACAAAGCTATATATATGGCCCAATACCTAATACTCTTAAGTCTTAACAATGTTTCCCACTTTCCTTAATGTCTTTTGCTTGGTGAATTGTGTGCTGGATTATGAATTTTTGTAAGCATGTGCTTGTATGATTGTGCCTTTATGTTAAAGAGTCTTGAACAATAGTGCCAATAAATTATTGGCACGTGTGTGTGTGGTTGATTGATTGATGGATGCAGTATACAAAGTAATGGGTTGATATATTTGTGATCTCTGTTAGTGTACTTGGTTATATTCTGACATCTCTGTTATTGTTTAAACTAATCTTGGTCAAACTCATGGCCTCATGCTTGTAAGATTCAATTTACATGTTGACTAGGTTGTTAGGGAAATATGTGCTATACTGTTGATAATTGTGTTTGGATGTTGCCACTTGACAGGAAAAGGGACCTAGAATGATTATTAAATTACTAAAAAGGATGAACTTGCATTTAGAGAAGAAGTGAGAAACAATATTTTGTCTATAAAATAAGCTGTATGCCCGTTCAAATTATTTAATTTTAGTACTTTTTATCAACTGATAAATTGATTTCCCATCTCTTTTATTTTAGTACTTTTTATCATCTGACAAATTTATTTGTTAAATTTAATGTTGTGCTTTGTGGATATGATACTATATTATTGTAGTTAATCATATTCTTCCTCCCCTCTTCCTTCAGATATGTGGCACTAAATATGCTAATGAAGGCTGTAACTGCTGATGCTCAGGCAGTGCAGAGGCACCGTGCAACAATTCTAGAATGTGTTAAGGTATTTGATTTGTTTTCTTTGTTATTACTTCTTATCCAATGTCAAATAATGAGTTTTTGCAACTAAAGAAATTAACCACTGGACTCTTTGCTTCAGGACTTAGATGCTTCAATTCGGAAAAGAGCCCTTGAACTTGTATATGTTCTGGTGAATGAAACTAATGTGAAGCCGTTGGTGAAAGATCTTGTAGATTATCTGGAAGTCAGTGATCTTGATTTTAGAGAGGACCTTACTACCAAAATATGCTCCATAGTTGCAAAGTGAGTCACAAGGTTCTGAATGGCATTCCTTATCAGTTTCATTTGGCTTTTCTTAAAAAAGAGAGGGGGCAATAGCCATGCACTTCATTTATTTGCTTACCATATCCCATCATTTCTGGGGCCACTTGTGATTCATTTTTTTAACGACGAAAACTTGCGTGTCATCTCTTTTTGAACCACTTATGATATTACATCTATATAAAACAGTTTGATTATTTTTTTCCTTTTAGAAGTTATATAACTGTTTGTTGTGTTTCTACTAATAAACATACAATTCGTGTTGGTCTTTCAATTTTTGCATTTTGGATATCGCTGTTCCTTAGTCTCCCCTCTTCTTTTCTTAATTGGTAAAATAAAACGATCCATTTGCCTTATTTCAGCTTAGGACAATTAATTAGAAAGTTTTTTGAAATAGAAAATGTCTTGATTTGACTATCAGTTTGTTTTGTTTGTTGCTTCAGGTTTTCCCCAGAGAAGATCTGGTACATTGATCAGATGCTCATGGTTCTGTCTGAGGTATAAAAAAAGTCATTTTCTGTGTCAGCTTATTAGATTGAGTGCATGTACTGATCTTTATCTTATGTTAGTAGGCTGGAAATTTTGTAAAAGATGAAGTTTGGTATGCGTTAATTGTTGTGGTAAGCAATGCTCCTGAGCTTCATGGATATACAGTAAGAGCATTATACAGGGCATTTCAAACATCTGCTGAACAGGTGCTTATTTCTTCTTTGACGAAATCTATGCACATTGTTGATATGCTCGTGATGTCAAATTGTTTACTTAGTAACATCACCTAATACTTTTTCTTTTTCTTTCAGGAGACTCTAGTTCGAGTTACAGTGTGGTGCATTGGGGAGTATGGTGACATGCTAGTCAATAATGTTGGAATGCTTGACATAGAAGATCCAATAACAGTGAGTGAATGGTTATGGTTGGTTGCTTATACACATGTTTATACTAATGATTCAAGTTGCTTGAATATGACAAATTGTGTGACCTCAAGCAATATATTATCAAATTTGAAATTCTGGCAACCAGACAGACAAATGCTGTGCACAATGTTAGCACTAGTGTCCGAGCATTTGTCCCACAATAATAAAATAACTTAGCGTAGCAAAGTAAAATAAGCGTGACTGTAAAGTAAAGAACACAATGAGTTTGTTAACCCAGTTCGGCGCAACTTGCCCTAGTCTGGGGGATACCAATCCAGGAATGAACCCACTATAATAGCTCTAGTGAAATACACCAACGTAGCCTCACTACTTGGTTATGCACCTAGACCCTATCCCGTGCTGCTCTACCTAGGAACTCCTAGATATGAGACCCCGTCTCAATTCCTACCAAACAGTACAACCAGCACTGTTATCACTTTCAAGACACAACTAACTCCGTACTTCACAGCTTAGGAGTAGTACACAGTTACAACTCAATAACACACAGAGAACTTGACATGCATCAACAGATACAAGCAAGACTCACACTAACAAGAAAACCTAATACTCACGCTTTAGTACACACACGGTTTTCAACACACACCAAACCTAGGGTTTGTCTTCATACATATATAGTACTCAGCAACACGGGTTTTGGGCTTCAAAACATAGCTTGGACGTTGTAAGGTCCAGCTAACAATTCTTCATGAGCAAGAATATTATTTCCAAAAATACATAAAGATTAATTATGGAAATACAAAGACCTGTAGCCTTATTACAGCTCAGCAAACCTGCGCGTCTTGATCAGCACGCTAGGTTAAATATAAAACTCCATAGAATCTCCAGAAGATCTTCAACATAAATATAGCGCGTGTTTGCGCGCAACAGTCAGGTCACACAATGCTGTGCCACTTGCTTTCAGCATGTGTCTCAGCATTTGGCTAGTAGTTGTTTTTGCAAGAATGTAGCCAACATACAAAAACCCAACAAAATTGATATATTTGGATTGGTCTCAAAGATGTTCTAACAGAGCCCTTTTTGACGAGGCTTCTTTTTGTATGGCTTCAGTCTCAGTAGTACATTCTCATATATAGTTCTATTCCCATTTCTTTGTAAGGGAGGAAAGGAGTTACATACTGGGATTTGTTTTACATGTTTGATCAGTGTATTGAACATTCCCTCTTTCAGAAAATGAATCTGAGCACAAAATGTGGTTGGTGCTTAAACCATAAACATTAGAATTGTGGCTTGCCTCTTTCCAAAATTTATATTGCATTTTGGATTGTTTTATATAGAGGAATGAGATGATTCCCATGATTATTGTGCCTTTTCTTGTGAGATATATGCAGCTTAATGGAACCATGACTGGACTACTGACCCTTGATGTCTTTAAGTCTGCTTGCATATAGAAGAACATTGAAAAATCTTAAAATATGGTCTTTTAATACATGCCCTTTTTTAATAAATATTAACTACTTTGTAATTTTAATTGTTTTATCTACCAGGTGACCGAGTCGGATGCAGTGGATATTGTAGAGATTGCTATAAAACGCCATGCATCAGATCTTACCACAAAAGCAATGGCTTTGGTTGCCTTATTAAAGCTGTCTTCACGTTTCCCTTCTTGTTCAGAGTATGCTCGTCTTTAAGTTTGTTTATTATCTATTGCATCGTACATAAATTGTTGTTTGTTAAGAACCGTATCTCCCAAATACTTAATTGTTAGATGAAGGCTCCTGAATGGTTTTACTTTCTAGTACACTCCCTCACTGGTGTTGTCAAATTTTTGCCATGGCATTATAGCATGGCAGATTTTATGCCTGCCACCATAAGCTGCAAGCCTGCAACACCTATTATATCCACCATGTTTCCACCACTAGCTGCAACACCATGCTTGTACAGCGGATTTTTTGCTGGCAGCCACAATCCACAGTTGATAACATTGTCCCTCACATAAGATCCCTTTAAGCTTGAAAGGTAGACAGCGCATCGGAACACTTTACCTTGTATTGAAATTCATAATTTATTTAGCATAATGATGGTGGTAAGGATTGAATCCATGACCATTGGACATAGAGGCACATTGATGCCTTGTCAAGAGCCAACTCTTCTGAGCACAATTAAATTAATAGGTGAAGGCCCGTGAATGTTTTTACGTATATAATTTAATATTCTAGTATAATTGATCATACCAGGTTCCAGACTTAAAAAAAACAATCACCATGCATGCGACTTGAACTTGATGACAAATCAGGGGAACTTTTCCCTTCTATGACCCTTCATATTTACTTGACATGCCAAAAAGTTGTTCTTTCAGTACAAGCTTGTTTCTTCTTGTACTTTGTATTTTGACATGGAAATTTTATTTTCCTTTGAATATGTGTATAGGAGGATTGGGGAAATTATTGTACAGTTCAAAGGGAATCTTGTGCTAGAATTGCAGCAGAGAGCTATTGAATTCAATTCGGTTATTTCTAAGCACCAAAATATCAGGTTAGTTTAATTAAGCTGCATATTCTATTATATTAAAGAGCTAGGTTTCTGCTATACTCTAATAAGAGAGATCCAATTATGAGAAACTGTTATTGTGCAGATCTACTCTTGTAGAAAGGATGCCAGTTTTGGATGAGGCCACTTTCATAGGTAGGAGGGCTGGGTCTTTGCCAGGTGCCACTTCTACAGCAACTGCACCTTCAGTTAGTCTCCCGAATGGGATAGCCAAACCTGCAGCTCCTCTTGTAGATCTACTTGATCTAAGTTCGGATGATGTTGCAGCACCTAGCTCTTCTGGTGGTGATTTTCTTCAGGACCTTCTTGGTGTTGATCTGTCACCAGCATCACAGCAACCTGGTTGGTGTCTGTAGTGCATCTTATAAATTATTATAATGTCCTTATATCTAAACATTTTTTCTTAATGATTACCATCACCCTGTTTATAGCTTTATATGTAGTAATGTACTAATGCTGTTTCCGTAAAAAAAGTGGAATTGTTTTATGAAGTCCTCTCTAGTTTTTGAACCACCCACTTGATCTATAGGAAAAACCATTAAAAAGGACGATCACACTTTACAGGGATTTTATTGATAATTTAGTTTTTGTTGCCAAAACCTAGCGAGATAAGGCCTTGTGGTTGGTGTTGATTGGTTTTATTGAGGAAGAAACATGTAAACTTACTTTCATAGCATGTCTGACTTTTATTGTATTTTTAGGTGCTGGTCAAGCATCAAAAAGTGGCACAGATGTTCTTTTGGATCTTTTATCTATTGGATCACCTACCCAGAGCAGCTCATCTACAGTAGACATTTTATCCTCAAATACTAGTAACAAAGCACCTGTTTCACCATTGGATGATCTCTCATCACTTTCA
Organism: Trifolium dubium; assembly: GCA_951804385.1. Classification (NCBI taxonomy): domain Eukaryota; kingdom Viridiplantae; phylum Streptophyta; class Magnoliopsida; order Fabales; family Fabaceae; genus Trifolium; species Trifolium dubium. Next base: position 29,579,104 of record OX638069.1, on the reverse strand, counting down.
CTTTCTTCAAGAGCTACATCAAATGCCGGTCCTGTGATGGATTTATTGGGCGGCATTTCCTCCAGTTCACCAACAGGTTGTAAACTATTTATAATTTGGGTATTATCATTATTTTAAATATAGTTGAAGTACTGACTCCTCCTCCTTCTCTTATCTTGAATAGAAAACAATGGACCAGTTTATCCATCTGTAACTGCTTTTGAGAGCAGCTCCTTGAGGTTAACATTCAATTTCACAAAACAACCGGGAAACCCACAAACAACAGTTATCCAGGCTACCTTTACGAATTTGTCCTCCAATACATATACAGATTTTGTTTTCCAGGCAGCAGTTCCTAAGGTATGCCAACCAGTATGCTGTTGAGCTGTCTACATGTAATGCTAAAATCATCATCACATTACCATTACTGTATTGCTCTAATTAGTTGTCTGATTTTTAGTGCTAAATAACCACACCTACTCTTTGATGTTTGATAATTAGCTATTTCACTGGTTGCTCTGTTGCATATTCAAAATCTTGAGTTATTTGATTCCTTCTATCCAGTACTTACGTATGTAGTTATTTTGAATTTCAGTTTCTTCAATTGCACTTAGATCCAGCTAGTGGCAATACTCTCCCTGCTGATGGAAATGGCTCAGTCACGCAAACTTTGACAGTTACTAATAGCCAACATGGAAAGGTAGATATCCTTTATTAGTATTGCTTCACTGTAAATATTTATATCCTGCCGTGCACCTTGTCCGGTTTGAGCTCTAAATGGGACAGTGATCACTGTCATGTGCTTCCATAATGCCGCCTGATGTTGAACTTTAAATTTTGCAGTACATACAGCAAAAACTGCCATGTTTTAGTTATTACGGGCGTGCATGGTTCATAAACCAAACTAAATGGACCAAATTTATGGTCCAGTTTGGTTCCCAAAAACCATTTTAGTAAAACCAATTTTTTCCAAACTGGTTTCAATTAGATTTGGAACCGATTTAGAACCAGTTTAAATTGTATGAGCCAGTTTCAAAACCAGCATTTGGTTCAAACCGGTTTAAAATAGAAATTAGTTTCCAAACTTAATATATTGATATGGAGTGAATTAAACTACATATTTTTATTATACTGGACAAGCAGGGAAACTACCATTAAGCATTGCAAAAATTATATATATAAATTTGTATTTAAATTTCGTTAAGTTTTTAATTATGAGCATTTACGCATTATAAATTATTTAATGCATCCGAAATTAGACTTCCTTTGTCCCACTCCCCCTTTTTCTCTGTATTTGCGCTTTGTGGGCATGTTGTGTATGCGCGTGTATTAGAGAAGACTTGATAACCAGCAACTACTTTTTTCAGAAATCTCTTGTCATGCGCATAAGGATAGCATACAAGATAAATGGCAAGGATACACTGGAGGAAGGACAAATCAGTAATATTCCTCGTGATTTATGAAGCCAAAAAATAGTCAGGGATCATTAAGGTGATGCACAAAACCCATTGTTTTTGTCCGCACTCTGTAATACTAGTGCAATTTTCATATTCCTTCACATGAGGAAGGTATAGTTTGAGCAAATGGGATCACTCTTTAGCTCAAATTTGAAGTCTATTTGCTGGCTTCACATATTTTCCTTTTTATCTTTTCTTTATTTAGGTGGTTTATGTACATTAGTACAAAATATTTGTGTATGAAAAAGGTCAATCAAATTTTGCCTCTCAAGTCACTGAGAGTTGTTTCATGTTGAGAACTTGAGGTGCTTTCTAGCTACTTCTCCGGAGGTAGTCACTCGGTCTTAACTCTTACTGTCTAAAGTTATAGTGTTGTTGAATGCGATTTGATATCCCTTAGACAATTGGTATATTATATTTGATTTTATGTAACATTTTTCTCTCAAAGATTAATGAAATGTCTCAGCTAAAAAATTATTTATGCTTTTTTCTTTCTCAATTTCTGGCTGTTTATTTGAAAGTGAGGATTGTGATGTTAAAACTGTTGAGAGTATTTAATGATCTCGACACTGATTTAAGAATGTTGTTATATCTTGTCTCTGCAAATATATAACTCAGTTGTAAATGAATTTCATGATTTGAGATTTAGCTACTGGATTCTACGAACTTATCGAATTGAGGAAGACGATGTGCATTTTTCTTTGTATGAGTAAATTATCCGAAGTAAACATACAAGATTTAGCGTGTTTAAATAAGTTTAAGGTTGTTAGGCATGAACCCTAAAACAATTATTCTACTTTTGTTTGTAAATATCAGGTGAAATAACCGAGCTACCATTGCTAAAACAGTAATCTGCCATATGATTGTAATGCCGCCAAATGATAATATTAATATTATCACCAGTGACCTCATTTGCTAAACAACTTTTGTACTCTGATTTTCAGATAAATTTTATTAATTGTTAGATAAGTGGTATTTAATTTAGTAAAGTGTCCATAGTTCGTTGGCAATATCTCACAATTGTGTTGTCATGCATATCATATGCAAGACAAAAATCACTCAACTGCCCTCTAATATATACATATAAACATTAACCACTTCGTTTGTTGTTTTCTTTGCCCCACCACAGACAGTGAAATCCAAATCAAAGATTTTCTTCATCACTTAATTGAGTTAACAGCAATATTTTAAAACCAAATTGAATGATGATTAGAACTGTTTTAAACTGTTCAAATTGGAATGACATTGTAATTGAACAGCTCAAATAAATAATCAAACCATAGACCAATTAGTTGTACCGTTCGATTTGATTTTTAAAAAAATGACAAACGTAGTTAAGTAATATTTGACTTGATTAAATTTTTTACCCGTTCAAGTCTATATAATATTATTGCAGAGTTGCTATATTTCTATAAGAGATCCAGCTATACTACATTTTTTTTCCTTCTTGAGATTGGTGTTGTGCTTCTCTGTCATTTTGGCAAGTGAATGTCAAAGAGATGTGTGGTGCATCCCCATTTTTACGGGTCAATAATGAAGAGGTTGACAACCTACTCTTTTTTCTATAAGCCCCAGCATAATCGGTGCACTGATTCTTCAACTTAGGTAGTTGACCCAAATGAATAGAAAAATTAAAAATACTTTGGCTAAACCTTGGCAGAGTGAACCATTGGAATGTATGTATTCAGGATTTCAGGTCATTGCATGTGTTTGTTTCTTTCAAGAAAGAAGGAACCAAATACATTTTTTTATGACCATGTTCAAAACAATATCACTTTATGTGATACTTTTATCTCTAGATTTTCTACACTTTAAAGAAATTTTTAAAAAATATTTCATCCAAAAAAAAAAGAGTTGACACCATAATCAAATCAAGCTTTTAATGTTGAATATCATTTCTTTGTTTTTTTTTAATACCAGTAGCTTTGCACTTTAGGTGGAGCCATATTTTTTGGTCAGTGTTATTTAAACAATATAATACCATACACTTAATAGAGTAAGTCTAAGGAGTGCCAAGCTGGCGATCTGTGCCACGCTGGCAGTATCTGTTGTGCCACCTGGCAGGAGCTGTTATGATGCCAGCTAATACTGTTAGATGCAGTTAGGGTCTGTTAGATGAAGTCAGATGCAGTTAGAGCTTGTGTTGGCAAATCCCATAGGTTGCATGCTCCATCAACTAATACTATGTATGATAATCCCTTTGATCTTGTTCACACTGATTTATGGGGCCCGTCTCACACCATATCTCACAGTGGTTATTCTTACTACATTGCCTTTGTTGATGCCTGCACTAAATACACTTGGCTTTATTTTTTGAAACGAAAATCTGATGCTATTATTGCATTTACTCAGTTTAATAATCTTGTCCAGACTCAATTTTCTGTTAAAATTAAGGCTCTTCAATCAGATTGGGGAGGTGAGTTTCGTCCCATCTCAAATTTACTTACCAGTTTGGGTATTAAGCACAGACTAACCTGTCCCCACACCTCCCATCAAAACGGTACAGTTGAGAGACGTCACAGATCCATAGTTGAAACTGGTCTTACTCTTCTTGCTCATGCTAATATGCCTTTAACCTTCTGGGATCATAGTTTTACTACTGCTGTTCAGTTGCTTAATTGTTTGCCTACATCCTCCTTACCCAAATTCATCTCTCCATATGAGGCATTATACAATAAAATCCCTGATTACAACTCTCTTAGAGTTTTTGGCTGTACTTGTTTCCCTCATTTACGACCTTACCATGCTCACAAACTTGAACTTCGTAGTACTAAGTGTGTTTACTTAGGTCTTTCTCCTCAACATAAAGGGCATAAGTGTATGACTTCTGATGGACGAGTCTACATCTCAAAAGATGTAATTTTCAATGAATGTGAGTTTCCTTTCTCTAATCTATGTACTTCTGGTCCTAGCACTGTCTCCTCTACTGCTAGCCCTTTGTATTCATCTCACATTCCTATCCCTTCTGCCACTCTCTCTGACTATAATCCTAGTGGCTCTGCTACTGAGTCTGTGTCTTTTCCTGTACCTGAGTCACCTGCTACGCTACCTCCTGAGTCTATTCATGTAACTGAGTTACCTACTACCCTACCTACTGAGTGTATTCCTGTAACTGAGTCACCTGCTTCACTACCCGCTGTTCTTCCTTCCCCACCGCCTCATGTGTTACCAAATGCCTCTACAGTCATCTCTCATGATTCTACTAATAAGCATCCTATGGTTACACGTGGTAAAACTGGTAATTTGAAGCCTAAGGTTTTTCTAGCTCACAGTGAACCTGGTAGTGTTAAACAGGCTCTTGCTGACCCTCACTGGTTAGCTGCTATGCAGAGTGAATACTCAGCACTAATGAAGAATGAGACATGGTCTTTGGTTCCTTTACCTGCTCATAGAAGAGCTATTGGCTGTAAATGGGTGTTTCGGTTAAAGGAGAATCCTGATGGTTCTGTGAATAAATATAAGGCACGACTTGTGGCTAAGGGCTTTAGTCAAGAACAAGGCTTTGACTATACTGAGACGTTTTCACCGGTTGTGAAACCAGTCACCATCCGTGTTATTTTAACTCTTGCTCTTAGTTTCCGGTGGGATATTCAGCAAATTGATGTTAATAATGCGTTTCTTAATGGTATTCTTAATAAGGAAGTCTACATGGCTCAGCCCCCTGGCTTTATTCACTCTGATAAGTCCCTCGTTTGCCGGCTCCGCAAGGCTTTGTATGGGCTCAAGCAGGCACCCCGGGCCTGGTACGAACGTCTCACCCAAGCTCTTCTTCATTTTGGCTTTCACTCTAGTAAGTGTGACCCATCCCTGTTTGTTTACAGTCACAAAGATGTTACTATGTATGTTCTTGTCTACGTGGATGACATTCTATTGACTGGTTCTTCTAGTGCTCTACTGCAAGATCTGATTCACAAGCTCAACTCACAGTTTGCACTTCGTCATATGGGTAAGCTAGAGTATTTCCTTGGGATTGAAGTTAAATATCTGAGCAATGGCAGTATGCTTCTAACTCAGTCAAAATATATTCGCGACCTACTGCATAGAGCCAATATGGCTGAGGCCAGAGGCATTAATACCCCAATGGTCAGTAGTCTTAAACTCTCCAAGTTTGGTACTGATGCACTGTCAGATCCTCATGAATACAGATCTATTGTTGGTGCTCTCCAATATGTTACTTTAACTCGCCCTGAAATTGCGTTCTGTGTCAACAAGGTTTGCCAATATTTGGCCAACCCGCTGCTTACTCATTGGCAAGCTGTTAAGCGGATTCTTCGCTACTTGCTTCATACTAATCATCTTGGCCTCCTCCTACAACCATCTGCTGCAGTTTCAAAGTTTTCTATTCGAGCCTATAGTGACTCTGATTGGGCAAGTGATTTAGATGATCGTCGCTCTACTTCAGGCTCTTGTGTGTTCTTTGGACCCAATCTTGTCTCATGGAGTGCTAAGAAGCAGTCCCTAGTTGCTCGTTCCAGCGCCGAGGCTGAATATCGAAGTTTAGCTCACACTACTTCTGAACTTTTATGGATACAATCTCTCTTGGTTGATTTAAAGATTCCTATTCACACTCCTGTTCTACTGTGTGATAACCTCAGTGCTGTTATGATTGCTCACAATCCGGTTCTTCATGCTCGGACTAAGCATCTTGAACTTGATATACACTTTGTCAGAGAACGTGTCCTCTCCAAAGCACTGCACATCCAGCATGTACCGGGTATAGATCAAATTGCTGATGCTTTGACCAAACCTTTGCCTACTTCCCGGTTTCTGGTTTTAAGAGACAAACTCAAGGTGCTCTCTTTCAAACCACCTTAAGTTTGAGGGGGTGTAATAGAGTAAGTCTAAGGAGTGCCAAGCTGGCGATCTGTGCCACGCTGGCAGTATCTGTTGTGCCACCTGGCAGGAGCTGTTATGATGCCAGCTAATACTGTTAGATGCAGTTAGGGTCTGTTAGATGAAGTCAGATGCAGTTAGAGTTTGTTAGATGCAAGTCACATATATAAATACTGATACATGTGTAATCACTAAGAAAGAGATTCATTTCAATCTATAGAAGATTATTCAAGGTTGCAGAGCAACCATTCTCTTCCATGTGCAATTCATTAGGATTGAATCCTATTAACACTTAATACAAAAAAAATTTTGGTACATAGTCGAAATTGCAAAGCCAACATAAACTCACTAATACAACTCTCATTTTGTTAATTTTTTAATACATGAAATCAATGAATTATTTGATTTTCGGATGGAACAATCTTTTGACCAGATTTTAGTTACCTTACGACCGAACTGTAAACTATTAGGACCCTCTTCTCTTAAGAATCAAAGCGTTGATAAAAAAAATTCAATTTTTTTATAAAGGTTAAAAATGAAATGTTATGAACGTGCAAAAATAATATATAGTAATAATAAACTAACTTTGAAGAATAACTTTATTGTCAAAGGATTTTATAGTTACAAAAGTTTGGAGAGGGGAGGTTCTCTAGTTACATAATTAAGATAGAGTACAAGCTTTAATTAGGATTTTATGGTGCGTATAAATTTGACTTATTAATGAAAGATCACTAAAAATACGATGTTCCAACAACTTTAAGATTAAGGCTATCTTTGATTATTATTATTAGAAGAGAAAGGATGGGAGTGAGGATAATTTTCTTCCTCTTTTTTTGGATAGTAGAAAAATGGAAGACTTGTGATTAATATTACCTTTGTTTCCTAATAATTATTATGAAGAAAACAATATATTATTTTCACCATTATTCATTGTTAACAAATCTTCAAAATAGAAAACTATATAAAAATAAAATACAAGATTGATACTTTCTATTATCCCACACATCCTTTGAAGCATTGGCACAACCCCATATATCACGATCATGTCATGATTCCATAGTCCTAACCTAAGAAACTCATCCACCCCACATTTCATTTTCCACCTATCTTCTCATCTTGGTAGTTAAATGCTAAACCATCCAAAAAATAATGCCCTCAACAGAGGCCATGTACAATAATTATGAACACATAGAAGAAGGAATGGAATCTATCCTAGTTCCTTCTACTTCTTTTTACCCCAAAAAAAAGTGAAAAAGTAAACCTCAAGAGAAAACCAAAAGCATCCAAAAAAACAACCTCCCTAATTTGACTTCACTTTCATCTTTCTACACCTTGCAAAAAATTGCTAATAAAGAACACTTTTGTCACTTAAAGAATCACATGGAAGGGTCCACAATAAAGGTTATACCTATATATGATGTGTATGTTTGGTTCTGCGGTGATTTTGATAGATTTGATTTTGTAAAATTGATTCTGATAAAAATTGATTTGAAGATAAAATGATTTATGTTTGAATATATTTATGCAAAAGTGAGTTGAATAAAATATTTGAGTGTAAAAATCATTTTAGCAACCAGAATCAATTTATCAATATTTGAAGAAAAAAAAAAGGTTTAAACTATTATTGAGAAAAAAAAATTAGACTATCAATATCAATATTGAAAAGAAAAAAAAGGTTTAAAGAACTAAATTTTTTGGAATATTAAAATATTGATCTCCGAGATATTAGGAAACAAATAGACTCCCATATTAATATACTACCTCCGTTCCTTTTTACTTGTCGTTTTAAAAAAAAATATTTGTTCATTTTTACTTGTCGTTTTGGCAATTTAGGTTATATTTTGCCTATTATACCCTCTTTCTATTTTATTTTATTGACTAAATTTTGTATAATAGTTTTTTGTTGAAACAATATATTTTTTTATTGTATACAAATTTTGTTTGTTTTTAAATAAAGTTTGTTACAATTTTTTTGGAAATAGATAATGTTTGTGAAAAAGTATGAATTTATTGGTGGATTAAAAATATGATATATATTTAAAAAAGGGCATGATAGAAAATTTAGGTGCAAAAATACACTTTCCTATTTTGGTTTTTTTTCTAAAACGACAAGTAAAAAGGAACGGAGGTAAGTATTAGTTGAAACTTGAAAGTGAACATTCTAGTTTCTGGTACTTCATAATTTTAATATGAAACCATATCCAATGACGTGGAAGTCTTTAATAGGTCCACATGTTATAATAATTTTAAGGTGACAACTTTTGTACCCCTACAAGATTTGGGGGTATATACCCTCAACTATTATAAAAAGTTTAATCGATATGTTATTGAGACACACAAAGATTAACGGTGTTTAAGATATCACAGAAACTGTTAATTTTGATGCGTCTTAATAACATATCAAATGATTTTAAATTTGTCTGAAATTTTACACAAATGATCTATATGATATAAATTTTTAATCTAACGGTGTATTTTATAAAAATTTATATCGATTAAATTTCTTTTAAGTGATTGGGGGTATATACCCCCAAATCTTGAGGGGGTAGACAAGAAAAAACCTAATTTTAATGTCATCATAAGTCTTATTTAATTGAAGTTTTGAAAATTACCTTCTTAAATTCTGAAATTGCGAAATTTCATCTATAGATTTAGGTTTAATTAAAATATAAATTTTCAGTAAAATTTAAACAAAGAAAAAAGGTACTTTCTTCCTTTTCTTCCTATAGGCACGAGTGCACGACAGCGGCAGAAAAAGTTTTGCTTCACTTTAGCTAGATTAATGAATTTAATCCCAAAATTGCCAAGATTGTGTTCACTTCATGATTTTTCTTTCCTACACTTCATTGTATATTCTTTATCACATTAACAAAGTTTCTTCATCAGATTTCCTTTACATGTATGTGTTTAATTAAAAGCATAGCAAAAGAATTTATAGCCATTGTTTTCTCCCAGATTTCCACCCATCTTAAAAGATAAATTATTAGCAATTATTTTCAATCTTAGTTTTGTTTTGTCCAAAAGATCCAATGAAGTTATTTGATCTCTTTGATTAAGCATTTTCGCATACCTAATTGAAATATCACCTAATTGAAATGACAAATACTTATGAATTCAAATTTCGACAACCACTCAAATTTTGACTAATACCTAATTTAAATGACAATGTTGAGTCTTAATAGGAAATGCCAATATGATTCGCTTGGTCAGATATCAGCATAATTAGTTGAAACTAAGTGATCGTTTTTTTCGAACTAAGTTTCTTGAATCATAATTAATCTATCTAGCTGTGATTAAACTGATACATTGTCGAAATTTGAATTCTTAAGTTCTTTTCATTCCAATTTGGTCAAGTTGAACAATTTGATTGAGAAAATTTGATCGACAAAATTTTAGAATTTTTAAATTAAAAAATCAAGATAAAAGTAACAAAAATCTTGACTTATAAATCAAATTTTGAACTCTTAATTTTGGATTTAAATACGTAGGGCAAAATAATAATTAAAAAATATATATCGACTTAACATCATAAGCTAAAATAATTTATAGGAATGAAATCATGATATGTTTTATAAGACGAAAAATAAAATTTAATAAATTTTTAGATAAGAAAAACTTAACCAACTCTATAAAATATTATCAATCACTAAAATTAATAATGTTACAATAAAGTTTATACACATTTTAAAAATTATACTCATGCTTAAATGGTAAATAAATAAACATAAATTAAAGGTAATATCTTTTCAAAGATAAAATAGTAAAATAAATAAATATAATTTTAATCTTTATAAAATAATAATAATATTGATATTTTATTATGATAAATAACCCATCAAGTTTTTTCTTTTAGAATATTGATTGTTATTTTGTCAAAAAATTGATTGTTATTGTAGTATTATTAACTTTGCCTCCTTCTGTATGTACCAAAAAATTGAGGTATAATGCTACAACAAAAATTGTTGCTTCATTCTTGAAATAAACAAAAAACGTTGAATCATATTTCAAAAGTTTAAAGAGCAATAATTATTATAGTAATAATTATACAACAATCCCTACATATTTTAAAAGTTTAAAGAGTAAATTTTCTTCTTTTAACTTTTGAAATATGTGGGGATTGTTGTGTTATTATTATTATTATTCTAATAATAATTATTGTGATATTTCAAAAGTATGTGTTATTGTTATTTTTGGTCAATGCACTTTTTTTTTTTCTTATTCCTTGAGAGTAGGAAGTGCTTTACCAAAATATGTTTCAATGGCTAAATTCTAGGAAAAGTTACAACTTTAATAAACTTCCCCTTTCAATGTATATATAGCTGACCGTAGACAAAAAGAGATAAAACAATTCTTACATATACAGAAAAATATTGTGTAGACCAAATCCCTCATGCTCGATTAAAACCATATTCTATTATTTTCTACTCTCCTATATTTGAGTCTCTGAGTTAAATATCTTTCAGTGATCTATAAGAGGTGTATTCTTGCCCAGTTCTATAACCTCAACGTACGATTCATACTTGGGATGGACTTGTTGAATCCTGGGAGGTTTGCGCTTATGAGGCGGATAAATCCTTAATGCGATCAGCACGCCTCAGGTATTGTTTTTTGGTTTGCTATTTTGCAGGTCATACATATGATTCATACTTGGGATGGACCTGTTGAATCATGGGGCGTTTGCGCTTATGAGGAGGATAAATTCTTAAGAATAGTGCGATCAACACACCTCAGGTATTTTTTTTGGTTTGCTATTTTGCAGGTCATTCAGAGTTTCTGAGTTTATGGTTGCTGGTGTTACGGCTGTCGGCTTAATGAAGATAAATTTCTATGATAATCTATCTTACTTTGATGTAATTCTTTATTTGATACTTATACGAGTATATTATTATTGATGTGTTTAGGTCCAATTTTTACAACGGAATCATATCCTAAAAAAAGGTTTCTTTAAATAATAATATTGATGATTATATTTGTGGGAATGATATATTTATAAATATTAAAAAATAGTGGTAAGTATAGAAATATTAAAAAGAAACAAATTTAATATTTAATGCAGTGCTATGTAATATCCATCTCACCATGGTACCTCCGTCCCAAATTATAAGACCCATTTTGACCACTGCACGTTCGTCAATGCACAATTTTGATCACTAATATCTTTAATTGTGCATTAGTAAAAATTATAAAAATTTGATATCTTAAAAATACTCATCAAGACGAATCAAACAAGATCTTATATGTTAACATTTACATCTATAAATTATGAAAAAAATACGGTCAAAACAAGATACATGAATAGTGTTATTTAGTCAAAATAGATCTTATATTTTGGGACGGAAGTAGTATTAATTACATGAAAAAGTAGTTCTCTATAATAATATATAAGTATAAAAAAAATAAAGACCACTATGAAAATTACAAAATAATAAGTTTCCGTATTAATGTATATGCCAAAATATAGATTACAAAGAAATTAGAAAGAAAAAAATAGGACCTTAGGATAAAATTTAGGTCTATTTTTTTAGGTGCTTTTGTATGATTCTTAATATTAAATTTATTTTTTATAGTTAGAACAAACTTTAAAAAAATCATAGATTTAGTAAAGTCTTGATGAATTATGTTAAGAATCGTACAAAAAACCCTCAAATAAATGAACTTAAGTTTTTTCCTATATATTAATTTATAAGTAGAAATATAGGTTTTGATAGATATTAGAAAGAAGAAGAAAAAAAAGATAACTCCGTGTTAATATATAGTTAGAAATAAATAATACTAATATCCCCATATTAATATATGAGTAGAAATATAGATCTCATAGAAATCATAAAAAAGTAACGCCCATACATATAATAATAAAAATAGGTGTTTCAAAAAAATAATAATAAAAAAAATAGGAACACATGTTAATATGTATAATTAAAAATATAGATATCCGTAGAAATTATAGAAAAAAGACTTCATATTAATATATGAATAAAATTATAAATATGTACACGTTGATATTAAAAATAATAGATCATGTATTAATATACAAGTAGAAATATTGAGATAATTCAGATAACTACTTGTTGGACCATAAATTTACTACATTGTAAAAATTGTACTCCTTCCATCTCAAATTACAAGGGAAAAACTTTATTTTTTTGGCTTAATTGGTTATTTGGTCCCTTAACTAATTCATCAGTTTCATTTTGGTTCATTAACTAATTGTTGTTACAAAATTAGTCCTTTAACTAATTTATTAGTTCCATTTTAATCCTTTAACTAATTGATGTTACAAATTGGTCCCTTAACTATTTCATTGGTTTCATTTTGATCCTTAAGTACTAATTGTTGTTACTTGTTGCAAATTGATCCCTTAATTTTGTTAGTCATTTTGGTCCTTTTCGTTAACTTTTCTTAAAAAACCGTAAATATGTATACATGGCAGATGATACGGCAAACTATGATCTGTGATGTATCTCAAAAAATATTAAAACTAAAAACAAATATTTAACAGACATATTTTCTTGTTAGTGTTATTTAAACAATACAAATTCAATACCACACACTTAATACAACTTTTTTTGGGTAGATAGTCGAAATTGCAAATCGATTATAAACTCATTAATACAACTATCTTTTTCTTCACGTTCTGATCCATTTTGATCCAAAGTTTTGGTCAGATTTTAGTTACCTCACGGCCAAACTTTGGACTACTAGAATCTTCTTCTTCTAACAACTAGAGGATTAATTAAAAACATTCATTGTTTTTTATAACGGAAAAAAGATGAAATGATATGAATATGAAAAAAAAGTACTCCCTCCGTCATAAAACTATTGTTTTAGAGTTATGTACGTAAATTAATAAACAACAAATATTGATAAGTTAAGTCTATTTTACATTTACTTTATTAAGAAAGAGAAAATATATTTAATTAATGTTTTAACTTTTGTAAAGATACAAATGACAAACAAACATTAATTTTATATTGATTTCTGGACAATAATTTTGAGACAAAACTAAAATGTTAAAAAGATAATAGTTTTGAGACGAAGAGAGTAATAATGAACTTTGAAGAAGAAAAGTTTGAAGAGGGGAGGTTTTCTAGTTACATAATTAGGATAGAGTACAAAGCTTCAATTAGGATTTATATGGTGGTTATAAATCTGACTAATTATTAATGAAAGATCACTAAAAACATAATTTTCCAACAACTTTAAGATTTAGGGGAGGTATTCGATTAGAATTTCAATGAATTTTAAAATACTTTTTTATGATAAAAAAGTTTTGTGGTATTCAATCAAGACTTTTATAAAATGTAAGCAAATCGTGTGGTATTTAATTAAAACTTTTATAAAATGTAAGCAAAGTGTTTTAAAAAAAGTCTCTCAAAATTTCATAGAATCAATATAATCCCACAAAGTCTTTAAAAATCTTCAAGACTTTTTTCGTAAAAATAATCCCTCAAAATCTCAATTCAATACCTCCCCTTTAAACTATCTTTGATAATTACTACGAGAGAAAGGTTGGGGAGTGAGGATAATTTTTCTCCCCTTATTTTGGATGGTAGAAAAAATGGAAGACTTGTGATTGATATTTCCTTTTTTTCCTAATAATTATTATGAAGAAAAAAAACTTATTTTCACCATTATTCATTCTTAACAGATCTTCAAAATAGAAAACTATATAAAAATAAAATACAAGATTAACACCTTTTGTTATCCCACACATCCTTTGAAGGCACAACCCCATCACCATCATGTCATGATTCCATAGTCCTAACCTAAGAAATTCATCCACCCCACATTTCATTTTCCACATATCTTCTCATCTTGGTAGTTAAAGGCTAAACCATCCAAAAAATGATTCCCTCAACAAAAGTAATGCACAATAATAATGAAAACATAGAAGAAGAAATGAAATCTATTCTTGCAAAAAAAAAAACAACCTCCGTAATTTGACTTCACTTTCATCTTTTTACACCTTGCAAGAAATTGCTAATAAAGAACACTTTTGTCACTTAAAAATCACATGGAAGGGTCCACAATAAAAGTTATGCTCTATACCATATAGTGTGATTCATTCCATGTACTAACTTTACTCTTCTTTTTCACTTGTAATTACATCTAAAAGATATAGCTATAGCTAATTTGTTACAACTTACATTCAATAAAGGATATAACCAAGTGCTTGATTCAGACAATGTTTTAAAAATCGAATCTGCGAGACTTCTAGATCATAGTTCAATTGTTTTCAATTGTTTGAACCGGAATTAAATCACAATTGAACCACTCAAATAACCAAACCGTAGATAAAATTGGCTCAAGGACATAGAATAGAATGATGAGTTATTTCCTCTTCAAAAACAAAAGAATGGTATAGTACAAAGACAATAGCTTGATTAAGTTAGATGTGTTATGGCATAACTTACATATATTAGCACTAAATAAAATTGTAAAATCAAAGTAAGTGGAAGTAGGAGCTAAATAAATAAATGTATTCATTGAATTTGAAAATATGAAAGTAGTTAAAAATACAAAAAAAACACTAAGTAACTTAATGTATCATATCATGTACCCCTAGCTTTATTCATCCATGAAAAATTATTTTCATTGGCAACACAATTATGAAAATGTGTATCTGATGAACTTGGTACCTTATTATCTTTCTTAGACCATTGCCAAATCTTTGAAACAGAAAAGCTTTCACCCTTCCTTGCAATGTTAATTTTTTTGCCTTCAACATCACCATCATTAGAAACTTCTCTAATTCCCTTCAATTGTCTCAAACTATCACCTTTAGAAGCTTTCAAAGCAACTTGCAAATCTGAATCAGCAAGAACATATTGAAAATATCCCATTGAATAACATCTCCTAACATCTAAATTACAATTACTACTCTCTCCTTCACTTCTTTCAACTCCTTCACTATTATTTGAACTTTTAAACTTTCCAAGCCTAACAGAAAATACCCTTTTTCCATTCATAATATGATTTTCCATATCCTTGTTAACTGAACCAATTCCTATAACCAAATCTTCATGATCCCTTTGATCCTCAAACTCAAATACATGATTTTTATCAAAAGAAAACCCTTGTGCATAAAGGGTACCTCTACATAAAGGACAAGATGAATTTGACAATAACCATGTATCTATACAACTAATATGAAAAGCATGGTTACAATTAGGTAACAATCTTAACTTATCTTGTTCTAAAAACTCACTAAGACAAACAGCACAATCAAATGGTTCTTTCAAACCAATTATCTCTTTGTAAATAAAAACAGGAAGAGCATCAATGAATGCTTGATCCAAACCTGAATCATGAAGATTGAAGAGTTGCTGTAACTGTCTTTGATATGCATCAGATTCAGACATTTCTGGAAACCTATTTGATTGAGAAATTGTTGATGATGATGATGAAGATCTATGCTTTATGAGAAATCTAACTAGCAAGTGAAGTAAGCCTAAGATGAAAAATATAATAGCTAATATAACTATGATGAAAAGAATTGCAGGGCTTATTTTGTTACTAGAAGATGAAGAAATTGGAGTTTGTTCTGAAATTTTCAAGTTGTTGTTAGAATTATATGGAGAAATATTTGAAGGGTTGGTGATTTGAGAGTGAATCAAATGCATTTTTTGAGAATTTGAGGTTTCAAATTCAAATTAGAGAGTGTTGAATTATGAAGTTGTTTTTAATAAAGTTTGAATCTTTACTCCATATAGTATGGAAAAACAAGTATTGAGCACATTAATTAGAAGGGTTAAGAAGAAGATTAAACAAAGATTTAAAAATAAAAATTAAATTTTTTATGTTAGTTGTTTAAAGAGTGTGAATATAGTAATAAGTAATAACAATATAATAATAAGAGATTAAGAGGAAACAACATGGGTGAGAAATGTCAATGTTTGTAGTTATAGTTGACCTACCTAAGTTGTTGAAAATTTGAAATTTGAGCAAATTTTTGAGTTGAGATAATTCTCTCTCTTTGTAATGAAAATGAAATCCTAATAATAGTAAATGATGATGGTGGTGATGATGATAATGATAATGAGTGATGGAGTGTGTATTAAATTGTGCTGCTCCACATCCAATGTTAATATTGGTCATGTGAAGTGAAAACCAAAGCCACTTTCAATATCCAAGGATTTTATTTGGGTCCCCTACAACTACATCCACTTACTAAAGTACTACATAGCATGGAGATGGAGTCATAGGAAATGACAAAAGAAGGCAAATTTGTCATTTTAATTGTTTGACAGCAGGTTGAGATGAAGGGTAGTGTGTGTAATGGCAAATTGGTGGTGTGGTACTACCTATATTTTAAGGATGAGAAATCATATTTTGACATCCAAATTTTAGGATTTCTACTTGCGGCTATAGCAAAAAGGTAATTGATTATAATATTTTTTTTTTGATAGGATTGATTATAATCATTAATTTAAGATCGGATGGTTTAAATTATATATCAATTTTATACTACTTAATGATCTCGATCGTTAGTTTAAATTGAATGGTTGAAAACAATAACTACGTGATACAGTTACTTTTGGAAATCCAATTTCCAAATTTTAATGTTAGTTGAAAACATGTCGCGTAGTTAACATTATTTAAGTTTTAAATTTTCTCTGTAGCATAATTTATTTGGAAGAAATTAAAATGTGAGTTTTTCAAAAAATATTTTTCACCAAAAAAACTAATACATTCTCAGAATGCATTTTTGTTCCGACAAACTTAAAAATGAGTTTACTAGAAAAAAGAAAAATGACATAAAATTGTGAAAAATAGAATGCTTTTATTTTTATTATTTAATTACTTCAAGGTAAATTTTTTTCCTTCAAGGGTTTATTTTTAAGGTTTTGGGGTTCGTCAATTTGTGATTCAACGGCTCAAAATTTTGCCGTATAAATTTAATTTACATTTGATCCCAACATTTTATTTTATATCGGACGATTAACAACAATTACTGCATGCACAGAGTAATTGCATTAAATCCAAGTATCTCAAAGGGTTTGTTGGTAAGGAGGAATATGGGTCGAGGTGAAGTATATTTTAGAGAATGTTAACATGTGTTCTTATGTCACATATTAAAAAACTTAATATAGAAATTTAATCTTAAAAATTGTAAATTTAACCTTTTACTAGTCAACATGTTATTTGTTCCAATACAAAATTATTATTTTTGAGTTTCTTAATATGTACTTTTAACATGACTCTTTTTCTAAAGCCTCATTAAAAATTAAGAAATTATATAAGGCCCATTCACACCGACCCTAAACATATAGATGGTTAATTTGTATTTGCACCACATACTTAAATTTTAGAGATTATATTTTATTTTTTTAATCAATTAAAAGGCTTAATTCCACCTCATGGTGCAATGAGAGCTTAAATGAGTTATTTTTATTTATTTATTCTTAATAATATAATTCAAATACATAAAATATAGATTTGATATTTGTTTTTGGTCGAATCTAAAATATTTACTATTGAATGCAATAGGATTTAAAGCTGTTTCATACCGCTTGGTTGATGGAGGATAAACCTCAACCAGACTCTTTGGTTGTATTAAGATTTGGCTGTATTAAGATTTGATATAAATATGCTAGATTTACCTGAAAAAAATAAAAAATAAAATAATAAATTAAAGACAAAAACCCACAAACCCAAACCCACAAAACACACAGTATGCTATGCTATGCTCTCTAATCCATTTGCGCCGTAAACCTCAAACCTCTCTTCTTCTCCACTTCACCAACCGTTTCTCTTCATCCTCCCTTCCCTCCGCCGCCGCCACCGCCACCGCAACCATGGTGGTTGCACACGCCAAAGACGATGCATACCTAGCCGCCACCATCCCGAAACGCATCCAATTATTCGAATCAATCCAAGCCGAACAACAGACTCGCCGATTATCACTCTCACCGGATCCGATCAAAGTCACACTCCCTGACGGAACGGTTAAAGAAGGAAAGAAATGGCAAACAACTCCATTTGATATTGCTCGTGAAATTTCGAAGAATTTAGCTAACAATGCTCTTATTGCTAAGGTTAATGATGTTCTTTGGGATATGAGTCGTCCTCTTGAAGAAGATTCTAATCTTCAGATCTTTAAGTTTGAAGATGATGAAGGTCGTGATACTTTTTGGCATTCTAGTGCTCATATTCTTGGACAGGTTAGTTAAACATTCACGCGTTCGTCTTGTGCAGAGACTTGGTTTTATTAATAATATATTTGCGGTTCAAAAAAGTTAAATATTCGCATTTGTCTGCGAAAAAGTTAAACATTCGCATTCGTCTAATATAGAGACCTGATTTTATTAATAATATATTTGCTGTTAACAAAAAAAGTTAAATATTCGCATTTCAATTGTTTTTAGTTTCTATTCGATTCGAATTATTGATATTGATATTGATGATGATGATGATGGTTTTTGTTGTGTAGTCGCTTGAGACGGAGTATGGATGCAAGCTTTGCATTGGACCTTGCACTACTAGAGGAGAGGTGTGTGTTTATATTTTTGTTGATGGAGTTTTGATTGTTTTTGTATGAGAGGTTTATGGAATGAGGAATTTGTGATGGTGTTGTTTAGGGATTCTATTATGATGCGTTTTATGGGGAATTGAGTTTGAATGAAGATCACTTTAAACAAATTAAAGATGGAGCATTGAAGGCTGTTAAGGTATTATTTCTCGTCGTTATTGTGTATTATGTGTGTTCTGTTGTAGTATTGTTATCGCCATGAACTATATTTTTTCAGCTCAAATTCTACTCGATTCAATCTCATGAACAACTTGGTTTAGCTTGATAGGTTCAATTCGATAGCTCAAATCAAATGAACCGAAATTCAATAAATAAAAAACGACTACATTTATTTCTTCGACTTTAATCTCAAATATCAATAAAGAAATAACAACTGAGGGTCATATAAATCAAATTAGGACAAATGAGAAGAAAGTGGGTTTAAGTGAGCAATTGGTGTATGATGGTGGAAGGGGGTCTAGAGAGTGGAAGGTTTATTCTAGAAGGGGCAAGAGCAGAATATCTACTGCCAAATGAGAGACGTGGCACGGGGAAGTTAGAGACTGTTACCAGCTCCGAATGAGAGCTTGTATGTTCAAAATTATGATCAGATTTCATGGACGTTAATGCTCATTCTTACTATGAATAATTTATTTTTACGTTAGTAAATAAATGTGATGGATGATAAATGTTATATTTGCAGGATAAACAACCCTTTGAGCGCATTGAAGTGACACGTGATCAGGCGCTTGAGATATTTTCTGATAATAAATTTAAGGCAAGTTACACTCACACTCTTGTTTCTGACATTAGTTTTGTTATCTTTTGTACCTTGTAATCGTAATCATATTGATATGAACTATATTCCCTATTTTTGTTCACCTATGATTAATGATATGACGATTTCCTTCCTTGGCTGTATGGCAATTGTTATTGTTATCAGGTTGAAATTATCAATGACTTGCCCGCTGACAAGACTATAACAGTCTACAGATGTGGACCACTCGTTGATTTGTGCCGAGGACCGCATATTCCTAATACATCCTTTGTCAAAGCAATTGAATGTTTGAAGGTATGTGTTTGTTCTGTCTTATGTAAACATTTTGTGATTGAGTTTTACGTTTTTTTATCCAAACAATCATATCAACGCAAGCACTTTGGTTTTGCAATTCCAGGCTTCGTCAGCATATTGGAGGGGGGACAAAGATAGAGAAAGTTTACAAAGAGTTTACGGCATATCTTTTCCTGATCAGAAGAGATTAACGGTGATTTCATTTTACACATTATTCCTCTAGTATAATATTACAGACTGAGATGCGATAGACTGAGTGTTTAGTTGAATTACGTTTTAAGCATAAAAAAATACCTAATAGTAGATAACAGTGTTCTATAGAGTTTATCAGTGCCTTAGACCCTTTGTCCCATGTTATTGCTGTGTTTTTTTGAAATAATGTTTGTATTTTGATGCTACATGTACTATATGCTTATATAATGCCATATTCAATCATTTCAAATATATAATTTTTGGATGTAATATGTCATATATGCCATTTTCCGAGTAACTTTGCTGCAAGTTCATACGTTATACTTGTGGTTTGGGTAATTGAACCATTTCATGGCTTATTTGTTTGATTTTTTGTTTTTAAATGTTACCAAATATTAAGCCCCAATCTCCTCTGCGTGTATGTACGAGCATATGGCAGCAATAAATCACTGAGCCGCTTTAGACTTATTTTACTGTATGCGTTTATGTACAAGTATATTATTATCTTGTACTATAATTTTATCGTTTGGTTAAGTAATGTGATGTTTCATAGCTTCAGGGAGAAACTGGACAATTTCCTTATTGTATTATTGAAATTTTTTGGTCGAGTAGTAGGATTGTGGCCATGCCATATGGTATATTTATGGTTTTATCATTTGATTATGTTTCTTTCTTTTTTTGTCCTTATTTCAGGAATATTTGAATCGGCTTGCAGAGGCTAAAAAGTATGATCACAGGATTGTGGGGGTGAAGCAGGAACTAATTTATCATCACGAGTGGAGGTATAGTGCGTCCATTCTTGTTTGATTGCAGAATTTAGTTACCTTTTTTTACTGCTGTCTCTTGATCTGTCCTGTAACCTGTTTATGTTAGCCCTGGAAGCTGGTTTTTTCTTCCACATGGTGCTCGGATCTACAACAAACTCATGAACTTCATTCGAGATCAGTACAGAGATAGGGGCTATCAAGAGGTAAAGTTCACTATATAAGTTTCTTGGTATGACTAAAAGCAATTGTTTTGCAAGTACTTAGTATAATTTGCATGGACTCATCAGGTTATATCACCGAATGTCTTCAACATGGAACTGTGGAAGACCTCAGGTCATGCGGAAAAGTATAAAGATGATATGTTTGCCTTAGAGGTATATATTTTTTTTGTTTGCATGTATTTTTCTGGAAGAGTAAGTGTTGGATGCACGGATGTAGTGTCTTTTTTACCTTCCTAGATGAATATTTATGGTCAAGTATTTTATTGCTCCTGTACTAGTTACTTCTACGATTCTGTTTGTGGAAAATGGACTGAGTGCCTTTTTCTGTCATTTTTGGAATTAAGAGTTAGTTGCTTTGATAGGGGTTTATTCCTCTTGGTGTATTGCATTTTTGATGCTTTAATCAAGGACAACCCCTTCTATTAGAGGGGGATTGGTAGAGCAGAGAAAAGTGGAAGAGAAAATATGAGTATTATAATTATTGCAAAAATGTCAAGAAAAAACAGTAAGCTCTCATACAAGATAACAATAACCAGAGCAGTAGAATGCTCCTTAGCGAAGAAGAGTGTCGCTCTCTCTCAACCACACAGGTTCTAACAGAACACTAACATAACCAAACCTACACACACACACACACACACACACACACACACTCCCCTAATCATTATACTAAAATATTCTAACTATCTGCTTAGGTGGAAGCAGCTCCAGTCACTCAGCTATACTCCTCCTCTGACTATTTCTCCTATCTCATTTTTCTTACAACCATAAACTCTCCAAACCATGGCCTTTTTTGATTAAGGCCCACACGAACATTTCCATCTGGGATCTTCTCTTTTACATAGTAAATAATAATTTACAGTTCCATTGGCACTTTTGAATCTACCAGCTTGTGTGCGTAACTGTAAATATGTCTAGACTTAGTATATGCCATTTGTGCTAAAAGTATCTCACTATTTCAGCTGGTTGGTTCTTTAGTTTTACTTTCTTTCATTTTTTCCTTATCTTTTCACTGTTATGGCCTGCCTTGTAAATCTTGTGCATCTATTTGTAGATACTTTTTTTATTTATTTTAATATTGAAATTGAGAAGTATTAGTTTGATATTTTTTCAAGAAGACATCTACAAAACTTTCAAAATAGGTTTATTATTTTGAATGCAATCAAGTTGTCTAACCACATTATATTTTTTGTTTTTTAGATTGACAAACAAGAATTTGGACTGAAACCAATGAATTGCCCAGGACACTGCTTGATGTATAAACACAGGGTTCGATCATATAGAGGTATTTTTCATTTGCATAGAAATATGTCTAAAAATGGCATCTCTTGTTTCCGTACCGGGGGTGGCTGAGCTAGTCCAGAATTTATTATTGAAACCAGGATTACACACTTGTTTGAGCTTCTTTGTTAATGGATTGACAGTTCATCGAATTTGCCAAAATTGAGAAATACCTGCCTGATGTGATTTTATAGGGCATCACTTTACCTCTTGTTTACATATTCACTGATAGATGAAGGAAGTGGTTTATGAATAAGCTGTATTTTTTCCACAAAATCATTTTGTCATATAGAGCAAGATTTTTTCAATCAATAATGTCCCAAAATTGACCGGAAGTGGACTAAAACTTATAACTTGGGTGAGATGAGAGGTAGAGATAATTTGGTTTCCATTTTGTAAGCGAGTGTATAGTTTGAACAGATTTGGTAGAGCTGGTATTTTCGTATGAAATATTATCTCAATACTGTTATGGTTTACAGAACTTCCTCTTCGTTTCGCTGATTTTGGAGTTTTGCATCGAAATGAGGCTAGTGGTGCCCTGAGTGGGTTAACACGTGTTAGGAGATTTCAGCAGGTAAACCTTTATTCTGTACTATATATACAAATAATGAAATAAAAGTTTTGGTCGAACTGTGGATGTGAGTTTTTTATTTTAGTTTTTATAAAACGACAAATGTTAGTATTGTTAGTTCTATGTTGGGGTGTAGGTCCAACCTCTGACCTTATCACTCCAGTTCTTTACTCATCCACCTCTACCAAAAACCTTCTTAGCATTGTTTCAACTGTCAATTATAATATTGTTTTTCATGGTAATATTTTTTATTTTAACTAAAGGTATGTTAAACTTACAAACAGGAGGAAGGAACATAGCATGCTAGTGACTTGATTATTACCTTTTCTTTAACTTCTATTTCTAATCTATTATAAGTTCTGTATTATTTATGTCCTTTGCCTTTTCTGTTGGACAGGATGATGCACATATTTTCTGCATGGAGTCCCAGGTGTGTTGAATGTAAATCTCTGCAATATAAATCTTCAAAATATCTTTTGAGCTGAAGCTTAAATTATTGTTTCAATTCATTTTGCAGATAAAAGATGAAGTCAGAAACGCCTTGAACTTCATTGATTATGTCTATCAAATATTTGGGTTCACATATGAATTGAAACTTTCAACGGTGTGCATTTGCTCTTTATTATTCTCAAATATTTGGTTTCATATATTAACTGAAATTTTCAATCGTATGCATTTGCTCTTCATCATTTTCAATGGCCATCACTTAACACTGATGTTCATATAAAGAAGGAAATTAATTTTTCCTTCCTTATCTTGGCTGCCAGCTAAGGGAAAAGCGTTTTGGCCAATCTGTGCTCGTATTGCTCTTTCAAGGACCCTAATATTACTTTTGTTAAAAAAAAGGACCCTAATATTACCTTAGGCACAAAATGAGCGAGATGAAAGGGTAGTTATAGAGATTTAAGAGACGTTTGCTATATAGGAAAATGGTAAGCAAATAGTTTTGGGGCTAGAGATCATTCACGCTTGGGAGCCTTTGCTCTTGTTATTTTCTTCTCTTTTGATCAATGATACAAATATGTATATTTGCCGATAGTGATTGCAATCAATTCATGCTTTTATTGTAAGTGTATGCATACAAGGATGACCTCACACAACAATCGAGGATAATAAATTCAAAGTGCTATTGGATGGCCACCACGTGTTATGTTTGGTTGATAGTGTCTAGTCACAACTTTATTGCAAGGGAGTTTGTAGCTTCTTTGGGATCCAATGTTATTGATAGTCAGACTTGAGAAGTAAATTTGGGAAATGGAAGCACGTACAAATCCCAAGGCTTTTTGTCTTAAGACTGCCACGAAAAGATTGGGTGCAACGTTGGCTGAAGACTGCCGCAAAATCACGAGTTTTGCTGCTGCTTGTGGGATTGAGTTCGTCTTAGATGGATTTCCACAATCCTCAAGTCAGTTTTGCTGCAACCCTATGGCCCGTAAACCTAAAGATCCAAGAACAGCTAAGGCCCTAATTTTGCCTTGAGAGCAATAAGAGATGTCTGTTATATTTTTTGGGCGGTGGGGTATTGATTGTTTTGGGGATGTTGATCATTATCTAAGCTTGCTAGCTTCTGCCCTTGTTATTTTCTCCTCTTTTTATACATGATACGAAAATGCATATTGCTGATAGTAATTGCTAGAATCTATTTAATGACTCAGTTATTTATTTTCCCCTGTTTGTGTTAAATACTTGAGTAGAGGCCAGAGAATGCGCTTGGAGATCTAGCAACATGGGAGAGGGCCGAAAATGCTCTCAGGGAAGCTTTGGACGAGTTTGGCAAGCCTTGGCAGGTATTCTAGATGTCTTTAATATCTGCTATAAGATGTTGCTTCATATGCTGGTTGTAATTCTGATTAGAACTAATTCAGTTTGGCATCTAAAAGTGGAGGATGCTTATCGTGTTAAGAAATTCAGTTATAATTTTACTTGATTCCATTTTTATTTTCTTATACTCCATCAGTTTTATTTATTTTATATGGAATGTAACATTTGTTAGCTTCAATTGCGTGCTTATATTCTGAGTAAAACTCTGCAGTTGAATGAAGGGGATGGTGCATTCTATGGACCAAAGATAGACATCAGCGTATCTGATGCATTGAGTAGGAAATTCCAGTGTGCAACTCTACAGGTTTACAATGTTTCACTTGACTTTCATTCACACCATTCAGTTAATTTATTTTACTGATAATTGGATTTTCTTGATGCTTGCAGCTTGACTTCCAGCTCCCTGATCGTTTTAAGCTGGAATTCTCAGCTGAGGATGAAGCCAAAATTGAGAGACCTGTTATGATACACAGAGCCATTCTAGGATCTGTTGAACGCATGTTTGCCATACTTTTAGAGCACTACAAGGGTAAATGGCCCTTCTGGCTAAGTCCTCGTCAAGCAATTTTGTGCCCCGTGTCTGAGAAATCACAAGCTTATGCACTGCAGGTACATAGCTCTGAGTCCTGGCTTTATTCCGTTGTGTATTTATCCAATTCATAACAGTTAAATGAGGGCAATGATGTATACTTCATATCATTGGATAACACTTTTAAACTCCCTGGAGGGTAAATTTTGTGGCATCCTATGTCGTTTTTCATGCTTTTCAAATTGCATACTCCATGTAGCAGATGCAATTGCTTAGGTTGTCTGAATCATCAAATTGTTGAACCAATTTGTATATTTTGAGTCTGCTACATGTGTTTATTATCTGTTATTTATCTGTGGTATCTTCCTCATGAGTCATGACCAATCTTTCTTTTATAGTTTTATGGCCTAACTATTGATATTGTTATAATACTATTTTTGTTGGACACGTGTAAATATTTTGATGTGAAAAGCAAGGTGCTGATTAGTTTTATAACATATTTGTGTGCTGCAATTTTCTAGGTACGAGATCAGATCCACCAAGCAGGGTATTACGTTGACGCTGATACCACTGATAGGAAGATTCAGAAGAAGGTATCACATATCTTTATAATCAATAAATTTTTATTTAGTGCTTCATACTGTTCATTCACGTGAAAAAGAGTGCTGTCATGGTTTTTGATCTACCGCCTGTTTAAAGTTTGATGGTTAATTACATTTAAAGATTGAGAAACCTAGTTCTCCTAATGATCATACAGTATATTGGTTTCTGCAAGTGTTCAAATTGAACTTGTCTCTGATTGCAAAAGTTAATTTTGTATGAAGTGGTATTCTTTCCCTTTTAATATTCTGTTGCCTCTAGTCAGTGCATTTACTATTTAGTGTTATTTACATTTACATCTTATTCATGTGGCGCGGCATTGCTTTTTGTTCATGCAGTTTCTTCTCTATTTTGAGTTCGGCCATTCAAGTGCCAATTTAAAAGTTCTATTTTGTTTAGCATGGTTATTATTATCATTAATCAAAGGTTGAAATAAAAAAATTGCATTAACAAAAAGTTGTGCATTCTGTAGGTACGAGAAGCTCAGTTAGCACAGTACAACTACATCTTGGTTGTTGGAGAAGAAGAAGCTAATTCAGGACAGGTTCTTCCTATTTCCACTATCCATCTATTAACTTATATATTGGTTTCAATTTTAACAATGCTATTTTTGTTCCCAAAAATCCGATCAACCACCACCCCTTTCTTGGCATAATGACATGTCTTGATATTTATGTTTGCCCTTGAGTTTGTAGTCATCACAATTTTTAACTAGCCTTTCGAACACAACATATTTAAATAGAATCCACTGGAAGTGTAGAAAGGAACACATTTGCTTGCACAAACTCGTGTGTTTTTGTACATTTAGTTGCATTTATTTGTATGAAATATAGTGAATAGCTCGCTGACCGTCCTTAGGTCTTATTGTTTAATATTGTCGTGTCTTTTGTTGAGTCTTTTTACTTTCGATAGGAAGCTAAGAGTTGTTTGATTGTTCCAGGTGAGTGTACGAGTCAGGGACAAGGCAGACCATAGCGTTATGACTATTGAGGATCTGCTCAAACACTTCAAAGACGAGGTTGCAGCTTTCCATTAATAATTTGCTTGCGAAAACTGTTAAAGCAAGTTTATACCCCAAATAACATTTTGCAGGTGTACACATATGTGTGCATTATTTACATTTCAACTTGACAATGTAGTCTAATTTTAGATTAGACATGATTTTGAAGTTTGATGTATTTTCCATCACTGTCAATGTCATGATGGATGTAATGTGAATCATGGTGTGTACTCACGTAGATTCATATATTGTGTTGTAGACAACATGTATCTTCATTCTAAAGAGGAGAATGTTAGCAATGTTTGCAATATACTCTTTTTTGAGACATCTTTTTTGCAATATAATTTCTTCCTGTTATGTGCTTCTTATCACCATTTGAATTGCATATATAACTTATTATTCTTCAGTGTGACGAATAATTGAATATATAACTTATCTGAAAGGTTGTCTTCAGATCCAAGATTATGGGCTCTTTGTCATAGTTTTTTTTCCTTAAAATAATCACATTTTATTCTTTAAAAAATCACTTTTGAAAGTTTTTATCTATTATAAATTTTTTTTGACAAATCTGTTATAACTTATATAAAATTATTTTTAATCTTCAAAGACACCTTTTCTTAAAATTCTTTAAAAAAAAAATCTCCATCGCCTGATGTGTTTTTCTGTCCTTTGACCAGTGGATTATTAATCTGTGGTTAATAATTTACGTATTATATACAGGTGGAAACATAGATTCCATATAACAAACTCAATTTGATATATTCTATCGACATCTTCATTATAATTTCAGGATAGCGTCGTGATAAAGGGAGATGCAATGGAAATGCATATCGGGGCCTTCATGTCCTAGCCTGGCCCTGCTAACAGAAATGAGGCCAGATTAATTCTAATTACATTTAAGAGTAAATTAAATATTTTTAATCCTAATTTGGATTTTTAAATCAAATCTAATTTTAGTGCTATATTCAATGTTAAAAAGTCAAACTGAATTATCAAAAAAAAAAAAAAAGTCAAATTGAAACTAATCTTTATTTAATTTAGTACCTCTTTTATTTTTTCCTCCTATATTTATAATATTTAAAAAAAAAGAAATAAAAGAACCCATATTCAGTGATATAGTTTCAATTAAAATTTCAAGTTCTTACCAAAAAAACTAAAATTTCAAGTTCAATTTTTATAGTGACCGATTATGGTCTCCATCTTAAAAAAGAGAACAAACAAGCATGTTAGTTCCCATTTTTTTTACACAATCTCAAATTCTCAGTGTCCATTTGCATGGTAGTCATAATATTTCTTTATGTAAGGTTTTTTTTCTTCTTTTTTCTGCAAGCAAATTTAAGATGTTTCAATAATAATAATGGAAACAAAACAACAACGAATCATATCGAAAATATTTGCAAAACCTAAAATAGAACCGTCCTTGTAAGACTACTTGCTTCAGGCTTAGTAAATTCAACATTATAATTTTTTATTTAATGAGTAAATATATTTTACTACTAATATTCAATCATAAATATAAGACATACAAATAACAAAAAAACGTACATAAGTGCAATAATATACAATAGGTCAAAATCAACATCGATAGTCCTACCCTAACTCCAACTACTACCCAAACCACCAAAACTTCAATCAAACATGTTGAATTGAAGTAGAAAAAAACTATCTCTCACTAAAGAGCCCACTAACCAGACCAAACTATGCCCCTTTGACTAGGGGAGTCCAAAGGCTTGGAAGATATAGTGGCCGATTTTAAAAACAATTGATTAAAACTTTAAGAGAACAACACCACAAAAGCTAGCTATTGAACATGATGAGCCCAAAGTTTTATAAACCTCCTAGTGGAATCTCATATTTATAATGTGGGATTTAAGTCCCATACTTTGCAAATAGATCCTAAACATCCCACCATATACTTAACAGCTCTTATGCCGGAACTAAAAGTAAACGGAGACAACCAAACACACTCCACATAGATATCTAAAAATTGCAACCCACCAAAACAACCGGCTCGGTGGAGGCTGCCGAAAACTACTTGTCTAAGCAAAAAAATCTTATAAGAAAAGTATTGTAATTTTTAAGAAAAATCTTATATATAATTGTATTTTTTTAGAAGTCTTATAATTTTGTACAATTAAATTATATTCAAAGCGGTATAACTTATCCTCCTATACACATCATTCACCACTTGTTCATGGTCTACTTGAATGACCACATGTTTTTTATGTAAGGAGCTAGAAATATTTCCTTCGATAAAGATATTTTTATTCATGGACTACTCTATCTATTTTTTTTTTGGGTATTATCATTAGGACTGTTTTCAAGAGAGTTTTAAACATGCAATTCATTCATTTTCATTTTCGGGGTACACTTAATATATTTCACTTTCTTTTAGCTATATCGTGAGTTTTTTTTTTTTCATAAAAAGTTTATATGCAAGCTAATTTGCAAATGTGAGAAATGTAATATTCTATTCAGCAAATTCCTAATACAAATATTAAATTTTAAATATAAATTAATAATTATTGGCTGTTATACATCACATTAAATTACATTAAAATTTTCATCCTTAAAAACAGCAGTAGCATTAGATATTGAAGTACATTATTGTGGTAGATTGGCAGTGTATATGATCATGACTGACTACGTAGCTATACACTGACACAACAATCTACACACCCATCCATCCATGCATGGAATTAATATTAATAATATTGGAACTACTTAATTAATTCCTTTCTTACTACAAATACTCTACCAACAAGAACCTCAAATTCATACTAATTATTATTAAATATATTATCATCATAATACTCATATACTTAAGCTAATTAATAATTAACTCTCACTACAATATATATATATGTTAGGACTTATTAGAATTATATGATGATAATACTACTACTAATAATATTACTCAAAATCCATTATTATTATTGGATCCATTCCCAAGATGATCTTGATGAAAATGTTGATACCTTGACAAAGAACTAGTACTACTCTCACCAACATCAAGTTGTTCAGGTCTATAAACCTCTTCTTGATGTTCTTCATCTAACTCTTCTTTAGCAACTTTTTGCATTCCTCCCATAAATTCCAATGCTCTTTGTTGTTGTGATGATTCCAAATTAACATGTTGTGGTGGAACAACTGAAGGTAACTTTGAGAGTAATGCTTCAAGACTACTCATTGATGGAGTTACTTTCATTGACATGTTGAAATGATGGTCATATAATTGATGATCATTTTGTTGATTATTTGGTGCAAAGTTTCCTTGGAAATTATGCCATTGTTCTGATGGAATGTTACCATAGGGTTCTAGTTTGTAAGGGTATGCTGATGATGAAGGGTGTGGCAGAAGTACTCCTGGTATGCTTTCAATGTAGCTGAATTTTTTTCTTAATAGAACCACATAGCTTAAGTCTTCAATCACCTAATTGAGTTCCATAGAGACATAAACAAAATATTTGATGAGTGAGTATAATTTTAAGAAAAGGTCCGCGACTAGGACCGATTGCGACATCGTGATATTTGATGTCTATGCGACTATAATATGATTTGCAATTGTGGTCACATTTAATCTATGAAACACTGACACATACATAGATTTACTAGATACAACCTTGATATTTTATTTTTGACTAGAAAAATTATGTGTTATATATTCAGCAATCAAAACCGGAGAAAGTAGTCCAACCACTTAAGTATGGTTTGAGCATAACCCTAACACATGTTAACATTGGTAATATTTTTGAAATAATGACATAATTGAATGTAATCACATATGTGTTGTGTTGGTGTTACGTTAGACACAAACACGTGTCAGACACTAAACATGTCTTTAATTGGAAGTGTCGATACTATATTTAACTGCGATTCTTAGCACTGATTCTTTGCACCGTCTCATATATATAGTGAGAGAGAGAGGAAAGGGAGAAGAGAGAGAACCTTGTGAACAGCTCCTAATTGAACAACACCTTCTCTAACAGCAATGAGGGCAATGGTCTACAAGATATACATAATTAAATTGAATAAAATAAAGAAATTAAGGAGACATACTTTGTCAAAGATAATATATAATTGAACATATTTTGTCAAATACATACCTTTATACCAGACAAGAACTGAGCTTCCCAAGTCCTAGGGTGCTGTAAAAGAAAATCATTCTCTTTCAACAAACTTTTCATATCAAATATAATCATTAACTAACTAATTAAGATTATCTTAATAATCAAACTTTTACTCACTGAATCAGCTGAATTATGCCATGCTGACAAGAAATTAATTTCTTGATCATTAGGTTCTTTGTATATCCACTTATGACTGTGATCTGCAGCTACTTTTCCAATCAATCTGTTCCATAAAATCTAACAAATTAAGCTTATTTTCTTAGAACTTCTTCCAAGAACAAAATATATATACAATTAAGGAATATTTTTTTTGAAATTGGTGTAAATTAAGTACATATATTTTTTTAATGACAAATATAATATTATATATTCCAAAAAAATACTCCCTTCATTCCAAAATATAACTAAAAATTGATCGACATAAGTTGATATATTTGGTGCAAAATTTAGACCAAATACATCAACTTTTGTTGACTTATTAACTTATATTTTGAGGCGGAAGACAAAGACGTAAGAAAGAGTCTAAATTACAAATGAATACTAGAAGTACACGCAACCAGAAACCGAACAAAATACATACCCTTCACCATAGTTATAGATCTCATGTGACATCTTGAAGAAAAGTTCAGGTTGAAGACCTTGGTAAGGTTGAATTAATTCACAGTTTCCATAAACTGTTGATGAGTTAGGACAATCACTTCCACCAGAGTTTATTTCAGGTGCTGCTGCTGATGCTGCAAAATTGCAGAATCCATCTTCCCAAACCAATATCCTATGCATGCATATATATGATGATAACAATATAAAACTATAAGTAATTAATTCCATTTTTGAAGTTATTAATTAACACTCTCATGAAATTATGAAATCATTTACCAATTCCTTCTATTTCCTCTTGATCTATCATAAGCTCCTTGTCCTTCCCATCTATATTAGAAGAAAAAAATAAAAAAATAAATAAGCACTTGTAGATATATATATGCTAATGAAAATGTTTTTTATGAAGTTAAGCATATAAAATTAATTAGTGCTTATATGCAACTTGCAAGTATGTATATACTT
Source organism: Trifolium dubium (assembly GCA_951804385.1). Classification (NCBI taxonomy): domain Eukaryota; kingdom Viridiplantae; phylum Streptophyta; class Magnoliopsida; order Fabales; family Fabaceae; genus Trifolium; species Trifolium dubium. The sequence goes on along the minus strand of OX638069.1, from coordinate 29,547,078 downwards.
CTTATGATCTTAAATATAAACAAATTTTTTTATGTATTTGCTTATATCTTAAAAAAAAAAAAGCATTTGTAGATATACTAATGAAAATGTTTTAGTGAAGTTAAACATATAAAATTAATTAATTAGTACTTATATTATATGCAAGTATATATACTTCATCTAATCTTAAATATAAGTAAAAAAGTATTTATTTTGCTTATATTTAAGATCGGAGAAAGTATATGCGATGTTTTTTATATGAACATTTTATGCTAAAGAATTGATGTGTTCCTATGATCTTGTTTCTTACTTGGTTGGAGGGTAGTTCCTAGGCAAGATCCTCCAAAAAACAGCATAAACCCATTGAGAATTTTCATGGATGCATAAACTTCTTAGAGTGTGTTGAAGAAGATGAGTAACAGCTAATGGAGTAAGATGTTCTTCCATATATTATAAAAAATAAAACCCTCACAAAAAATATATTATTCAATTATAGAAACTATAGCTTATAGCTCTTAGTTTTTTTTTCCACTTCTCTTGAAACCCTTTTAGCTATAGGTATCTTTAATAATAGTAGGAAACTGCAACATCCTATCTCCTCCTTTATATAAGCACACACCAACAAGGAAATCTCACATTTATATTTTATACCCCTCATACATTTTCATTTAGGTGGGTGGGGAAAAAGAAAAGAGAGGTGAAATAAATGAAAGAAAATCATGTAATTTAATTTTAATTTTTTTTCAAAAATATTTTTTGTGGGACCTACCACCCAAAAATAAGCCTCATTTTTCCAATTTTATAATTGAAAACAACCAAACCTCATCACCCAAGTTCATGAATCATATATTCAATCAGCAACTAAAGGCCAAATTGATAAACTGATATATACTTGAATTTCTTAATTATTGATTAAAAGTTTTATTTTTGACCAGTATATATATGAATTTTTTTTTTGATGAGATATATGAAAAAAATATTAATTGGGCACCATTTTGTATTTTCAATTTACGATATGTATTTTCAATGACTTACCGTTTTGTATGTAAAATAAAATAAAATAAAATAAAATATATATACCAATACTATAGTTTATTATGTGGCTTAAAGTTGAAACAAGAATAAGATTCATGAGTTACGTAGCTCCATGTCTTTGATTTGATCATACTCTTATCTTAATTGCTAGCTAGATCTATTATGCTCCTGCAGAAGCAGCATCTTATACTAAATACTAATTTTCATTTTAAATTCATTTTTTTCCATACCGTTCTGTTTCCTGACACCCTTCTTAAGGTATCACCAAAGTACTCATGAATGATTCCTAAACCAACTATTTATTTCAACAACCGTGTTATTTAAACATTAAAATAGAGATAACATGTCATCGAATATATTCCTCTTTAGTTTTTAGTAAAAAAAAATAATATTCATATTTATTTATCATATTTTTTACTTTATAAACGGAGTAACTCATTTTAAAATTACTTTTTTTTTTATGAACAACAAAAGAGAATTATATATGGAGTAATAAATAAAATTAGTACAAGAGGTATTTAACTCATTTTTGAAGTATAGATACAAAAAGTACTCTACAGTCTACACTCGAAAGAATGAAAAAACTAGTTGGAATCAGGGGCGTAGCCCTTCATGGGTGAGGGGGTGCAGGTGCACCCCTGGAATTTTAATTTTTTAACTAATACTCATATGTTTTTTGTATTTTGCACCTTCTGACTTTATTATTTTTGCACTACTCACTCAAAAGTCTAAATTATTATTCACTATAGTCTCATTTTTCTCTCTAAAATTAGATCTCAAACACAACTACCACCACTTAACAATCGGTTTAACAATACAAATAGTCAGTTGATTATTTTTTGAGTATAATGTAATTTTTTAATATATAATATATAATTATTAAAATATTAATTAAAATTTTGCACCCCCTGGACTAGGGTCCGAGCAACGCCACTGGTTGGAATGCTTGTGATAAAACCGTCCCCATCTATATTAACGCACAATACAATCTAATAGATAAACACGTCACTCATAATATAAACATGGAGCATGAACCTTTTTTGACAAAAGTCATTTCCACGAGACTACTTGTTTTTCCTATGCCAAACCATCAATATGCTTAAATTCAAAAATTTCCATCAGCAACGATGTAAAAAAAAATAAATTTTCCATCAGCTCTCTAGCCTTAAATTCAAAATTTCTTTCATTCCGAGACCGACATACTACACAAATTACCGCATGCCAAACCATCAATATGCTTTGTAAACCCTTCTTGTTTTTCCTATGAATATAGAGAAAGTCCTCCAATAAAAAAGAAATGGAGTTCGGTAAACACATTACTTATCTTAAAGTTATTCTTAGAGTCAAAAGATTTTTTCTCATAAAAATATACATAAGATATATACTTAATAATATATTCAACAATAAATTTTTAATATTCAGATATCATTTCTCGTATATGAAGATTTTATCTCTCTGCATTGACTTTTTGTTAAGTGGTAGGCAAAAAAGTCAACATCAAAGATAAATTATGAAATCTTTATACTATCGGGAATAATCAATTTTTTTTACAAAAATAAAATGAAACTCATCAACATTGTACGGAGTAAAAATCTATTAACTTTTATTTTTATCTTTTATACTTAATATTTATTGTACATATATTTTGTTTTTAGAAATATGTAAAAATCACTAGACAGATCATGTATAATTTTGACAATATATATTTTTTGTGAAGAAACAACATATTTTTAATACGTTTTTTGACAAAAATAAAAGATGTGCATTCATTCAAATGAATATAGTATATGAAAGTGAAGTACAAATTTAACAACGCTAAAAATGAAAAAGATGAATATGTTAAAAAATTCATAGGATCCAAGTTAATAGTATAAAACGACATACTCGTGCCTACAAATAAGATGAAAAAAATTAAAATAATCGGAATATCTTTGTCTTCGAATAAGCATCGTTAACAAACTTGGTCATTAGTTGAATTAGTAGCTGATCAAAGTTGATCTGTCAATTTGAACTAAATAAACATTGTAACAAAATGAAAATTATAAACGCCGCACAAGACCAGAAAACAAGAACGCCACACAAGACAAAAAAACAAACGAACGTCGTCTAGTGCGACGTTAACAAAGCTATATCAATGTGAAAACCATTTAATTGGATAAAAAGACGAAGAAAATAGATTTTTAATATTGAGACATCATTTTTCTTTTTGCCGTTAAAAAAAAACCAATAATAACATATATAACAACTAATAAATTTTAATTTACCATCTAATTTTTTTCTTCATTCTGATGTAGATCTGCTACCAGTAGAACTAGGTAATAGTGCCACTGCCAGAATAAATCTCTTAGTAAAAACGAAATATCAACATCAAATTACTGTTTCGTATACTATTAAATCACAGAAGCTACTAGTAAGTAATAACTGACTTGTTAGTGTAACAAGGCACAAAATGCACTGCTAATTAATAGATATGCCAAAAATTAATAAGTATATATATAGTGATAGAGCACAATATTATTGTTGATATATACAGTACATTGTCAGACTTTAATAATCTTGATTTATATTTTACCCCAAAAGCTGAAAGACTTCAATTATTCCTTAACCTTTGTTGCACTGCTATGCTAGAGAAGACTTTCTCTTTTTCTTCCCTTATTCCCTTTATTTTATTTTTATTTTAGTTATTAACTTATTTTCTTCTTCGTAACTATGATCTTTTAACTTAGTAACTTATTTTCAATAAATGTACCAAAAAATAAATGTTTAGTATTACAGGGAATATATATGAATTACCATGGTCAATTGTAGTTTTGTAAAAGCTACTATATTTTATACTTTTTGCAAAATTGCGGTAGATCATCATAATTCTCTTATATTTACCGTAATATCAAATATAAATTTATGAATATGAAGTCTCACGTCAAATACATATATGGAGTATTAGTGGTGTATTCTTTTTCAACAAAAGCTAGCTTTTAAGGGAGGATTTTCTTAGTGTTCAAATACTTATTAGTACTATAATTGATATTAGAGTTGTTTGTTGGTGCCTTGCAAATTTGTGGTTGCGATTGCAATGAAACCTAGATGATATTTAGGGAAAATGTGGTTGATGTGTCGGAAGTTTAACTAGCATGTTGTTGTAAAGATCTCAAAATCAATTATTTTGTGGTTGCACAATTGCTGTTTCAGACCTCAATTTAAAACCATGGCGTAGATTGAGTGCCGTCATCATGATGGCGGCTCTCAAGAGATGTGGCTATGGTAGAGACTTATCTTTTAATTAATCATGGAGTGTTAAGTTTCACATCGAGTGTTACACAAACTATTTAATTGACTTGGTTCTACCCATTAAAGTTCGCAAGGTGAATGGTTAAGAGGTCTCCACAAGAAGTAACATATCAAACTTAAATTTAGACCGCAATATAAAGGTTCACATCATTACTGTATCCGCGACTGCAACCACAATTTAAAACCATACTGATCATATCTCCATTATGCTATAGTATTCTTACTCTTATATCTTATCACCTCTCTTTGATAAGTAGCTTATATAACCTTGATCGAAACAAGTTTCTACTGTAGTATTTTTTATTAATTTTTCTTTAAAAGCAAATTGTATTGAACCAAATATTAAAGGCTGAGAGAGAGTTATGAAGATGAAAGCAACACATTTGTAGCTAAGCATTTGTTTTGTAACAATTAATGATAAAGAAAAAACAATAAAAGCACACATAAAATGACACTAGCTAGAATTCAACATGGTGTAACCATAACCTGGTGAAACATTATATACATTTTTTTTCCAAATGAAATAATGTGATGATGAAACACTGAAAAGAAAGTTGAACAAGAAAATGTAACCATATTCATGAAAATAAATTTGAACTCTTTTACTCTCTGAGAATAGTTGTTATCTTCTCTCCCTTTCTTTGCACCTGCAACATTATCACTTCTGTAAGTTACATTATGACTAAAAGAAGAACTCATTACTTTCATCTCATCTGACACACACCACAAAACCTTGTCAGCTCATTATGATGTTTCTTCATTTCATCTCTTTGACCATTCATTTATTAACAAGAAAGAATATTATAAAAATATATATTCAAAAGAAAATAAATCATCAAATTCATATGAATAATATATATAGTATGATTTTTCTTTTCTTTCATGTTTCCTTATTGAGGTATTAATGATTTAGATTACCTAATACTAACATCATTAATGTGTTGATAGTGACACACATTGCTATCTCCATGATTTCCTAAACGGATTCTTCCTGTGTAATGTTTGTACCACTTGCTTTTGTTTCTGTGTTCGTGTGTGATTGAGTGCTAGTGTTGTGAGAGAGAAGAGAAAAAAGGGTTGGTGACTTGGTGTCATTAAAGGTTAAATAAAATTCACTCTATGGTTTTAAATTGCGGTCACGGTTTATAGTTACGCTGTAATATTGTTTTTTTTTTTTTTTTTAATTCAAATTTAAGAGTTTTGATAATCTAATGTTAGTTTAACTGAAGCTCATTAAATACTTTAGTCCTACCACTTATTTACGCTAAAACTATATTACAACAAATAAATATACACAAAAATGTTGGCGATACCATCAAAGTTTTAATTGAAACATAGTTGCGAAAATCTTAAAATTCTTTATATTACGACCACAATTGCGGTTGCAGACGGATATTTAAAGATATAATGTACAATGTGTAATGCAAGATTTATATGTACTATGATAAGGTAGAAGCATGAAGTAGTGTGTGTACAATGTGTAATACAATATATGTATGTACTATGGTAAATTGGAGAAAGTTAGATTGCAGTGTAGTAGAGAGTTGGGGACAATGGACAGAGTATTCTGAAAAAGAGTGATGTAAGCAAAAGAAAAGTGATGTTGGGGGCTACAAAACAATTGAATAAGGTTTGGATTTTATTGAAAGGTGGTGGTGCTACCTTCTAGTGGATGGACATAATATATTCATATTTTGTTCTTTTCAGATAAAGAAAATAAATTAAAAATAATAATGTTTTTCTAATTAACAAGTTTGGTATGGGATGAAAAGAAATCAAAGAAGGGTAAAATAGTCATTTCATTGGTCAAGGAACAGGTGTTGATATTGAAAGGATGCCCCATCCCTTTCTTCAATTAAAGGAAGTGGAATCTCTGCCTTCCCATCCTTCCCAATGTCAATGTGTGTATGTCCCATTTCATTTATTCAAATTATACTATAATGTATATTGAAAAAAACATTTTGGTAGTTTTTTATATATATATTTTCCTAGAATAATAATAATATTGTAAGTATAAAATATCTACCGATTTGTCCAGAAAATCGAGTTCAATTGAAAAAAATATCGAAATTATTAAGCTGAACGTCCATGACCGAGGTTTGATCTTTGACTCTCCACTTTGTGTATAATAACTTTGCTATTTTGTTTATGTATAAAAAAAACTACGATTTCGCTAGTGACTTATGCATGTCAGAAAACTTGGATAATTACTTTTAGTGAAATTTTTGTCAAAAGTAAAAAAATTGGTAGAAATTTTAAGTTTAGAAAGAAAAAAAATTGTATATAGTAAGTTTTTTTTTTGGCAAAAATCAAATATTTTCTACGCGTAATTGTAATGACTAATCTCTCGAATCTTGTGGGATCTAAATATGAGGTAAATTCTCTTAAAGAATTTTAACGTTGCTACACGCCCAAATAAGAGATTGAATTTTGATTAAATTATAAAAGTTCTGCACCTTCTCATCTAAACACTCTTGAATCCCATCTTAGTTTACAATGTAGGTAAGCATATTTTGGCTCATTTGAAAGGGGAAAATCCCAAGCAATTAATTAATTTGTATAAGTGAATGATGTCTATAAATGTGTCTTTAGAAGCATATAATTTATTAATTAGGAGACAACAAAACATAGTATCTTATAATGCACACTTCTAAGCAGGCAAACCATATTTCTTCCCTCACAAAATTATATACTATACACTATACATATGAATTGAATGTGCTATAAAAAATAGGTGTAGGAGTAAATATTGTAATTAGATATTATTATGGAATGTTTGGTGTCATTTTATAGGTTATAGTTAATGGCTAGGGTTAGATAGATTCCTCATGGCCCCCATTTTTTTTGTCTTAAAAAATAAGACATATAACCCTAGCTCACACCTCAGTTATTTGGCAATGTAAGTAAGGGATACCCTAATTGGTTATCCGTGATGTCTATCTATAAAATTCAGTGTTTCTTGGAGTGATGGAATTTCTTATCCCCTTAACTAACTCATTTGTTTCTACACTTGAGTTATATTATTACTATAAAACAATTCACATTTTCCAACATTATAAAAATAAAATCTTATTATGTGTGTGTTTATTTTATTTTAACTTTGGTTTTCAAATATAGACGATTCATACACATGTACCTAAATTTGCATGTGATCTGCTACCAATTCTGCCAAGAGTGTAACTATATAAGATTGACATGGTTATGATTTTTTTTTTGAACTTCATGTTTACTTTTTATTTTGACAAATTTTCAATTTTAATTATAAGGTTGAATATTAATTTATTAAGGTCAAGAGTTTGGGCTCACTTTAGGCGGTGGTTGCATTGATATAGTGTAGACTCGAAATTTTAGAGTATGTTTTTCTTTAAATTTTAGATTTAAAAATTTTCAACTGACAATTCATGTGTGAAATGATGATTAGACTTTGATCAACATCAATTGAACTTCCGTTAGTAAACAATAATGTTGATCCTTTAATTAATCGGTCATTAGACTGAATAATACTGAATTTCCAAAAAGGAAGAAAACAAAAGAAAATGAATATTGACAATAGTTATTTAAGATCTTGCTAAACAACTCTTGAAGAAGCTAAGTAAAATTGATCCAAATATATCTTTTTGGGCCAATGTTTGTTTGGATAGCTAAATATATACTCTTTTTATTCTTTTTTATTTATCGTTTTAGAAAAAAATATTTATTTTAAATTATTTGTCGTTTTGACAAATTAAGATTATATTTTGTCTATTATATTATACCATTTTTTTATTTTTTTATTGACTAAATTTTATATAATCTTTTTATTATTTTTTTTTACTAAACTTATTCATGTAATCATTTTAAGGTTAATTACCTTTTACCCCTTGTAAAATAGACCAAAGTTGCTTTCCTTTCTATAAAATTATTTTGTTGCTTTACCCTATGTAATATAAGATTCTGCATTTTACTCCCAAATCAAGGTCAACAAAATCTGACTGGACAGAATAATGACGTGATATTCTTCATGGCATTTTTTTTGAATTTTAAATTTTTTTTCAAAAAAACCTTCCAACTCATTTTTTTCAATTTTTTTTGATTTGTTATTTAGTGGCTGTTTTTAGTATAATTTACGGTGGTTTTATTATATTTAGCCATGGTTCTGTTTTCTGGCGGTTTAAAATTCTCGCTAAATAGTCGATGCACTTTTTTTTAATAGATCTATTATTTATCGTCGGTTTTTAGTATAATTTAACGGCGGTTATAAACCATCGCTAAATAATCTGTGCAATTTGCATAACAAATTCCTAATTTATACAAAAAATTTGAAAAAAAAAAGCTGAGTTGGCAAAAAAAATTAATTTTTTTTAAAATGTCATGTGGCACGCCACGTCACATGCCACATCATTAATTTGTCCAGTCAGATTTTGTTGACTTTAACCGGAGGTAAAACGCAGAATCTTTTATTACCGGAGGATAAAGCAACAAAATAATTTTACAAGAAGATAAAACAACTTTGACCTATTTTACAGGGGGTAAAAAGTAATTAACCCATTTTTTATTGTTTTTGTTTTGTTTCTATTTTTTAGAATGAGAAATTGTGTGCAAAAATAGAAAAATTTATTGGTGAATTAAAATGAGGATATATATTCATAAAATGGGTATAATAAGAAGATAAGATGCAAAAATACACTTTTTTAATTTGGTCTTTTATTTTTTCTAAAACAACAAATAAAAAGAAATGGAGGGAATATTATATTATGGGAGCAGAATATAAAAATATAGTTAGCAAATAATATATGTTTGTAACTCTTTTGGGGTGAAGGTATCCTCATTCATTGCAAAAGGTTTCTCCCTTGTGCTTAGGACTCATTAAGTAGCTAGAATAAGAGAGACATGATATATAGAACAAACTATTATATCTTATTCCAATTCATCGTTTGTTAAGTCAATAAGATATGATAAGTTAATTCTTCAATTTATCCTATTATATCATTTAAGTTAAAATTCTTATCTTGATATAAGTTTTTTTTTTAACAGCAAACATAATTTTATTTATATATGTTATGAATAATTCTAGTTGCGGATGTCTATTAGTCATAGGTCATATTTATGATCCAATATATTGTCCTATAAATATGATTTATGTTACAATGTAAACACACATTCACGAGAATAATATAATCTTTACTCTTTCTTTTTTCTCTGCCCTTTCTCTTCTTCATCTATTCTTTTATATATATATATATATATATATATATATATATTCTTGTTTGAACATAGTAATTTTGCAAAGAGTTCTTTACGGTAGACTATCGTACTGATAACAGGTTATAAGCTATTTTGCAAAGAGTTCTTGCTTAAATAGTAATTTTATTTTATATGTTCATTTGTTACACTACAAGAAAACTGATAGATAGCAGCAATTTTTTTAAGGGATACCGGCGGTTTTAAAATGCCGCTTATCACTTTTCTGGCGGTTTTCGTAGTGCCTCTCTATTGTCTGGCGGAAGCACATATAGCAACGGTTTTTACAACTGCCAGACAAACTGCTGCGACTTTTTAGCGGCGGTTTAAACTGTCACTATACATATGTTGTGAATTCAGTATTATTCTGTTGTTGCGGCGGTTTGGGACCGCCTCTAACTACAAATTTGTTTTAAAAAATTTAGATTGTGGCAATTTGGAAACGCCGCTTTGCTTATTATTTTAAAAAAAAAAACATCTTGAAGGATACTTAAATAATACTACCTCTGTTCCTTATTATAAAAGACAAGTCACTTTTTAGATTCATTGAATAATTAATGTATTTGGTCCATATTATAAACCAGATACATTAATTATTCATTGAATGTAAAAAGTGATTTGTCCCTTACAATAAAGAACAGGGGTAGTGATATTTTTACGATCAAAAACAAATTTTGAATCAAAACTTAATTCATTTTAAAAAAATAAATTGAATTCAATTCAATCTTATAGATTTAGAGCGTAAAATAAGTACAATTCTCACTTATAAATTCTTGTTGATAATATATTTTATCTAATGGGAAAGTTAATTTGTTACAATCATCATAGGATTTTTTTCAATTGACAGATGAATACAAATAGTATACCGACAAAATATAAATTTTCTCAACTAGAAACAATAAACATTAAAAGGAGAGAGAAAAGGGAAAGAGTAAAATAAAATTGGAGAAAAACAATGGACACTTTCACTTATTGATTTTTCATGTTGAAGTGATGTCTCCCTTAAATTGTATAAATTGACCATTTTTTACTACTTATTTGAAAGACATGAGTTGCTTTCTTTACTGCTCACACAAAAATAGACGAGAAGAACTCCCTTTAGTATAAAGTATTTGACACATGGTGGAAATTAAATTAAAGAGTTCAAAACTAACGCACGCAAAAGTGAAAAGGGAAGAACAAATCAAGATTAGGTGGGTGAATATAAAAGGCATAGATATATGTACGATGAGTAGTAAAGCACATATTGTAGAAAAATTTATGAACAAATTAAATGTAATTAATAACATATTTTATTGATCAGGTAGTCTAACCGTTAGAATTCTATCTTTTTTTGTAATAAAAAAAAAAAGAAAAAAGAATTCTATCTTTTTAAAGTAGACGGTTAGATCTGCATTATCATATAAATATAATATTTTTATTAACTGAGTTAAAGTCATTGCAAAAAAGAAAAAGTTACTTACATAAATTTACCTAATGTTACATATGGGAAAATAAAAAAATAAAACGTGTTGGGGAAATATATTTTTCCTACATTTGAGACACAAAATGGGAAGAATATAATTCACGTTAAACTGTACCTACTATCATGTATAGTATATTTTCTCAGATGATATATCAATAATTATGATGTTAGGTGGATGTGAATGTTTTGAGACAATATTGTGTAATCTGAGTTTTAGTTCTTGTAGTTATAAAACCAACAAATATTGGTGGAAAGCTGTAAACATGAATGGAAAGCATTGAGAGGTGTAGAGCTGGATGCCACGCTTAATGACTTTAGATGTATCATAATCCACAATGTGTAGGGTACCTTAAAATAAAGCATATAATTAATTATAAAAATTAATACTTGTTGAACTTGAGGTATGAACACCATGCCATTCTCCACGGGTTTGCAACTCTATTTCAATGATGGTAGTGATTAATAATATTACATACCTGTTTTTGTTTTAACGGCAAATATATATATATAAAAGAAAGAGGAAAAATACATGAGGTACTAACCTCACAGAAGAAGTAAATACAATCCAAAAATAAAAATATAAGGTAATTCTAAATACCAACGCAACCACTATCCCTCCTACGAATTTAACGACTAATATAATCGTAGGGATTTGCCCCCCATTCATACAATAAACATGGCGTAGTAGTTTTCTTTTTACAAAAGCCACTTCTAAGAAACAAATTGAATCCTTTCAAAAATATCTCGCGCCCCTTCTTGCCTAGACCAAAATATCTTCTCATTTTTTGATTCCCAAAGGACTCAGACCACCGCATGCCACATCAAAAGTACACCTTTGTAACGTTTCTTCGCACTACTTGGAGGAGATAGTCTGAGACATAACTGTTACCAAACTAAACCACTAATTTACTAAAGACTACACCCCCATTCTAAAGGACATTAAAGAAGTAGATGATTTTTCTATTCAATTGGACCCTTACAAAACCTACACACAACTGATGATCTTCCGCGCCGAGAAGCACCCCTCTTATAGAGCTAAATTTTGGCGCGTTGGTAACTTTCCAAACAAACAAAACTTGTTAAGAGAAAACAATTACCTTTGACGGTCTCCAACTCGCTCAAATTCTTACTATTGTACCAAGATTTGCCAAACTCAAAAGAGGATGTGGAAGAAATTTTTTCATACCTAATTTTGTTACGGTGGTGTTTATAGTCGCTTTTTATTTTATTTTTTTATATTTTATGAGTTCGTTGTTTTAGAGGGGTGTATTGGATTGGGATTTTGAAAGACAATTTTATTGAAAAAAGTCTTGAAGATTTTAAAAGACTTTGTGGGATTATATTGATTTTGTGGGATTTTAAAAGACTTTTTGTAAAAGACATTTTACAATCAAGATTCTTAACACAAGATTTTGTGGGATTTGGTAGGATTATAATTCAGATTTTTAAGATTTCAAAATATATTTTAAGTTTTTACGATTTTGAAGGATTCAATGAATCCAAACATAAAAGGAAACAATAACAATAGGAATTTAGAAAAAAAATGTATTAATATTATTGTTAATATATATTTTGTCAATAATAATAATAATAATAATAATAATAATAATAATAATAATATATAGCACAAGAAATAAAAACAATAGACGTTTAGACAAAAAAATGGAAAAACATAAGATACATAGTGAGCGGGGGGTGGGGGGATAGGGAGGAAGAGAGGAAAAACAAATAAGGAGATAACAATGAAAGACGATAAAAATTGATAAGGATGTTAAAGATTATGATAGTTGATGACGGATGATATATAATAATAAAAAAATAAAATAAACAAGAGTCTCATGAAATCTCATGATTTTTGGTGAGATTGTTGAGAAAGTGTTTTCTTTGTATTTTTAACTAAAAAGTCTCTCAAAATCCTTTCCATCAAAGAATCCATTAAAATCCTGAGATTTTTGAATAACAAGAGACATTTTAGAAGTCTTGAGAAATCTCAATCGAATACCGCTAGATTTCGTTGCCTTGAAAAAAAAATCTTAATTGTCTTGATTGAATACCAACAGATTTTTTTAAATTTTATAAAAGTCTTGATTGAATACCACAAGATTATTTTATCATAAAAAAGTCTTTTAAAATCCTTCGAAATCTTAATTGAATACACCCCCTTAAAGTGTTTGTTTTTTGTATAATCACACTTTAACCTAAAAAAAATTGTTTGTTTTTTGTATTTGCTTTTTTGGATATGTTTTTTTTCTTGTTTAGTTGTTGGGATCTTTGGTTGTGAATTTTTTTTATTTTTATGGTCAGGTAGTTTAGTTTTATTGATCCAATCCAATTTTTTTCTCTTTACATTCTTAGACACAAAAAATGTTAAACTAAACTTCACTTGTGTTGCTTCCATTTCTAATCCATTTTATTTTGAGATTTATTTTGGTGCATGAATTTATTTTGGGACTTATTAATTTAATGTTGTTGGATTTCTGTGGGTGCTTGATTTTATTGAGACTTGTTTAATGTTATTGAGTTTTTATTGGTGTTTTGTTTAATGTTGAATTATAACATTGATATTGCTATGGGATCTGGCAAATTAAAACTAAATTATATCTATGATAGTTTAATTTTCATGAAGCAATTTAATTTGGTTTTATGTTGGCTTATATGAATCATTAATATATATTTCTTGTTTGAAACAAATTAAGAAAAAGTTTTAAACCTTATTTTTTTTCATATATATATATATGTAGTTCGAAGTTAGCAAGTATGATCCATGTATAATTATAAGGGGGTGCATGTGGGGGGCTTATGAGTATCTGGGGGTGCGCAAAGTAATTACATGTGGATCATATATTATATTGTTTAACTTTGACTCAGGTCGAAGTTAGCAATCCTCATATATATTTATAAAGAAAAATAAATATATAATGAATTTAATGTGACCATTATATATGTGATTTTTCCTAAACATCTCTTCTGTATATTTTTTTTAACATAAAAAATATATACTAATGTCTATTTTTAAATATCCATCATCTAAGATATAAGTAATATTAATAAGGGGTATGTTTTGAAATGAAAAAAAATATACAATAATTTATATTTTTATCTTTATCTTTATTTTTTATATACATTATGATAGTTCTACGGAGCTCTCTCGTGCATTCTCAAAAAAAATTGTTTATGTGTCATTTATTTAGAACTTCTCTATTTTTTTGTAAAGATTTTTTTTATATTTTTTGTAGAGATTTATTTATTTATTTATTTTGTAGAGATTCTTTTTAGTCGAAGTCTGTTCTTCGATGCTCATTGACAACAATAATTCAATTTTTATAATATTTTATAGAAATTTACTTTTTTATTTTTTGTAGAGATTTTTTTAGCCTAATTCAATTTTTATAATATATTATGCAAATTCATTTTTGTTATTTTTTGTATAGCTTTTTTTAGCCTAAGGTTTATTAAACTAATATTATGGATAACAACAAAAAGAGAGCATTTAAGAGATAAAAACTACTTTGTTTCCACTCTATATATAAAAAACACATTCATTGTGAAGTCTACCTCATTTCACTCACACCACCTAAAAAATAAAGAAAAAATATTTTAAATTCAAAAGAAAATTAACTTTCCTTCAAAGATGGAGACACCAGATTATACCATGATCAAAGACATTACAAACTCGATTTGTTAGGAAGTGGTTCTTCGTTGATCCAAAGAATCATAAAGTAGTCTTTTCAATGGATTGCATTTTGCTTGGTCCAAAGTAGGAACATCACTAAATGTAATTTTTTTTTTATGAAAAAATGTCGGAGTTTTGTGATATGCAAAGTTTTTATTTAGATTAAAAAATGTCGGAGTTTAGTGATACGCAATATTGTTTATTTATTTGTATTTATTTTTGAAACTTACACGTGGATTACTACGAAACATGAAGGTGAGAGAACGATGGAAAAATATATATTAAATTACGTTGTATTTTATAAAAATTTAGTTTGATAAGATTTCAATTGAATAAATATACAATAAACTTAGGAAGATCACCAAATTTGAGAGTTTTTTTTTGACAAAACAATGTTGTAATATTCAAGGTTGTCTAAGTCTTTGTTTGTTTTTTTATTGAAATTTACATGTGCATTACTACGAAACAAATTGAAAGAAGGTGAGAGAACGAATGTAAACATTTTTTTCGACAATAAAAAAAAGGGAGTTTTGTGATATTCAAGGTTGTTTATTTCTTTGATTTTTATTATTTTTTTGGTCTCGAAATTTACATGTAGATTACTTCTAAACAAATTGAAACAATAAACGTAGGAACATCACTGAATGTGAAAGTTTTTTTATTCACGAAAAAATATCAGAGTTTTGCGTTATGCAATGTTTTTTTTAAACAAAAATATGTCAAAGTTTAGTGATATGATATGTACGATTGTCTATTTATTTGTATTTTTTTTTTTTGAAATTTATACGTGGATTAAGTAAAAAGTTGAAACAAGAAAGTGTGAGAGAACAATAGAAAAATATATGTTCATCTATGATGTATTTAAGAAAAAAAAAGAAGTTTGATGAAATTCAGTTGAACGAATTTACAATAAACTTAGGAAGATCAGTGAATATGAGAGTTATTTTTTTGATGAAAAAATGTGTTAGTTTTTTGATATGCAAGGTTGTTTATTTCTTTGTATTTTTTGTTGTTATTGAAATTTACATGCAGATTACTACGACACAAGTTAAAAAAGATGAGAGAACGTTGAGAAAAGATATATTAATCTACACTGTATTTAAAAAAAGGTAGTTCACTAAATGTGGGAGTTATTTTTTTGACGAAAAAATGTGTGAGTTTTGTGATATGTAAGGTTGCCTATTTATTTGAATTTTTTTTGTTCTAAAAATTTACATCTAGATTGCTACTAACCAAGTTGAAATCAAGGTGAAAGAATGACGGAAAAATATATATTAATTTAATATGTTTTTAGTCCTTTCTATTTTTCTAAATTAAAATGTCACTTGTAGTATAAATTAAAATGTCACTTTCCAATCTAAAATTTTATTTTATTAGATTAAATATGTTTTTAGTCCTTCCTATTTTTCTAAATTTTAAAAATTGTTTTATTGTCCTTAAAATTTTGACATTTTAAATATTTTTTTAATATAACTTTTATTTTTATTTAATATCATTTATACGATTCAGAATATATTAACTCTAAATTTCTGTCAAAAAAATATTTTTACTCCTATAATTTATATTTAAACAACTCATAAGATATAATATATCAAATTCACTATTGAATATTACAATAAAGTAATCAAATAATAATTTAAAATAAATTAATAAACAATATTAAAAAAGAAAATAATCTCGTGCACAATACAGGCTAAAATACTAGTATGTTGTTATATTTAGGGACAAAATGTTTGTTCAAAGAGGACGGGATAGAAGAAATACTAATTTTGGTTAAAATTTTCCCGTTAAAAAGTGGCACTCTTTGTTGTATAAAATTTTCCTACATATAACTTTTTTTTTTGGTACAATCCTGTATATAATTCTAGTTACTACTAAAATGACATTTATTTAATTTTTCTGAATTTTAAAGTTTTTGGATATTCTTTTACAAAAAATGTTAAAAGTTATAAAAAAATCTAATGTTTAAAATTTATAATAATCTTGTTACGAATGATGATTGATAAAAGATTGATGTTATATTCAAAAAAATATTAAAGATATTTCAAAATTAGGTCTATTAGAGACAAAAAACGAAACAAAATTTTGGTAGGATGAAAATATTTAATATTTTTTTTTGAAAATATTTAATTTTAAAGATTAAAATTCACTATATTTTTAAGGACGAAAAAAACTTATTTAACTCTGATCTTTATGTATGGCTAGTATATATAAATTTCTTAAGATCACATACATTTATTTTGTGTAAAAAACACATATAGAACTCAAAGTAACAAATGTGGGAGCACACTAAGATCATGGATTCATGTTGAACAATCCATTCCTATTTCTTTTTATATTATGCACATAGCAAAGACAATAGATAAAGTATTTGAAAGATGTGCAATGAGGGTGGGGAAAATAAGTTGGTCAAATACCTCAAAAAGTCTAAGACTTGGTAGTTTTACCAATAGAGAAAAAGTCCAAAGCATCACGTGAAGTATCGGATTACAAGTCACAATCTTGTACAAGAAAAGCTTTGCCCACCAATTATAATAGCTATCCATAATACAAAGGAAAAAAGGGAAATAAAAGAGCAAAAACAAAGCTACTTGCATATGTTACTATCACACTTATTTTTTCTTACTTTTTAGTTTTTAACCATGTAGAAACAAAGCCTTCTATCTGTTTTTATTAAATAAATAAAAGTAAAGAAAACAATAATATTAAGTAATTATAATCAAATTATTCTCACCTCACTACCAACATGGTCTCGACACAAATAATATATACTTGAATTCTTTAATTATTTGATCACAACTTCAACTTTTAATCAATGCGTATGGAAAAATATTTTATTAGAAGATGTCAACCCTTTAAATAGTTTAGTACCAAAAAATTTATTCTCACACCCGCAAGGGTATCTAGTATTCCCAAATTTAAGTGTAGCACACATTTACGCATTGTAAACAATCCCTACAATTAACCTGAGATCGAACGATTCATATTACATCTTAATAAAATCGGTTAAAATGATCTTTATCAATAATTTAATCAGACGGTGAAGATTACAAACTATGTGACGAAGTTACTGCAACAATTCTATCTTCCTAAGTCCTAACTAGCACATTGCATGCACATTTAAAAAGTACATATAGTACATTACACATAAGTCCAATATGGAAGGTTACAATTCAAAATATGAACCTTCAGTTTTATGCAATTAATTTAGACCACAAATTGATAAAAGGAAACTCTTTTTGCTTGTGTTAGTCAAACAGAAAGTGATTGATCAAGCCTTTTATATGAACATTGCATTTAACATTCAATAGCTAGGGATATTGGTCAAGCTAATGGAAGATATCTATATGGTGATGTGATGATGATGATTATAAATGTCCTTCATCACATGCAGTTAATGTGATACAGATGTTCAAATTTTTTTCTCATCCTCTGGTTTCTATAAGAAGAGGCCCTAATAATTCATAGTTCGGGGCGAGTTCTGACATCGTAATTCCATTCTCTTCTTAAATACAGTTGTAAGGGATCAAATCTCCTACTAACTCAAGCGTCAATCACTATTGGACCAATTATTGCTTGGTTACATATGTTCAATTCTAATCAATTTTATTTTTTCAACCCTTTGAAAATTTTCCTCTATCTAATTAATTTATTACCCTCTTAGACAACACTATTACTATACACTCACTACGCAATATGTTTTGTAAGTATTAATGTGACCCATCATTGTCCCATATGTAAGTAAGGTCCACTTTTAGGCTGTAATTTTTAACTTTAACTAAAACACGTTTAATTGTTCCATCTTAATGAAACATATGCTGCCACCCAACATTGTTTCAAATAATTGGATTGTCAAATTTAATAATGTTTTGTCATGGATTATACAACTTATCCTTGATTAATCAATTGTTTTCTCCTAAAACATCTTTAGGGGAGCATTTGTGTGTCAAGGTTTGAGGTTTGGAAACATGAAAAGCACACAAAATTTGATTTATTTAATTATACATGAAAGATGATTGACTTGATATTATTTTAATCAATTAAAAGGTCCTAAATTTTTTATTAGCATGTAGAATTCAGTTAATAGAAAAATTATATTATACTACATATATAGATTGAAGTTTGAACTCTAAATTTCTCGCTTATTCACGGGTTGAGATCCTCTACCGTGTTATTTGCATTGGAGGGACTAAAGTGTACATCTTGGCCTTTTAGTAACATAAACACCTTGGAGCAACCAAAAAAAGAGAGAATCTCCATCCCTTATTCACCTAAAGAGGTGAATTTCTACCTTATTTGATCCAAAAAAAACTTAGCATATTGTATTTCAAAAAGCAAATTCTTCATTAAGTCGGTGACCGTTAAATAGAGACGACTGAACGAATAGTGCAAATTCAAACAAATTTTTATATCTTTTGAAATTTAAAATTTTAACTTTAAAATGTAAACCGTTCGATCTTAATCAAACGTTCATCAATATAGTAACTACATAAATGCCGGAAGTGCATGGAATTCACATTCTATATATAATTGAGTTATAATTAATTTGTCATATCAAAAGCAAAGTTGACAATTAGTGTAATTCTACTAATGATTTGATGAAGAGTATGTGTATAGTCGATGAGTACTACAACTACAAGTAAGATGTAAATGATTACAATTGTTGAGAGTGGGGTTGGTTGATGATGATAGGGTCTTTAGCCAACAGGGAACTGAAAAGGACCAACAATGATAGAGAGGTGGAATAGGCATCTAGTGCTGTGGTTGAAGACAACATGACTGAGATATGTGGGGTAACATTAGATTGAGACATTGTATCATTCACATATAAAGTCTCCCTTTACTCTATGTGTAGGAGAAGGGAGATCTTTCTTCTCTAACTACAAAGTTTTCTTTGTGCACCTATATCATAGAATTGAGGAGACTATAAATTAAATGGTCAATGAATAATGTCTGTTCTTATTTTTAAGAATGAAATAATGATTAAACTATAACAATGTTTTATTAAAATTTGTGTTTTTAATTTAACTTTTAAATTTTTTATCAAATGAAATGCACAAACTTTAAATACAATATTAATTACTATTTGGGTCATGTTAACGTGTGCCTTAAGGGCACATGTTAAGGATTCTACAAATAGTAATTATGTCTAGAACAAAGCATCTTTTTACATTCTTAACACGTGCCGTAATATGATCCTTTATTTAATAATTATTGATTAAATAAAAAAAATACAAATGAGATTAATTTGTATTAAGCTAACGTCAATTATTTTTTTTATTAGGTAGCCTAACGGCTAGAAAATTCATCCTTTAAAAAGTAAATAAGTTGGCATATCGAGTTCAAACTCCAATACCTGCACAAAAGTGCAATGTCCTTTACTGATTGAGCTAAGTTCATGAGGACTGCTAACGTCAATTAACCGTAAAGACAAAGAGAATGATAATTTATTTATTTTTAAAAAATATTGTAAATAATAGTAAAATTTAATTAATGTTAAATATTGAACCATGATGAACCACTTATGAAGGTGATCTACCATATCACTCATCTTGAGAATGATAGTTATACATATGTAAATATATAGAGATTTTGATTTATTTATAAAGTTCAAGATGGCTGAAGATCTCCCAATTTCTCCAAGAAAATGGAGAACACAATTTATGGAAAGGTTCTAGGGGAGCCTCAAAATTGATTTTTAGATTATGTAAAAAGTGTTCTAGCACGTAATGGAGAAGCAATACTTTTATGTTTTGAGTGCGACTATTCGGAAGGAGAATAATTGATGAGTTTTTGGACTAGAGATAAATTGAAAAAATAGGTGATTTTGCAAGCATATAGGTGAAGAAATTTGATTTTGCTTTGCGATTATATCAATATTCTAAGTGAAAGTACACTTTTTAGAATTAATATAAATAGACGTTGAAACAAATTTTAAGATCATTCTTTAAATGAGTCAAAAAAAATGATCATTCTTTAAATTCTTGGCAAAAAAAAAACAGAGAGAAAAAGATCATCGATCAATTCTTGAAACGACACAGAGGAGATTAACAATGAATATCATGTCATTTGTCGAAAAAAAAATGTACAACGAACGATATGTGTAAACATATTTGAAACTTAGAAAGTATATGATCGATTAGAAGGAAACGTTCATATATCTAATTCCAACACAACCTTTTATCTGTTAAATTTCACAACCTCTACAATAAATAATATCTATAGTAATTATTAGTTGAACTACACTTACAGAGATTAACAACTATTTTAATTATAGCTATGAAATTAAAGATAAAATTATATCTTTAGTTTTAATTTCGTTGATAAATTTCGTTGATAAATGAAAAGCAACACTAATGATATCAAATTCCATCATAAATCTTATTTAAAAATAATTCATTGAAATATACTTGGGCATTTAAGATGAATTATGAAAAGTTTTTTCAATGAATTATTTAAAAATAATTAAAGTTACTTGGGCATATTATTTTTAAAGTTACTTGGGCATATTATTTTTAAATGCCCAAGCAACACTAATGATATCAAATTCCATCATAAATCTTATCAAATTCCATCATAAATCTTATTTAAAAATAATTCATTTAAGATCATTCTATGAAAAGTTTTTTTTGAAACAGAATGATCTATGAAAAGTAACTCTATTTATTCAAAATTCATGCTATTTAATCTATTCAAGTAATTGAAATTGTATAAGAGCCTGTTCCATTTTGTTCATATCGTTTTCTTAATAAAGAGATATTTATTTTAAATTTATAAGATAGATATTCTGTTTTCTAAACTATCTTAATAATTATATCACCAACAAAAAAAAATCTTAATAATTATATGAATTATTTTCCACAAAGAATGGTTTAAAATTAACACGATGTCATTTCATGTCAAACCTCATCACTTACATTTTGTTATTCTTTTCATCACTACATAAATAAGAAAATTGCTTTACAGAATGGATCACATGGTGGTATGGTCAAAATGTAACTAAAAATTTCAACATATGACAATGGGGGAACACATTTTCTTCAAAGTATACATATATATTCTCGTTCATGCTTATAGTACTAGTTGATTTTTTTTCATTAAATTCTTTATCCACTCATCAATTCAAAACCCAGGCCCATCAATAATATTCTTTGAGTTCCAAATAAATGATATTGATTGATGATCATGATTCCAACATATCACGTTAATCTCCTCTGTATCGTTTCAATTTTTCGGATATTAATATTCAGTTAAGAATAAATTGTTTGAATGCATCTAAATTTTCGGTTGAACTTCAAATATTTAAGATTTTTTTCTCGAAAAATGAAAACGTTTTTCGAGATAAAACATGGTACAAACTAATTATTAATATGTTTTTGTGGTGTGACAAACATGGTACATGCTATGCTACGGTGTTATATGAGATTTTAGGGATATATACGTACCTTCAGAACTTAATAGATTGATATATCCAATTAGGCTGTAAAGTTAGTGGGACATGGCCCAAAATATAGAATTGACCCTACTTTCATTGATCCCTGACGTTCCCACATCTTGCATGTCTCCCAAAAAATGGACCCCTATTGAAATATAATGCAGTGGTTGGTGACGATAAATGTTGCAAACCATAGTGCAAAACATGACATGAAAACAGGAAAAAGAATAATTAAATACTCCCCCACTCCTTAGTGCAAAGCTGCTCTCTTTGCTCAATTACAAAACAAAAAGAGAAAGAATAATAAGGTAGTTTTACTAGTATTCTTCAATTATTGTAAATTGGAAATGCAACTTGCCCAACATTTTAGATCAATCACCTAAAAATGGATCGTAGTTTTAAATCTCGATTGTTGATTTATAAATTATTATAATTGAACGATTCAGATTACACATTAATTAATAAATTCAACTATAATCAATCGTAGACGGTTAAGAACAATAACTACGTGTAATTCTTATCTCATAGTAACTATAATCAATCTGTTGAACTCTTTGTTATTGTATGATGCTAGAGATTTTACCTCCCAGCTTTCTTTCTAATTAATGAAAGGCC
Source organism: Trifolium dubium (assembly GCA_951804385.1). NCBI lineage: Eukaryota > Viridiplantae > Streptophyta > Magnoliopsida > Fabales > Fabaceae > Trifolium > Trifolium dubium. The sequence continues at coordinate 29,524,368 of OX638069.1, read as the reverse complement.
TCCATTATCAAAAAAAAAAGAAACCAAGACTCATCACATCTTATTGTGAAATGTGTAGATGGGAAAATAAGTTCCATATTTTTTTAAGCAAAAACAAAATTTTATTAAGAAAGTACAAATATACTTTAATACTACAAAAACACTTAATACTCCCTAATACAGTTGTTTTTAAAAAAGTTTCAAATTATAAGTCATTTTATAATATCAATAAAATATTCATTTAATTTTTCACACAAGAAAAAGAAAAAAGAGAGTACATAATTCACACAAAAAGATTGTTTATCTAATTCAACTCTTAAGTGCAAGAGGTCGACACAAAAGAATTACAAGAAATTTTAATTTTAAGAGTTCAACAAAAGATAATTCTAATTTCTACCATTTTTTGTGTTCCTCAAAAGAGTTACAAACGTCTAATCGCCTATAACATGGTGAACAAATGTTTACATTTTGGTTGAAAAGATGCACATGATATATTTAATATCTTGCAAATTGCAATGTCTCAAATAACATTAGCTAACACATGAAAGAAAAAAAAAAAGCAGCTGGTATATTGATGATAAAATCAAATATTCTTCTATATATGTACCAACCTAAGGCTGAATAATCTTTGACCATATGCTTAAAAAATTTAATCTTCTATACCAATATTGGTTAGGTTGCGGTAGGGCATACAATAATTACAATGTAAAATCAACTTTCTAGAAGTTTCAAAAGTTACTTGATATCAATTTCAGTTTATCCCACTTAGTATATTACCAAAATACTAAACATTAAAGCTTTCCCCTCATAAAAAGAATTTATTTACTCACAAAATAAACATGAACTATACTATTCCAAGCACGAGGAAACACTATAAATAGTGTTCAAGTTGAGCATAATTGAAGATCAAACATAACTTTAAAATTATTTGGTTGGCAACAATTTTTGAATGATTTTGAAAGTTAGAAATGATCCTGTCATACCCCAAATTTTACCCTCCACTTTTGATACATATATTTTTAAGTTCATTCCAATATCAGCAAAATGCTTGTAGTTGAGTTGGCAAGGGTGGGGGCGCGCGTGAGTTTGTTTAAGTGCAAGGTCAGGGGTTCAACCCCAACCTTTGACAATTTTTATTTGTTTTTAGTTTTGTTGCTGAAACATCTTCTCTAGCTCGTTTTTTTATTTTCTTCTGTATTTTTTTTGGTCCAAAATAATATGGAATTATATTATTTATTTTTACTTTTGTGATCAAAATATATGAAAGAAAAATACAAAAACGTGTAAAAGCCCATCAAGGACATATTTTTGAATCAAATTTTCTTCTCCTTGGCCAGCAAGCTAAAATTACACTGAAAATTCTATTTCCATAGCAAATCAACATTAAAAACATAAGAAATCTTCTCAGACTAGTTACAAAACAAATCTGACTGAGATTTGTTACGAATTTTCAACCCTAATTCTAGAGCTATAAATAGGAGCTCTATTACACAGAAAAAACACAACAGAAATACAGAGCAAAAAACCAGAGAAAAAAATCACACTGCCTGAGGAATCAACTCACGCAGCACCCCTAAACCCCTAAATTAATTTTTCTACACACTGTAGAAAAATTAATACTCGTATAAGCCTTCTCCAGTCACAGTAGCAGAACCTCGTAGAAGCAAAAAAAAGCACCGGTCAAAATCGGATCGAAAAATAGCGAAAAGCAAAACAGAAACAGAATCGGGAACAAATACTTACGCGACGGGAGTTCACGGCATACCAGGTTGGTTCACTTTGATCCTTAGTCATGTAGAACTTTTATTTTCATGCTCGTGCACCTACTGTGATGCTGCCTAGCCATTGTGTTCATATTGTTGATTAGGGAATACTTTCTGTCACACATAACAACACATAGTAAAAGCAAAAATAGTAAAAAAAGACTTAAAGAAAAAACACAAAAAACAAGCACGGATCTAAAAGAGTTTTGGTCAAAATTTGGAAGTTCGATTTTCTGTTTTGTGGGTTTATTTCCGGGATTAGAAATTAGAGTCAAGGATTAAAAGGAAGAGAACAGAATCGAAGAACAGTAAAAGAAAAAAGCCAGACAGATCCGAAGCCAAAAAAATAAAATTAAAAAATTAGGTTTTGGGTTTGGGAATTTTGGGTTTAATTTTGGTGTTTTGATGGTTTAATGGGTGTTTAAAGGTTTGATTTCACATTAAAAAGTATTCAAAACAGAATTTGAGGTTTGATTTTGGGGTAAGGAATGAAATAAAAATGGATGAAGTTCTTCACAAATGAAGAACAATGAAGAACACAAGAGAGAGAAGAGAGAGAGTTCGGTGGGTGAGAGAAGGAAGAGAGAGAAAATTGTGAGAAAAATGAGAAATTTTTTGAAGAAAGTAAACATATACTCCCGCCGGATCGTGTGCCTGCGCGTGCACGGCAACTATCATACTCCCCTCCGTTTGATCAAGATCAAACAGCCCCTGGCGCGCGCGCGTTTGGGCTTCTAATGTGGCTTAGGCCCAATTTCTTTTTTCTGTTTTCCCCCAATCAGACTACTATTTGCACCCCCCTGTTTATGCTATTTGCACCATTCTGTAAATTCTATTTAATGTGTACAATCTATTTATTAAATTCAAATCTGATTTAATTATTTAGGTTAATTTAAAATGTAAATTATTTTTCATGTTAATTTTAGGTTCTTATATTGACTAAAAACAATAATAAATATGTGGATTAAAAAAGAGGAGGCGGATGCACATCCGTTCGCTTCTCGATTAATTGGGGGCTTAGTGCACACTTTGTCCGACTTTTAATCGTCTTCCACTCAAACCATATAAAACATTAAAAAATAGAAACCAATCAAATTAATACTTTTCACCTTCGGGTAAATTCCTAAAAAACACCTTATGAGGTAAAATAAAGTTCTTTCATAAAAGACACAAACCAACCCAATACCCCGAACTACGGAGCTCTGATTTCTCATTGCACTTGAGAATACGTAGGAGCAGGATTTGATATCTTGTCGAGCCAAATAATAAAAAACTCAATCTTTTTCTCATTATTTTGTAAATATCTTTAATAAAATAAAACAATATAAAAAAATAAGTAAACAAACTCAAAAAGCCCTAAAATTAATTAGGAGGTTCCCGTTGAGTACAACGGATGTGAGGGGTGCTAATACCTTCCCCTTGCATAACCAACTCCCGAACCCTAAGATGGTTGCGACGACCGTCCCCTTTTAGGTTTTATCAATATTTTCCTAATAAAAATAAAATTTGGTGGCGACTCTGTGTCATACCGAGTGTCCTAAACACTCGGGCGATTTTCGCGGCGCGACAGATCCGATTTCAAAAGATTTTTGATACAGATTATGTGATTCATAATATAAAATTACATGTGTTGTGGTTGTTAAAAATAAAATTCAAGATATTTGATAGTTTTTTTTACATGTGGGATTTAAACCCTTTAATTTGTTTAGGGAAAACGTGAAATGCTTCTTAAGAAAGTGTAACATCTAATTTTTAGAATTTCTCTATATAATTTAACTTTTGTCCGACTTCTTTATTGTGCACATTTGTACGAATAGGAAGTGTATTTTATTTTAATATATGTGGCTCTTTGGTGGAATAAAAAAAGAAAATTGATGTATAATTATAGTCTAATGTAATGAACAATACTGGCTTGAGAACAAGTCTAAATAAAAAGCATTTAGACACGCACACATCAAAATACATATATAACTTATTTATTTTAAAATTTATTATTTAATTACTTTATTTTTCTTTTACTATTTCATACTTATGTATATATTTAAATGATATGTTTTATTATTTAACCTTATGTGCAAGTGCAAGCAAATATTGCTAATAGACGGTGGTATCCATGGATGGAAGAAACATAACGTTAAAGATTAGCCGATTACTTTTGATTCGAGATCGAGAGTTAGTGTTCAGAGACATTATATTAGGTTGGATTGGTGTATTATCTGTGGTCAGAAAGTTAAGAGTGTCTCTCTAAAAATGAGATTAGAGTTGTACCTCTATTAGGTGGTGTCTGTTTTAGTATTTTAATTTCCATTGGTGTTCCGCCTATATACGACACCTCTATCTTGTAATTTCTTTTCTACCGTTCTCTGTTCATCTTGTGCGGTAATATGGTTATTATTAATAAAATATCTTTGCTGTTCAAAAAAAAAAAATAAGGTTAGGCCAACAACATGTTCCACATCAATTGTACTATTCCTTTACCTTCTCTTTATTTATTATTTTTTAGGTTTTAACCCTCTAGATTTATAAGAGAATGAGATTTTCGTAATTCATAGTTCAACTACGAGGTAAGTAAAATCTGATCAACAAATTGTTCCACCTAAAAATTGAATCCAAATTCTTTTGAAATTTAACTTCACTTTCTGCAACATTCAGTTTATGAGAACAAGTGTTAGTTCCTGCTGCTACAAAATTGCCTTCTTCATTCCTTAAACACCATCCCCATCCAACAGCTCCCACATGTGGCGATATGCTTGCATCAACGTTACATTTCAGCCAACCATAACCCGGTTTTTGCCACTAATACTACTGGTGCATGTGCAGCAGCTCGCGGATTTGCACCAGATATCGCAGCATCATGCATTGTTGGAGAAGCATCGTGTATCCTATCTACTCTTTGGCGTTCTCGGTTGACAGCTCTCCAATCCGCGATCATGTGTAATGCTCTAGTTGCAACACCTTTTTCCGTTTCCCGGACGTTGTTCCACACCCAATTGTTTCGGTATTGCCAAATGCACCACACCACGATGGCTACCTTTCTTGCTAAGTGCTCGGTTTCTGTCCTGCATATATCAAATAAAATGGTTTTCACATCAGAACCAGCGTTTATTCGCGGGGCTATAACCTCATTCAATCCCGCTTCGATGCACACTTGCCGACTCTCACTACACCCAAACATAACATGCCAATCATCTTCATTATTATAGCTACAAAAAGGGCACTCACTTGGGCACGGCACATACCTTTCTCTCAACCTTGCACGCGTTGGCAAACAACCCCGACAGATTCTCCACAAAAGGTGTTTTGATTTCGGATGAGCTTGTACATTCCATAAGGCCTTCCAGTCCCATCCTCACGGTGGTACTGCCCCATTAGTGTGTGCTTTATAAAATGATGGTACCCACTTTTTACTGAGTAAATGCCATTGTTCTCAAATTTCCAAATGATCTTATCATCCTTCACTTCCTCTAGAATTGGTGTAGTAATGATTTCTGCCGCTACTATCTCGGAAAAAAGAGATTGGATGTGGTGAATATTCCAAGCTTTTGTATCATGTAATAACAAATCACTAACATAAAGATCATAATATTACAAAGTTAGTATTCTATATTTTTAAAAAAAATTGAGGAAGACATATTTTTTAGTGGTTTGGTTGAAGCGGTTCATGTACAACCCGTGTAGGTTGAGGATGTTCATACTCTTGATCTAGCTATTAGCTAAGAATAATATAATCGAAGAGTGGATTCATTTTGGACTTGTTGATCAGTGCATTTTGGCACAAAATAATTTAGCATATTAACAGTCTTTCTATTATAATATTAAGTTTTTACTGTATTTCTAGGTCTTTGGTCACAATTGAGCTTTAATGAATTTATATGACTAATTTCCGGATTTAATTACATATTGACACATTCTCATTGCGCATAACATAACTTGAGCTAGGAATATCATATTGAGACGTGCTAAAATGCGTTGAAAAGCTAAGACAAAGAGCTACAACTTTCATGTGGAGGCCGAAACCCATTTCATAGCTAAAATGGGTCATAGTTATACGTCAATGTCCCAAACTTAGGAAGAATAATTATTTTTAGCACAACTTATGTTTTTTCGGCCCAATTGTTTTAAGGCTTGTTTTCTTTGCAAAATAAATAGAAAAATATCAGCCCTAGATATGTATGATATTCAGTCATTCACGAAATAAAATAATAGGATTTGGCTGAAGTTTATGGAGAACTAAAAACCCTAGATTGATCCATCGTTAACGGAAACTCGTTTGTATGTTCTTGAGGTTTGATGCTTAATATACAATTTTCTTCATATAACTATTGTTATTTTATATCAGTTTTACATTCTTTTAATACTCTATGCATGAATTTGTTGATGCTTAATCTGTTCGAGATTGTGTTTTAAAGTTATTCCAATCAATTTAACACTTGTTTAAATTTATTCGAATAGGAAACTGATATGGACTATAGCGCTTAGCAATAGGGTTGGCCGAGTCATATGTTATGATGTCAACCGTGTTCAGTGACGCTTGTTCATTGTCTACAGTTGGCTTAACGCATTCTTTGCTTAATTGAATGAACTCACACGAATCTAATTTCCGCTTGTTTAGTCAGTTTTGTAACCAGCCAGCCATAGATTTTAAAGGAATATATTTTAGAACCAGTGATAGACATAATAACAGAGGTTACCTAAATCAATGGATCGATCATCTTTTATTAATTGAATTTCACTACTCTTTATAATCTGTTTTCATAAACCGAAACCCCCTTATTTATATTTTTAATTTGATTCTGATATTGTTAAACTTCGAACTAGAGTCCTTGAGAGACGACCAAGGTTAACCGTCTTGTACTACTTTTAAAACATTTAATAAATTATTTTAACCACGGAACGACAGTGATCACTTGCGGATTTTTGGTTCCTGGAGTGATGCAGTGACAAACTCTGACATCATTCAAGATTCCAATCTTTGTACGGTACAACTTCTACCAACGTCACTGCTTCTGATGCTGTTATAAATATCCGTGTTACTCATGACTTAGAGATTTTGAGTTGGAAGGCTAATGAGGTTGGCGCCATGAATTGAGGCATAGGATGTAGACTGATGAAGAAGAGAATGCGGCAGCTATTAATTATTTGAAGAACCGCTCTGTTGATATGGAGGAGCCTTTTATTGAGGTTGTATCTAAGGCTAAGAAAAAGAACTCGTAGACAGTTCACGTTCATAATACCTGTTTTAAAGAAAGAAATTGGTTGTAGTCTGGTTACCTTCTTTGTTCTTCTTATGCTGCGTTTGTTTTTCTTTTTTTATATTTTGTTTTACTTTTCTTTTGTTGCTCTCTTTGTTAAAAAGGTTTTGGTGCTTGCCCTAGCTCCTTCTCTTTATTAAAAATATTATTTAAAAAAATTGACAAAATCTAGGAAAAAAAAGATCGTAGAGAACACTTGATATCACATTTGTGTCAACTTGGTGTCTTACGATAACACACTAGAATGAGTGAAAAATAATTGACTAAATTACTATTTTGATCCCTTAACTAAATTTTTAGTTTTATTTTAGTCCTTTAATTAATAAAAGTTGTATTTAAGTCTTTTAATTATATTTTTGGTAGTCAAATTAATCCTTTCTATTTTTCTTTAAATAAAAGCCTTTAGATCATGTAAGTCTATTAATTATCTCTTATCTTAGACCATCAACACCTAATTTTATTTTATTTTTCTTCAAATTTGTATTTCTTTGTTCTTCGTCTTTAACATTAGTTAATCATATCAAGAAAGAAAACAAAAGAGAAAATTAATATTAGCTAGAAAAACAACTTTTTATACTTTGAAGATATTGATTGCACATATTTTAAGACAAAATTTCTATATTAATATAAGTGTCCCGCTGCAACATTTTCATTTTTTTTTTACAAACATTTTTATTTTTTAAAATAAATAATATAGACAGTACGTACGTTAATGTTAGTACTACTATTATATATAGTAGCCAATGAGTTTTAGCAATGGAGTAGTCACTATCTTACTGCAACTGTAAGCGACGTCAAAGGTGGTGAATTGTTGAATGAGAGAGTAGAATTAATAAGAACATGTACTTATATTAAAGGACTGTCACCAAACCAAACCATCTCTCTAGTCTCTAGAGAAGAAGTGATTAAGGGTAGGGTCCCCCACATCCATGTGATTTTCACGTGATATTATCACTTATATCAACATGTGCCTTAATGAAATTAGAAAAATTAACACATTGCACCCATCACCAAACTTGGGTTTTTGTCAAAAATGGATCTATAGTTGTCTTTATGAGGTAGTATGGATTGGCAAAATCCAACATTTTGTTTTAGTTTAATTAGGTTTATAACTTATTGCACTATAAAGTCGATTGCAAAATGTCTAAATTTGATGTTGTTCAATACTTTCAACGTAAATTAGTGCGATGTTAGAAAAATATCTAATTGAAAAGAGATTCTATCATCATGTTCGTCATTATGTTGATATTTGTTCCAAGATCAATCCCAAAGGCATACGCGTATGTTGCACTACCATCACACCTAGTCAATCATCTCGTGACTTTTCGATTACAACATAGATTTTCCAACGGATTTTTCACCCATTATATTCTTCCAAATCGCTTATTAAAAATAACACCTCATTCAAATAACAACTTGAACATCAAAATATTTACAGATACAACATTTTTTTTGTCAATTTCAATCACACCAACTACGGTCATCGTTCTTGGTCCACCTCAGACAAATATTGTTCATATTTAGTTAGAATGCTAAATACTTTACATGGGTATGCAAAAAAAACAATACTAAGATAAAGTTAAATTAGAGATGAATATTTAGAAAGAAAATTTTCATCTTTCTCTCAAATGTATATAGTTAGTGGAATCTCTTTCCATAGTCTCTATACGTGGTTGAAACAGATCTTCAGTCTCTTTCCATGTATGTATGTGTGTGTTCATTATCACTATCATCAAATATATTGCCTGCTCACCACATCCGTACAAATCCCATTATTTCCATGATTGGTTACAAAATCTTCCATGATAACCACAAATTCATTCTCATATACCTTCCAACACCTTTAATCAAAAAAGCTTTAGAAAAAAGTTTGGGCTTATATATTTTACTTTTGATGGGCCAATAATATGGGTTTTGGGAAACTCATGAATAGTCACTACCACCCTTTTTCCTTTACTAATTTGTGATCCCAAACATACAAAGAGTAAAAACTAATAAAAGAAACATATTTTTTTTAGTTATTCGTTACAACTGTTTAATCTAAATCAACGATCGATATAGTAGTAGGTTGTTGACGATTTCGATCGTTTATTTGAGATCAAACGATTTAAATTACATGGCATGTAAATAAATCTTAAATGATTTCAATTATTGATTTAAGATTGAACGATTCAAACCAATGATTGTAAAAAATTTAGTTTAGATATTGGATATCACTAGTTACTAGCTAGCTAGCTACACTACATTAGATCCCAATTAACTTTCCTAGGGAAATATGACCAAAAAAATCTTAACAAAGTCTCAAGCATATTCCAAAAGACTAGATCTTGTTATGTCAGGCACTACTTAGCATCATGTCATTTTTCTTTTCCTTTCTTAAGGCAGACAAAGAACAGTGCAAAGGAACAGCATATTTTTTGGAAAATCTTCATTTCAGGTCTATCTTAATTGACTATCTACTCAACACTATATAGTACAAAAAAATAAAATAAAATGTAACTGTTGATAGATGGGGACCAAGCATAACACTTTAATGTGTCGTGTTCCAACCATTACAAGTAAGTAGCAAAATTTTCTTCCCTACTCTTTCAACTATGCTTTTCCCTTCTAGTTTTACTATATAGACCACTCATTTCATTCATTCCCAATATACTCTTGCAAACTTGAAGAGATAACATTTATTAAAGTGAGTGGTAACTTTTTTCAATAGGACATGTGTCCCACATGTGGTACCATAGTCTATCTATATACTATATAGTAATAATTTAATGGAAAGTGTAGACATGTAGTTAGTTATTAATATATGATTGATTTGATTCTAATTTTCCTTTGGTGGTATGTGCCTGTTAGTCTATGGTTTGATCACTTTCACAGCTATATGTATAGTAGAAACCGTGAAAATGATTCAAATAATTCATATATCTATCTTTATTTTGTAAAATTATATTTGCTTAAAGTTGAGTTTGAATTATTAACCTAGTAAGTGGTAGATATTTGAATCCTTAAACCATTTAGGCTTTGTTTGCGAGTTTGGAGAGGAGGGGAGGGAATGATTTTGAAAAAAAAAAAAGAAACAAGTGGGAGGAATAGAGGAGTTTGGGAGGGGAGGAGTTTGGAGGATTATTTTTTCTTCATAACACAAAAACCTCCCAATTTGGTGGAACTCAAAAATTGTGTTGGATGGGGGTTTGGAGGGTTTATATGAATTCTTTAAATTTAATTAATGTTGTTATAATATTCTTAAATTCATAATATATTAATCATAAGTATTTATTTGTCATTCTCTATAAAAAATACTTTCTCAAAAAATGTTAAAGATTTCTCTATTTTTCTCTCTATTTCCCTCCCTCCAAAGCCCTCCCCTCCCTTCCCCTCCAAACTCGCAAACAAAGCCTTAGTCATAAGTTCAATTACGGCTCTGTACGTGTATGAAAAATCATTTGTTAGAAGAAGTCAGTCTCTTATAAATAGATTTCAATATGTCGAGTGATTAGTTTTCACAGTTACGCGTGGAGGGTACTTTTAGTTTTTTTTTAAAAAGGTTGAGTTTGAATATGATGTCTTTAATTAATTTTGTCATTAAGTGTAGTGACAATAAAAATATTACAAACAAATTTCATTTTATCTAAGTTTGGTCTCTAATTGCCTTACTCTCTTTATTTTTGAGTAATGAAGTGAAGTATTTGCATATTAAAATATTTTTATACTTAAAGCAAGATTTTATTAAAACATTTTGATTTTAATAATTTATATACTAAAACTCAGGGTACTGGATAGGACAACTTTTGTTGTACACTGTTTGATTTAAAAATTGGTTATAGGATTGGACAAAACAGACAGTAAGAGACAGGACAAAATTTACTAAACCACAACATAACTTTTTGTCCACAACACAACTATAAAAAATACGAAAATACTATTTTTATTTTCAAATATAAAGAAAATTATTTTCTTATCTTTCTTTGATACAATTTTGTTCTATATCCTGTACTATATCTTATTTTGTTCTGTAATATCTTGTTCTATCCTGTACTATTCGATCCAGTATTTACTATCTTGCGAATCAAATGCACTCATAGTTAATCGTTAATTTGAAGTATTTGTTAGTAGTCAGTGAATGTTCATAAATATGTTGCATGGATGTCATCAACTTAGGACATAATATAGTCGGAATACAAAATACCAGCTAATCACTAAAATTGTATATATATCAGAAGTATAATCATCCAAGATATAGTGAGATATACATTAGGGAAGTCTAGTCACAAGAGTCTTTTTATTTTTCACTTTTTTTTAAAGCAAACGGGGTGTAGATCAAACGGCTGCAACACCCTAAATATATTAAAAAGAAAATTAAACAAAATACAATATACTGAAAGGACATGAACTTAGCCCAGTCAAACCACAAAAATGCGTTAAAAGGGGATACTAACATTTTAAGCACAACAAAAGTAGTTAAAAATAGAAACAAAAATTCACGCAACACAAGCAATATTCAGCGAACCCACGTACGGACATGATACCAAATAATACATAAAGTATTGTATGATTCTTTACAACTCAAATAGTAAACTAACCACCAACACAGATCAATTCATGTATCAACGGCTCTATGTATGATTTTATTTTCACTTGTTTTTATAACCTTTTATCTTTATAAGCCTTTTTTTTTTCTCTTCTTTTTCTTCACTTGTTTTTAGTGACATGATCGAGTAAGTAGCCTTTTGAACCCAACAAAAAGAAATTTATTTTCATCTGTCTCTTATTTGGGCCGTTGGAAGTTGGAACCCATTTCTCTTTACACTCCTCGTATTTCTTTTGTAAATGCTTTTCACTTATATTTCATTATTCGGATTCTATTTTCCAAAAAAATTTATAGATCGAAATAGTTTGAATTTTATTTAGCAAATTATTTCATAAATTGAAACAGTTTGTATTCTATTTCCCAAAATAATTCAGAAGTTGAATGTTTCCGGATTGTATTGTCCAAACTAATTTATACATTACCTTTGTTCAACCATTCATTCCATTTGAAATATTTATATATATATATATATAAGGTAATTACATATGTGAAAAATATTTTATATTGAAAAATCAAAATATTTTAATTATATAATTACATATATAATTAAAACTTTAGTTTGGAATGTATATATATTTCCCAAACCATATTGTGATGGGGTTTTGAGAATTTGCCTTCTTCTATGAAGAACAAATAGTTAATTTTGGAACCTATTTTTTTGTTTGTATAAGTTAAACACACTTCTTTATTACTAAAACTAGTTTTTTTTTTGGCAGTAAAAGTAAAATTCATTAATTGAAATCAAATTCCATAGGAATTACAAACTGATTGAGATTGAGACTAAAGTCTTTGTAGTTAAAGCTTAACAAGAAACAAACATTAGTAGTAAAAGTGTGACTAGGAGCCAACTGAGTATTGTTTGTTAGATAATGAGTTATTGGGTTTAAGCTATTTAGCCCATTAGATTTAGAGTCTATTAAGTTTTCCTATATAATGTCTTGTAACTATTTAATATCTAAGCTATTGGTATTCTATGAAACCCTAGCACGTTTGTCTTTGTTATTCTCCCCCTGTCTTGTCTCAGTATTATTAACATGGTATCTAGAGCTTTGTTCGATCCACCTTTTTCCATTGGTTTGATTCCGCTGTCAAACTCCCAAGAATTTGAGAACGTGTTGTATACATTAAGATTGGTAATCTCGGTTTGTTTCTCTTTCTCGTATATTTAGTTAATTGCATCAATTGAAATCATTGTTTGAAGTTTGTATGGAATTGAAAAGCATATGTGTTGTTATTGTTAGTGTGTGGGTCACATCTCATACTATTTGCATATGTCCGCCGTTTTCAAATATGATTTTAGCAATTTGTTGGTGAATAATTGAGTTCATGTGCTGAGAAGCTGCCTCTTGATAAATGGGAAATCAACAATTGCTTGTTCTTTGTTTGTCAGTTTTGGTTAGTTCATTTTGTCACGGTTTTGTTCAATTGGATTGATGAAGTTTGGTTCGTTTGTTTCAATTTTAATTTGTATGGACTCAATTGATTGGTTTGATTTGACTTGATTTAGTTTAGTTCAGTCTGATTTTTGTTTATGTTGGTTTGAATTGGTTTTGTTTGGTGAGTCAAGATAGTACTCGCAATTTGATTTTGAATCTGAACCTATTTGATGAACGTCGCATTCTGAATGTGTTTGAATATCTGAAACTCTCAATCTGGTGAGGGAATACTCACAATCTGAAAAATCTGAATCTGGCGAGGGAATACTCACAATCTGAAATTTGAATCTGGTGAGGGAATACTCACAATCTGAAATCTGAATCCGGTGAGGGAATACTCACAATCTGAAAATCTGAATCTGGTGAGGGAATACTCACAATCTGAAAATCTGAATCCGGTGAGGGAATACTCACAATCTGAATTTGAATCTGTCTGAATATCTGAAGCCTGAAAATCTGAATCCGGTGAGGAGATACTCACAATCTGAAAATCTGAATCCGGTGAGGGAATACTCACAATCTGAAATCCGAAGCTGAAGTTTGAATCTGAAGCTGAACTTGGTTAATGTTATTAGTTAATTTAGTTTATTTGTAGGGGTTGAATTTGTAACAAGCTTAAAGCTCAGTAAGCTTCAGCTTGAGGGGTAGTGTTAGCACTTATATTATTTAGTATATGTTTCGTTTGACAAACTCTTGATGCTGCTCGTTGTTGCATCATCATGAGTTTGAGAGGAAGTGTTAGATAATGAGTTATTGGGTTTAAGCTATTTAGCCCATTAGATTTAGAGTCTATTAAGTTTTCCTATATAATGTCTTGTAACTATTTAATATCTAAGCTATTGGTATTCTATGAAACCCTAGCACGTTTGTCTTTGTTATTCTCCCCCTGTCTTGTCTCAGTATTATTAACACTGTTTAGCCAACATCTGCAGACAAGCTTCCAAGGTTGCTGCATCTTTCGCCCATGGTCAATGACAAAGAAGAAGAGAGAATCCACAGTCTTTTTTCCTATCCAGTTACGGATTAAATCGACTACTGCTGCAAGCTCATTTTGACTATAACTAATCTCTATGATGTCAAATTTGAACAAGGAAGTGATTGCAAATATTAGTATCAACAACACCAAGTGGAACTACCAAGCCTTTCTCTTCTAAAAACACAGATCTTTGTTGAAGCATAACAACAAACACCATATAAGCAAGCTTGAACCAAGCCCAAAATAGCCATGGTGGTTTTGGTGGAGGACGAAGGGACACCCAAACAGTAGCTAAAAGTTCAATAGTTGAGAAAAGATTTAAGCAAAAACCTGTTGGTGGTGGTTCTGGTGGCGGGAGACTGAGTGGCTTGAGATTCACAGCAAGTTGGAGGGTCTTCTCAACTTGGTGGTGTGTTGCAGAGTCAGACCTAAGATTAGGAACCCATGTAATCCACCGTGACTGTCGCTTTGCCAACACTAGAGCACCATAAACCGCCGGCGGCGGAAAGTAAGAACACGGACATGGCTCAAAACAGTGGTGAAAGGAAGGACACAGAGGCAAGACCCTATTTGGGGTGAGAAGCCAAGAGAACTTGGAGATAAAGCCAGGATGAACCTGGGGAAAGCCAGGAGAACCTGGGATGAGATCTCCATCAAACCCTAGCCGCAGCAAAGGTTGGGAGAAAGTTAGAGAGAAGTCACAGCTTCTCTCTCTAGAAAACATCCTTTTTAACCTTCACATTGCATTTATTACTAAAACTAGTTTAAACATGCATGTCTCCGTGAACTTAACTCAGTTGATAACAACATCACTTTATATTTGTAGGGGTTGCAGTTCGAACTCTGGATATACCACTTATTCGCCTTAATGTAAAATTTCTACCTACTGAACTATTTGACAAAAAAAACGTATATGTCTAAACTACAATGATTATATAGAAAACTTAATTGTGCCTTTTTTAAAAAAAGAAAATTAAACGTCTAAGATCTTATAAATTTTTTTAAAACAAAAATAGAAAGAAACAAGAATTGGGCAAAAGAATTGAATGTAACAAACTAAACTGTGTTGTTCGTGAACTTTAAACGATTTGAATTTGAGTTGAAAAAAAATTGAATTGAACTTGATCCGAATTTTAAACTGAACCAATATTTATTGAGTTGAGTTGAGCTCACACGAATTCAACTCGACTCTTAATTCATTTCAAGTCTTATTGCTAGCCTGATTCACGTCACAGGAGTACCTTATAATGAATTAGTTGTCCAACACACTAGAAGTGGAAACCTTCAAAAAAAAAAAATTATGTTTGGAAACCTTCAAATTTATAAACCGTAACTTGTTCTTTAATCCATCATTATTCATTATGTCAGAAATAATTAAGGAGACACGGTTTTACATAGGCAGTGGACATGATAATCTAACTCTTCACAATGTAACAACTTTAATCCTTTATCAGAATATTTTATTTCATAAATTCACAAAATTTTATTTGCACACATAATTTAGAGTAATTTTTGTAAGAATATATAAATATAGATAATTGGTACTAATAATAACTAAAACCTAGGTATTAGATGAACCTTCAAAGGGTTCTTCATGACTACTGTGAATTGCAATTTCTCAGCCAAATCAACCTCATTTCTATCCACTTCTTTCCACTCAAAATTCCAAACAAAATTGGCCACAAAGTATTCCAAGTGCAACAATGCTAAACCATAACCGGGACACATTCTCCTCCCAGCTCCAAACGGCATCATCTGAATCTCTCTACTTCCCATTATATCGAAAGTACTATTGTTCATAAATCTCTCCGGCTTAAATGCCATAGGATCATCCCAAGCCGAAGAATCTCTCCCGATCTCAGCCACCAAAAAATTAACCGACGCAAAAGTAGGCACCAAATAACCATTTAAAACAACGTCCTTTGTCGCTCTATGAGGAGCGATGTAGTGTAGCGGTGGATGACGCCTTAACCCTTCCAAAACCACAGCTTTAAGGTACGGCATTTTTTGCAAATCTTTTTCTATAATTTCCTTTTCTTCTTTATTATCACCAATCACCCCTCTAATCTCTTCTACAAGTTTTTCTTGTATATCTTGATACTTCACTAAATTCGCCATGATCCATTCCAACGCGGTTGAAGTTGTATCAGTCCCCGCATTTAGAAACTCGGAACATAATGTGCAAATTTTCCCATCATCAAGTTTGGTTTTTTTCTCTTCCTCCAACAATTCTAAATCTAATAAAGTATCAACATATGACAAAACAAATTCATCACATGACTCATTGACATTGTTATAATCTCCAATTTTCCTTAATCTCTCATCTTTGATTTTCCTTCTAGCATTTATGTAAGGAATCAACAATGCTTCTTGATCACTTCTCAGCTTCAAAAATTCCCTCCATCGATTCCTAAACAATATCTTTGTAATTGGCGGCCAAAAATTCAAGACTTCGTATCTAGAAAAATTAAGAAGCATGATGCGTTGACTTTCCTCGATTTCTCTTATTTGACTCTCATTTAGTTTATCACCAAAACACATGAGAACCAACAAGGAGAACATTCCATATCGAAAATGATCGACTACAAAAACCCCTTCGGAGTTTCCTTCATGTACATTAGTCTTGAGACGTTGTAGAAGAATGTCTAAAACCCATTTGCGCGCTTGCGCATATGACTTAACCTGTGAAGGGTGAAGGATTCTTGAAGTAAGATTGCGTCTTAAGACGCGCCAAATAGGACCATAAAAGTTGAAAAGGATGTCATGTTGGTCACTACTAATTATCTTCATTGTCGGAACAGCCTTCGGGCGATCAGCAAAGATGGTGCTGTTTTGAATTAATGCTTGATGTGCAAGAAACCTATTGGCAATGAAAATATCTGTGTGAGAACCCATTTGCAGAGTGAAAATTGGGCCATATTTGGCATGGAGATTTTCTAGAAGTGCTTTAGGATCTTTAAAATATTGTAACAATGTAAATGTGCCTATGATGGGTACTTTTGGAGGTCCTGGAGGCAGAGGAGATTGAGGGAATAGAAGATTTCTTATGAATTTGAGAATTAGTGAAAGAATTAGGCACAAAAATGTGATCATTAACCATGTTTCCATGTAACTATTCTAATTGTTGTAATTTCTTCTTGTTGTAATTTTTGTAAGATATGTATAGTTTTACATTGGTAACAAGAGAACATTAATAAAAAAGGCATAAATAAAAATATGTAGGGGAAACTGTTAATTTTTTGAGGTGGTAATTAATGGGTATTTCTATAAGAATTGATATAGATAAATATTTTGTTCAGGTTATTTTTGTTTAAGCATTGTGTTATGTTACAATTTGTAATTTTCATTAAAAATCAATGAATTGTAATCAAGTTGTAGATTGATAACTGCAAGTAAGAACATGTAAGGTCGGTTTTATCTATAAAAAATGTAAAAATTAGAGAAAATTGGACAAAACAACACAAACTTTTAAGGTTTGGCATACATGATATTTTGTATTACATTTAGACAAAATATTATTTTGATATTTTAGATAATTTATATTTGAGACAAAAAATTGTGTCGTAATTTAATGATGGACAAAAGTTTCCCGTACTCCAATTTGTATTGTCATAAGAACAGTCTTAAAACATTATAATTGAAATTATTTTAGTTTATTTTTGTTGGTTTGAACCGGTGATCTGTACGCAACTACAGAGACTAATTCTTCGAGTCGGATAGGACCATAAAAGGTGGCTAACTTTTTATTCAAGAGAATTTAACACTGCTGTATTTTCAGGGCTGGTTTTAATCCCCAAATTTTTTTTGTTTTATTCCTTATTTTTTAGGAGATAAAAACGTTCATAATATGTAATTTAATAAAATAGAAGAACAAGATATATCATCTGTAATTTTAATAAACTTCTTGGATTTGAAAAGGATAAACCATAAATAAGAAACTGATTTAAGTTAGTTATTGATAATATTATAAACTTCTAGCTTTGTTAAAATATCTTGGTGGAGGAGGTGATGGGATTTGGTGGTCACGGTGGGAGGCAAATTGTTGTTTTCCTTTTAGCATTGTTGCTATGATATAAGATGGTGGTGGTGGCGGGAGGTGTTGAGGTGGTGGTAAGATGTTATTTTTGGTATGATGTTTGTGGTGCTTGGTGGTGGTGGTGTCGGGTTTGGTGTCCGTGGCAGTGGTATTTCGTTCTGTTGGTGGGGTGTCTTGGTTGGAAGTTTAGGATTTTGTTTTGATTCGTGGTGTTCGGTTGGTGGTTGTTGGTGTTGTGAGGGGAGATGGTGGTGGTTGGAGGTGATGCTGGGTGTTGTGGTGTTTCGTTGTTGTCATGCGGGATTGATTTTCTATGTTACTTAGATTCCCGCTTTCAAGTCTGTTGAGATTTGCAGGATTCTTTTTGAATCTCTGATGGTTTCCAAATCTCTTGAGATTTGCAGGTTTCTTTGTATCTGGTTGATTTTTACCGCATCGATATTGACTGTTTGGTGGAGGTCTGCATGCTGAGATGTATCTTCCTTAGTTTTCATTCTACTGTTGTCTTTCAATTTTGGACTAAACGAGCTGTTCTTTGGATTTTGATGGGCCGAGTAATTTTGATTCGAGTTTGAGAGTTAGCGTCCGATAGCATCTTTTTAGGTCAGGTTGATGACTCTCTGGTGCTTTGAGAGCTGAGAAGTGTCTTCTAAGAATGGGATTAGAAGTATACTTTTTTGGGTGGTGTAAGTTTTGGTATTTTCATTGGTGTTCCGCATATATACGGCACCTTTGTTTTGTAGTCTCTTATATCGGTCACGATTCATCTTGTGTCGAGTTCCGATCATTAATAATATTTTGCCATTCAAAAAAAAAATTATTATAAACCTATTTGATAGTGAGTATCAAAGAAAGAAAACAATATGGTGGTTTACTCAATAAAATATTTAGCATTAGAGTGTGTTTGGATGAAAGAATATTTTGAGGGAGGGAAAATAATATTTTGAGGAAATTCAAATGACTTATACTAAACTATAATGTTCTTATGACTTGTACTAAATTATGTTGTAAAGATAATCATTTTGTAGTTATTTTACTCTTTCTAAAATGAAGTATTTTGAAATACCCTCTAATTAATTAATGTGAATTCTAAAATTCTCTGCATGTCAATTTTATGATTCTCTCATGTTGTTCTTCAATTCACATTTCAAAATTGAAAAAATTTCCGATAAATTTTTCTTCTCAATTTCAAAAAATATGTTGACAACTTTTTTCCTCGATACCCAAAAAAATTCCAAAACTTTAATTTTTCTCAAACTTGAAAAAAAAATTCCGGGAAATCGGAAAAAAATGTCGAGAACTTTTTTTTCTTCTGAAATCGAAAAAATAATCTGAGATATTTTTTTCTTAAAATTGAAAAAAAAATTGCCATCTTTTTTCTTAAAATTGAAAATTTTTGAGAATATTTTTCTGGAAATCGAAAAAAAATTGAAAACTTTACTTCTTGAAATTGAAAAAATTTGAATTATTTTTCGATTTCCTCAAAAACTAAATTAAATTATTTTGTCATTTATTGTTTTATCCAAACAATAAATTTTGAGAATGGAGGAATTATTGTTTAGAAAAAAATGAATCCAAACAATAAATTTTTTATCCAAACAATAAATTTTTTATTCATGTCTAGCATGCTTAACTATGAAATTCTTATTGAATGTGTTACCGAAAAGAAGATGTATTTTGTTGGTATAGATAGTACCAATTAATCATTATAAACATTCCTTCAATAATTGAATCTCATACCTGCGCAACCTCAAAATTCCTCATTCTAATGTGAATTTGGGCTATTATCTAGAAGCTGTCAAATGCCGTTCATTATCAATTTGTCATGCTTTATTGCTTTATGCACCTGTGTTCACTCTCAACCCTCATTGGCATCGGATATTACACTTTAAATTTTAAATTTCTCCATCCAAACATAATACTCTGCCAACATGCAAATATTAAATTGAGGAGCAATATTCAATTGAGGCCTCTGTCCACATGCAAATATTTTTAAAGTAAATAGGATCTTCTTTACTTTATATAAATTATTTTTAATTTGTCACGACTCACAACTCACAAGTATTGGATTTTATATACTCTTGGGAAAAAATAATCTAGTGACCACGTTCCTTTACAAAATCATTATTTTCTCGAACAAGCATACCACTTAATCACTTATCATATAAAAATGGACAAGAAAACTATTAAAGGAAAACAAATAATTATAGTGAAAAACAGAGAAAGTACCAAAAACAAAAATAGAAAGAAGTGAGAAACAGAGAGAAATTAAGATGGTGAACGAAGGAGCAAGTGTAACAGCAGCAATGGTTGCAGCTCAATTCCTGGAAATGGGCAGTAACACATTATTGAAATCAGCTACCAATGATGGAATGAGTACTTTTGTTTTCACATTTTACACAAATCTTTTAGCTCTTTGTTTTCTTCTACCAACCACATTCTTCTACCATAGGAAAAGAGCTCCTCCTCCAATTTCAGCTTCAATTTTCTGCAGAATGTTACTTCTTAGCTGCCTCAGGTATCATATCATCAGAGTAATAATAAGAATATAATTAATTACCATAGATTTTGTGAAAGTTTATATTGTTGTTGAATTGTATATTTCTATATACATATATGGATCTTCTCAATTTGATTATAGAGCTACTTGTGCAGTACTATAGTGCAGATTTTAATGAATACTGGAATTAGATATAGCTCTCCCACGTTGGCATCAGCTATGGTTGACCTTGTTCCTGCCTTTACTTGCATACTTGCCATAATTTCAAGGTTTGTTAGAGTTATTATTTACAGAGACCTACGAATGAGTTTAGCACTAAGATATTTGTCCTAAAAGAAAAAAAATTCCATATATAAAACTTTCAATGTCATTTGGTGTGGAAAATAAAAAATTGGGTGAACATTGTAATGTCAACTTTCAGGATGGAAAATGTAAATTTGAAACAACGTAGCAGTCAAGCTAAAATTATTGGTACAGTGGTGCTCATTGCAGGGGCATTAACCATGACATTATATAAAGGGATACCATTGTTTAGTGATGCTTTTCAAAATATAGAAATGGGATCAAGTGGAATTCACCTTGCAGAGAAATCAAATTGGATAATTGGTGCTTTTCTTCTTGCAACTGCTAGCTTTTGCCTTGCTGTTTTATTTATTGTCCAGGTAATAAATAAATAATTATGAATATTATGCTACCAATGTTTTAAATTGCAGTTGTGACTGCAATTTCCATATAGCCATATGTAAATGTGGCCGATGCAAATTTAATTATGATCGTATAAACATTAAAAATTTTGATTCGTTTTTTCTTTCTCCACCTATAAATAGACTTGGATTATTAGGGAATACCCTGAAGAGTTAGTCCTGACAACTATTTGTTGCGGTTTGGTGGTAATCTTATCTTCAATTGTAGCTCTCATTGCCGAGGGAAATTCAAATGTTTGGATACTCGGACCTAATAAGGAGCTAGTAGTTGTGTGTTATTCCGTAAGTATATATTTTTTTCCTTTATTTAAATTTATAATTTAACTAATTTGGATATTTAAGTGTTTGTTTAAGGACCATGTCAAACATCCAGGGCTGGGCATCGGTTCGGTTCGGTTCGGTTTCGGTCTGAAACACTAAAACAGGTCGGACCGACGGGCCCAACATACAGGCCCAATTTCGAACCGTAGATGCTTCGGTTTTTCGCGGTTCGGCTTTTTCCGGTTCGGTCGGATGCGGTTCGGTTAGACCGGTTTGGCTTAATAATGAATTTTTTTTTAAATTCAGTCCAATTATCATTTTGGTTATTTTTTTTACGGTTTTTTTTCGACTTTTTTTTATTAACCTTTTAGGCCATTATTGATGATACTTTTTTTGTCCAAATTATCTAAAGTTTTACTTAATTTTATATCAGTAATGTTATTAAACAATCATAAACAAGATACAATACTAAAAACACTTTAATACTAAAAACACAATAATATTACAGCATCAAGAAATTAATTATTACAGCATGATAATGATAATAACTTAAGATCTTGATGATTCTTCTAACTTCAACCTCAAAGATTCTTTGGCTACTGCACGCCTGGAGGGAATGATGATGTTTGGGTTTAGATACTTGCAAAAATCCTTAAATGAATCATGATCTACCAACCATAATGGTAATGAATCTGCATTTACTAATTTAGCCAATTCTTTCAAGATTTCTCTTTCACCAAGTCCCTCCATCAGAAAACAAACTTCAAAAGAAAAGATTTAGTTAGAAAACATAGAACAAAAACAGAAATAGTCATAGATCTAACAAAAAAACAGATCATGTGAATAAATAAAATAAACAGATCTATAGATCTAAATAACAAAATAAACAGATTTATAAATTTCAATAAACATAAAAACAGATAATTAGTTTGAAAAACAGAGATATTTGAACGAGAGAGAGAGAGAGAGAGAGAGAGAGAGAGAAACCGAAAGCTTGAAGCCTAAAGGGATGCAAAGGACGTGTGAGGAAGAAGGCGTATGCATGTGATGCGGCGGATGATGCTCTTCAACAATCAACAATTAGGTTTAGCCGCCGGCAGCCGCTAGGTTAAGGTTAAGATAGAATAGAAGTTGGAGTAGAAGATAGTAAGGAGTATCTATTTATACTGGAGAAGATAGAGTTAATATTCTGGGTCAAGACTGTTTTTCTTTTTGGGCCAGAAACTTATTGGGCTGATACCTGATAGTAATAATAATAGTATAAATAATAATAATAGAATTAACTTCGGTTCGGGCCGGACACCGACGGGCCCAATTCTGTCATCCGGACCCGTCCGTTATAACCCTATCTAATCCGAAAGACCAACCGAATGGACCCGAAATCCGAACAAAACCGGCCCAAACATATATTTTCGGATTGGGCCGGGCGGTTTGGGTCGGTTTGTTATTTTATGCCCAGCCCTAACATCCACTACTTGGTTAAATGGTGCATGGTGCTCAAGTTATTATAATAATAACAATATAACGAATATGAAGAAAATCTACCGTTGAATTGAAAGTTTATATCATATAGATCATCCCTATTAATTTTTAAAAAAATTGAAAATCATTTCACATGGTATTAATTGAGAATCATCTAGTTTAGCGGTATTAGTTAAAAAATCATAAACTATTAACGTTGATGAGTAAAAACGGACTTTTCTCTCTCTACAAAATTTAATCTCTGACCTCTCTCTAAAACCTTTCCATCTCTTCCATCTCTCTCAAATCCAAACCTTTACGTGGCGGTGGTGGTGGTGCGACGAGGAGGCGGTCAGCCCTCCGCACAACTGTGTCCAGATTGGCGCCGGTTTATTCCCCTTCTCCGATTAGTTTTTTCTTTGTTTCGTTTTCTTATTTTCTGGCGCCGGTATCTTCCTTTCGAGTTCATGTTATGCCCTTCTGATGGTTGTGGAGGTGGTAGCACCGACGAGTGTGGTGGTTCAACTTCATATATGGAAGTTTTGTGTTGTCATGGTGTTGCGTTGGTGAGTTTCAATGGAGTGGTGGACTGATGGTGGGGGCAGGAGGTGATGATGTGGCAGATCCAGAGGTTTTGTGTAATGTTGCGGTGGTGAGTTTCGTTGGAGTGGTGGTGGTGTTGGCTGGCAGTGCTATCGCAGTGGTGGGTGGACGTGAGATGGTGTTGTGGTGGTGATTTGGTGGTCAGTTTTGTGGGTTTTCAGTGGCTTGCATGTATTGCTTCTGTTGAGTCACAATTTTCATTTTGTGATTTCCATTCTTGGATTTCATTCCATTGTTGCTTGGTGAGGTCATAATGATGCTTGCTTGTTTCCTTATGATATTGGGAAATATTTTGTGGTGATGAGGTGTTGATGTGGTGTGGTGGTGTTTGATTTGAAGCTGTTAGTATGTGGTTGATGTCGTGTATGGTTGGTTTTTCTAGATATTTGATTCTCTCACCACTTGAGATTTGTATAATTCTTTTTGAGTCTCTGATGTTTCCAAATTTATTGAGATTTGTAGATTATTTGTATCTAGTTTACCTCTACCGTGTTGTTAGGGTTGCAGTTTGTTGAGGTATGTGTGGCTTGTGCTTGGTTGTTGACGTTTACTTTTAGCTCGGGCAAATTGCAGATCACGATAGGATGGTGGGACCTAATTACAAGGTATGAGACTTGAGTTCCACATTGGAAGTATGAGATTCCACTGTGGGAGTTATAAGGCTTTGGATTCTTCAACTACAATAATTAGCTTTTGTTGTATGATTCAAGGTATGAGTCTTGAGTCCCACATTAGAAGTATGAGATTCAACTGTGGGGGTTATAAATCCTACTACATGCAACAGCTAGTTTTTGTGACACGATTCTTCTAAGGTTCTTATCAATTGTTTTCATAGGCGAGCACCATGTCTCTCAGTTGCAAACGTGTGACATGGGTGTTGTGATGGGGGTTTGGTTGTTTGGGTAGTGGATGGAGTACGTAGGGGTAGGGCTATTAGTGTTGTTTTTTCGTCATACGTATGTCTTATACTTATGGTTGAGTATTATATATATTATATTTGTTGATTCAAAAATAAAAATTAATGTTAATGCGTCTAAAATAACATATTAAATAATTTTTAATTTTTTCAAAAAAATTTATGGACGATCTATATAATATAAACTTTCAATCCAACTGTGGATTTTATAAAATTCATATTAATTATAGTGTTATTTATAACTTCTCCACCGAGCATCCCTTAAACAAGTTTTTTTTTTTGATAAGCTTATCCCTTAAGTTTTTTTTATGATGCATGTTAGACAAAGTCTTGTTTAAGTATTATAATTTTTTTGGGTACAATTTAAGAATTATAAATTGTAGCTATATATGTTAACTTTGATTTTGTTGTGGTTTTAATTTTAGGCAATTTTTGTGGTATCAATGAGGAGTATTGTATACGCATGGGC
Organism: Trifolium dubium; assembly: GCA_951804385.1. Lineage (NCBI taxonomy): Eukaryota > Viridiplantae > Streptophyta > Magnoliopsida > Fabales > Fabaceae > Trifolium > Trifolium dubium. The sequence continues at coordinate 29,499,427 of OX638069.1, read as the reverse complement.
ATTCCGTAAGAAAGGACCAATATATGTAGCTATGTTTAACCCTTTAGGAATGATCATTGCACTTGGCATGGGAGTAATCTTTTTGAGAGACAATCTATATTTTGGAAGGTAAATAAATTCTCTCCTCCTACACTTATAAGTAAAAGTAAAATTTCAGATTCATCAAATAAATGATACATTTTATTTATATTAAAAACCAAATACATCAGTTATTTAATGGACATGAAAAGTGGAATGCTCTAACCACAAATTTTGTTGTAAAAAAAAAGTGACAACTTGTGTACCCTCACAAGATTTAGAGGTATTTACCCTCAGCCACTATAAAAAGTTTTAAACGATATAATTTTTTATAAAATATACCGTTGGATTGAAAATTTATATCATATAGATCATTTGTGTAAAATTTCTGACAGATCTAAAATCATTTGATATGTTATTGAGACACATAAAGATTAACGGTGTTTAAGAAATCATAGAAACTGTTAATTTTGATGCGTCTCAATAACATATCAAATGATTTTAGATTTGTCTGAAATTTTACACAAATGATCTATATGATATAAACTTTTAATCCAACAGTGCATTTTATAAAAATTTATATCGATTAAGTTTTTTTAAGTATTTGGAGGTAAATACCCCCAAATCTTGTGGGAGTAGACAAGAAAAAGCCAAAAAAAAATCTAACAACAAATTTTCTTTAAAGCAATTTAAATGTAAATTATGTGTGAATCCATGAGTGATCTTTTTATTTAAAAATTTGTTTTGCTTATTATGGTTGCAGCATGATTGGAGCTACTATAATAGCCATTGGATTTTATGCTGTGATGTGGGCGCAAGCTCAAGAGGAACACAAAACAAGTGAAAATGATTTTCCCACATCTTCTTCAGCCCATTTGTTGTCAACTAAAAGCATTGATCTCTAGAGACTTAGCCAAAAGATTTGAGTAAAAACTGAAAACAAAAATACTCATATTTCATTTTTTTTTGTTTCATTATCACTTCAAAAATACTCATTCCAATTTCCATATCATTGGTGGCTGATTTCAATAATGTATTTTTTTAACAATAAAATATATTATTAATAAAAATTAAGTCTCAGACAAGATGTTCAAATACCGGTAAAAAGAGAAATACATGGTGGATACATGGTGAAAATACTTTGGTGGAATTTCAGCTTGAGATGGAGCCTTCTAATAGTGAGAGAAAAACAACATTAGCTCTTAGCAATCTGATTGGAGATAGGAAGGAGAGTGGAAATGTTGAACCAAAGATGTGTGGTCATGGGGGCTTTGGTTGTAACGTTTTAATTGTGGATGAAGAAATACAAGATCTTGAGAAGATCTTCAGGGAGGCAATTGAAAGCAACCTTGATCAAACTAGAAAACTTGTTAGACAGCGGGAGTGAATTGAAAGCAAGAGGAGTTTGATGTTGCAGCTTGAGGAAGAAGCACCTAAAATTCCATGGTTGATTTGGTGTCAAGCAATACTTCGGATGACAGAAAATATTCCTAGGGATCGGAGGATGGTTGGGTTTGCCACTCAATAGTATTTTAGCCTATATAAATTTTATAAAATACACCGTTAGATTGAAATTTTATATCATATATATCATTTGTATAAAATTTTAGACAAATCCAAAATCATTTGATATATTATTGAGACACATCAAAAGTAACCGAAGGAAAATTCGAAGAAAAATCTGCACGAAAATTGCAGATTTTACGACGGATTTTAACTTTTGAGATTAAAACTAAAATGATTTTAACATTCAAGAAAGAATTCAAAAAAAATATATATATATATATGAACTAAAACCTAAAATATGCCGACTTTTTTATTTTTATTTTGAAGAAGGTAAACTAACCCACCGTTATTACAATATGTGAGAATCAAATCTGAAACTTCGAAGAAGAACACACTTTCAAGTCTCAAACCAATACCACCATACTAACCCAAATGGATTAAATACGCCAACTTATTACATGCATCAAAAGATCATTTAAACTATTGAGAAATATAAATTACTTTAAATTTGCAACAACTCACACTAGTTGGATTTTTATATTTTCTTGGGAAATAAATAATCTAGTGAGTAGTGACCACTGACCAGGTTCCTTTGCAAAATGGACAACAAGAAAACTATTAAAGGAAAACAAATTATTAAAGTTGAGATTAAGAAACAGAGAGAAAGATGGTGAACGAAGGATCAAGTGTAACAGCAGCAATGGTTGCAGTTCAATGATGGAATGAGTATTTTTGTTTTCACTTTTTATTCAAATCTTTTAGGTCTCTGTTTTCTTCTACTATAGGAAAAGAGCTCCTCCTCCAATTTCAACTTCAATTTTCTGCAGAATGTTTCTTCTTAGCTGCCTCAAGTATGATTATGAAGCACGCACATTGAAACAATTGTTTGTGTGACACAAACACCAAACACAGACACCAGACACAACATAGATACTAATTTTCTGTTCCTCTTGACCTTACTTACAAAAATAAAGTATATATCTAGAGATCCATGCTTTTAGTTGGCAACAGAGGGGCTGAAGAAGACGGGGGGAAATTATTTTCACTTGTTTTATGTTCCTCTTGAACTTGCGCCCACATCACAGCATAAAATCCAATTGCTATTATAACAGCTCCAATCATGCTACAACAATAATAAGTAAAACAAATTTTTAAATAAAAAAGACGCTCATGCATTAATGCATCATTTAGATTGTTTTTGACAAATTTCTTGTTATATTTATTTACCTTCCAAGATAAAGACTGTCTCCCAAAAAAATTACTCCCATGCCAAGTGCAATGATCATTCCTAAAGGGTTAAACATAGCTACATATATTGGTCCTTTCTTATGGAATGCCCATGTTTGTATAACACTCTTCATTGATACCACAAAAATTGCCTAAAATTGAAACCACGACACAACCAATGTTAACATAGCTACCATTTATATTTCATAAAAGATAATTACTTGGCAGTTGGCAACATAATAACTTCGAACAGCACAAGGCAAATTTTGAAGGATTGACCAATTTTTTATTTTGATATTTTAGACAATTTGTACAGAGAACAACAAATTGTACTGTGGTTTAATGATGGACTGGAATTTAAGTTTTTTTCTTGTCCTTTAACTCTCAATTTGTCTATTCTAAAACTCGAATTTATAATCAAACACAGTACCACAAAAATTATATTATTTTGTGTCTTATTTTTCTACAAATCAAACCACTTTTAAATTTATAACTTTTAAAGCATAACTTAAAATGAGGAAGTATATACTTACTGAGTAACACACAACTACCAACTCTTTATCAGGTCTGAGAATCCAAACATTTGAATTTCCCTCTGCAACGAGAGCTACTATTGCAGATAGCAATACCACGAAACCGCAACAAATGGTTGTTACCACTAACTCTTCAGGGTATTCCCTGATAATCCAAGTCTGTAGTATATAGGTAAAAAAATAAATCAAAAAAGAAATATATAAAAGTTTTTGATGACAACTGCAATTTAAAACTTTGGTTGTGTAATATTCGAAATTGTTTATTTACCTGGACAATAAATAAAACAGAAAGGCAAAAGCTAGCAGTTGCAAGAAGAAAAGCACCAATTATCGAGTTTGGTTTTTCTGCTAGGTGAATTCCAGTTGGTCCAATTTCTATATTTTGAAAAGCATCACTAATCAATGGTATCCCTTTATATAATGTCATGGTTAATGCCCCTGCAATGAGGACTACTGTACCAATAATTTTAGCTTGGCTGCTATGTTGTTTCAGATTTACATTTTCCATCCTGAAAAAGTACATGTTGTGTTCACGGCAAATGACAGGTTTTATAAGTTTGATATACGGAAAATTAATTTCTCTAAATTGGGACTAAGCGCGCAAACTAGTGATTTTTTAACATTGTTACTTGCAACTTGTAAACAAATCATTTCTTAAATTTATTGATTGTCAAATGTGAAATTCTGGCTACCAGACAGACAAACGCTGTGAACAATGTTGGCACAACTGTCCGAGCGCGTGTCTAGCTCAGGACAATAACACAATTAAAACGTGAATTAAAAACAGCGGAAAAGTAAATAACACAGTGAGTTTGTTAACCCAGTTCGGCCCAACGTCCTAATCTGGGGGATACCAATCCAGGAAGGTCACTAAGTAAAACGAATTCAAAGTCAAACTCCTCGTTTGCACTTCTCACTTCCTAACTACCCGTATAGACTTCTACCTAGGAACTCCTAGATATGAGAACCTCTGCTCACTTCCTCTCAGTTTGAAGACTTCCACGCAAACAACCTCTGGTTCACTGATCTTCGCACTGGCATTAAGTTCAATACACCAATACTTTTCTTTGGAGACACACTCCTAAAAACACATAGAAACAAACTCCGTACCTAAAGGCTTAGGAGCAGTACACAGTACAAACACCCTACGTCCTTAATGTATCAACAATCAACATGATACAAGAAAGGCTCACAAGTTCACTATTTAACATATAAGCAACACACGCTTTAGTGAACACAAAAACAACCGACTCCGTACTTCACAGCTTAGGAGTGGTACACAGGCAACTCCATACTTAAAAGCTTAGGAGTGCACACATTAAAGCACAAGGCTTTAACCACGAAACCCTAAAACCCTAAAGACTCCTTTTTGTAAATAATGGCTTCGCTTGCTTTAGGTTTTACATCTTCCAATATATATATTCTGTAAGAACGTGTTGAGGAAGATACATGGGCTTTACAATCCAGTTGGTCCAAAAGAAATCTTGCAATTATATTTTAGAACCATATAATATGTTTCCATAAATGGAGAAACATATTTTATGAAGCAATCAGGGCAAACCGCCACCTCCTGAAGGTTCTACACAACAAGGCGAGACTTAGTGCATAAGTAATTGAAATAAAACTGAAGCAAATCTTTAAAAAGATCTCGCACAAAAATACGCATACGTCCTGATGCTGTACGCACATGTTGGAGCATTTGGTCCAGCATCTGTCTAGTTAGCATCTGGTCCAGCATCTGGCTAGTTAGTGTTTTAGCAAAAATGATGCCAATACACAAAAACCCAACAATCTCCCCCTTTGGCAAATTTTTGGCTAAAACAATCTTGGGCCATATATGAAAGCCAGAGAGATATACACAGCACACTCCTTCTAATCAATCAAAACATAGCAACTTTGAAGGAGAACAAGAACCATCTTCACATAGTAGATTTCCATTAAAAGTGCTTACAAATAAGCTTCAACACATAAACACCAGAGGCATATAGCAGCAGATGATAGAAGATAGCCTCACAATTAAAAACATTAGAGACAATACGCTTCATCACAAATAGTGCTTCACACAAAACTGAATGCTTCAACATTTGATATAGCATTCTCATGCAAGCATAAGCATAACATTCTCCTTCAACATCAGCAAACATCAGCACTCCCCCTGAGAACAATATCTCATGTATACCATAAAGAATAAAGAAACAACTCATGTATATTTGCCATGGCAGAGCAACATAAACTACTCCATATCACCATATAGACAGATGTGTCAACATCTAGTAGAGCATCATGCATATCAGCCAATATCAGCTAACTTCTCCCCCTTTTTAGACATAAATATTGCCAAACATCATATGATGATTTGAAACAGGCATATACCAGAGTAGCATAAATATCCAAAGAACACAAGAAGAGGAAACATAAAGGAAACATGCTCATAAACCTGCTCTGCAATTTCACATTGCACCATAGAACACTTGCGACAATATCATAGCAACTCCATTGATCAACATACTCAGATAACCACAATTGCACAGTCCAGCACAATACATTCATACTCCATGTAACATGCTGCAGCATCAGCAAGCGCATCATACACTTAGCATCATAGCAAGTAACAACTAACAAGATCATGAAGTAATCTTGCATAGCATGTCATACAAGAACATCTCAGAAGTAGAATGCTAGTAAATTTGCATAGCTAAGAACCAGAAGATATCATACCATAGAGAAGAGGATGGATAATGAATAAAGTGCAGAGTTATGATTCTACATATGTAAGTGATAGGCACCCCTACCATAAAGTGTGAACCTCCATTCCTTCTCAGGCCCTTCATTTTCAACTAATCTCCTCATATAGCAACAACATACAACGGGTAGATGAAATACCTTACAAACCACACCATGTCATTTTAGATACTCCATAGTGTAACTATCTCATGATTAGCCACAACATAAGCTTCTTCAAGTTCCAAAGCTTTGCAGGTTACTTTCAACCCAGCTATTATATCCTTTCTTGACATAGGTCCAGCTGCAACAATGTTACTTCGCATGTATACTTGCACTTCATAGACCAAAACTTAAGGCAAAACATTATTAGGAGTAGTATCTTGAACTTCATTCAAATACAGGTGCCTTGATCAGTAAGCTAGATAAAAATACAAACGAATCTGTAGAAGATTGCGTACAGAAATATAACGCTAGCTGGCACGAAATCACTGATCACATAATGCTGTTCCATATGACACAACATTTGGTCAAGCATCTTTCATATACTATTGTAGAGTTAACAACAGTTTAAATGACAAGACTAATGAGGATTCTGGAAGGATCATACATATCAATATTCTTCAGAAGGAGTTTCAACACCAGAATCTTTGACAAAAATAAATTTTGACCAATATGCATAATAAAATAATCTTCAAATCAACATCAATACACATCTAAGAAGATAAGACATAACATGAATGCTTTGGCCAACAATATATCAGAGGCATGCACAGCGGATATAAGAACAACTAGCCTCATAGAGTGTGAACAGAGAGACTTAACCTCTCACAATAGATCCCCATATGAAAATAGAAACTTCAAGACAAATCAAACTTAAGGACTTAGGAAAAATAAATTCCTCCCCCTTAATTCATGCAATCAGAAGAATGTAGTAGAAAATAATTCTACTTAGTCATCATCACACAAGATTCATATACTTCTTCTCAGAACAAGCACTAGCACTCCTTTCATAGATAGATAGGCAAGAGATACATACTACTCCTCCTCAGATAATCAACAGGTAGATAATAGGAGATAATCAAATATGATTGCTCCACCTCAAAACTTGCATACATACACCATAAACTCCCTTACTACTATAAGTCAGATGTCAGAGCATCTGTCTGAGCTTCTTGCATTACACCAACAACATAGACAGTGTTGTCATCAATAATATAATATTAGCTTTATGCATCAAACTTATAACACTTCCCCTCACTTCATGCACATACAAGCAGGAAACATGTTCAGAGGGACATAATCACAGGGTACATATTGCAACTAAGTGCACATGCAGGTGCATAGAAAATCTAGGGCTTAACCCATAAAAGCAACATAACATCTGATGCAAGAGGTCAGAAGTAACACATAAGACCAAAAATCAGCACTACCCTCAAGGTCTTCCACCACCAAATCATCACATCTATCGTCATGAGCAATCAATTCTTCAACTTCCAGAGTTGGAATAACACAAACCATCAAGAATTTCTTGTCATCCAGAGCTTTACTCATAATCTTGAGGTCATAAATCATCTGTTGTATACTTATCATGGAAGATGTGCCTTAGACAGATGTTAGAGCAATGTCTGCAGCATGTGACTTCTCAAGAAACCTTGGATCTAAAGTAATATCTGACTCTCATTGACTAACCTCATCAGGTTGATTACATATCTCAGAATATTGATGCATAATGATATCACAGATCAAGGTAGGAAACACAATAGGAAATTTTGTAGCATTAGATTTCCTATGAGCTATAGTCTGATAAAAGATATACTCACTAAAATTAACTATAGACTTTGTACGTTGTTAGCTTAGCTGCTGACAACTTTTTCTTCATTGATCATTCTTTCACCAAATCACCAAAAAAAAACTGCATATACTCAACACTCAAAGGATCATCATAGTATTCCCCCATGATCACAATAAAATCCCTAACCCGCTTGACATATCACTTCCCTAAACTGTGCAAAGTTTTCATTAAACATGCTTCTTCCACAGACAAATAAAATTTTCATCTGGAAGCTCTTTCTTCATGATGGAAAGACACATTATCCAAGAGAACAGATAGAACACTTCTAGCTCTTTTTGTCCATGCTTCTAATGGCTTGACAGATGTGCCAGCATCTGCAACATCATCTTCAACAGCATCTTCTATCAAAATTTCAACATCAGCTTCAATATGTTGTGTACTTGTTTGTGAGTCTGGGAGACCATGTTCTTTGGTTTCTACCTCAGTAGTCTTCATACTCTCATCAGTTCGAGAGACCACAAGTGTATCACCAAACATATTTCCCTTTATATTGGCTTGAGAATCTGAATCGTCAAATGCTCTAGCATCTTTCACACCACAATACCCAGGAAGGTTAACACCTTCATAAGAATCACCACTTTCAGCTATGGTATTAGTTTGAGTATTCTCTGAAGTTGGTTTGAATACAGGGCTATCTGTGGCCTTTGTGTCAACACCACCATCAACAACAGCTTTTTCAGTATCTTCTAAACATAGGGTTGAAGACTTTTGGACAATCTTAATAGGAGTAGCAATATCCTTTTTATCCAAATCTTCTACATATAAGGATTCTATCATAGCATTGATTATGGAATTAAAGACTTTGTAAGCTATGATATAGGAGGAGTAACCGAGAGTAATTATTTTAGAGGAGCAGAAAATCAGAGAACTTTGACATCTTCAAATTTCTTCCCACGGTCACTTATGATCCTTACAAATACATTTTCATCCTTTCTCTTTCCAAGACTTCCAACTTTCAAAGGACCCATCACATAAGCATTTATCTCTTTTATGGTTATGATATTAGAAGTTGTCTGGTCAGATGTTACAGCATTATCTAAGACATGTGTCCCTTCATACACTCTATAGTGCAACTTGAGAGGAGACTCCCTCTTGCTGGCAACATCAGAGCTGATCAAAATATCAAGATGCTTATCAAAAATAATACTTCCGAGCATTGTGGGAATTGTTATTAGCATCTTCACATCCAAACACTTAGCATACTTTATGGATTGATCAAGAATATAAGTGTTAAAGTTATAGGTGGTCTTAGTACCAACAATATGAATAGACTTACCCAGACCTGTAGCTATGTCAAAAAAGTGAGAAGTGAACATCCAGTTGATAGCTCGATTTCTGTTAAAAATTGCATATTTCACCGTGAGCTTATTAGATGACAACTTGCCATTCTTTGGCCAACCTTTGACTTCATTACTAGTGATTGTCTTGCAGATGGGATTGTCATTAACCTCAATCTCAACCTGAGCTGCAATAATCCTGTCAATTTTCATCTTTCTAGCACCAAGTGCCATACTAATCTTAGTAAATTGAGTAATCAATTGTTTTTTACTAAGAACAACAATTGTCTTGACAGAAGTATCAGCTAAGTCAACAACATGTGATCCAGACAGGAACCTGTAATCTAAGGACAAAGGATCAGGCCTCTTACAGGACTCATCAGTGTTAAGCAAAATATCTGGATATTGCTGGAGAATAATACCACACAAGAGAGTGGGAAAGACTATAGTAAACTTGACAGCATAAGACTTAGCATGCTCTAGACCTGATAGTTGATGTAGGACCCATAATCAAAAGACTTTTTCATACCAACATATATGAACTTGGCCAAACCAGTAGCAACATAATTTGAATGAGTTGTTGTAGTCCAGTTTTGAGCAGAAATCTTGTTTAGACCGACATACAATAGAGAGAGTTGTGGAGAGGACAAATGTCTAGGCAAATGCTTAACCTTGTTACTTGTGATTGCCTTGCAAATGGTGTCATCCGTCACCTTCGACTTCTTAATACCCAGATCCAAACTAATCTCTGTAAGCTCAGCAATCATTGCCTGCCTACTCATAACACCAGATGACCGGACATAAGTGCCAGCCAATTCATCAGCATGTGGCTGAGACAATAACTTGCAATCCAAAACCAAAGGACAAAGCCTCCTAACAGGCACATCTGAACTAACTAGAATATCAGGATGTTGTTGGAGTATAATACCATACAGCAGAGTTGGAAAGGCAATGGAGAACTTAATAGCAAAAGACTTAGCTTGCTCCAAAAATTGATAATAAATGTAAGAACCAAAATCAAATGCAGATTTAGTACCAACTGCATAGATAAGCTTAGCTAAACCAGTTGCAACAGAATTAGAATGAGTGGTTTGGGACCAGTTATCAGCATCAATTTTGTTCAAAACAGTATATAATGGGGACAATTTTGCAGCAGACAAATGTCCAGACCAGTGTCTAAGCTTATTACCTGTTATAGCTTTGTAGATGGTGTCATCAGTCACTTCCAACTCAGGACTATCCTCAACAGATCTTCCAAGATAGGCATTAATAATTTGAGGAGAGAAGTTGACACATCTACCACGAACAAACACTTGTCTGTATTAATGATTCCTTGAATCATCACTGTCCTCAGAGATGTTTACCACAAATTCCCTTACCAACATGTCATAGCAATGACCTAGATTCTTCACAGTCTTCATCAACCCAGCATATTCCAACACATCAACAAGTTCCTTGCACTTGAACACATCTGTCTTCAAATTCCTCTCCAGTCCAAGCCTTCTATGATAAACAAATTTCCAGCGAGTAGCTCCACTTTCCAGATGAAATGAAACATTATCCAAAGGGGCTGGAGGAATAACTAGAGGAACTTTCATTCCCTTGACAGTTTTTCTAAATGCTTCACCAGATGGGGCAACATCTGTCTCAGCAATCTCAAAATCAGAATCACTTGAAGGATGATCCTTTCTTTTGAGATTCTTCTTCTTATGATCAGGCTTGGGAGTTACTTTTCTCCAAGACTTTGGGGGACCAATGGGCTTCTTCCCAGTATCAGCTGTTTTCTTCTTACTCCCTTTGGCACATTCACTAATATTAGATACACTTTTGAGGGAATTGCTCCTTGTTATATGAGCAACACCTGTGACATGGATCTTCTCCAAAGGCCTTTCTTCCGGTACATCTTCATCAATATTAACAACATCATCTTGTACCAAATTTGCAGTCTCAACATGACTCACAATATGCTGAGTCTCAATTTCTTGTCTCAGAAACTTGGATGTATCATCATCATGGATACTCACAGAGTTAGGGATATTTGGAACCATAACAGCCTCTTCATTGGCTTGTGTCAGAGATGCCTGAGCATTTGGCACGGCATCCTTCAGCTTAGCAGGAGAATTAACAGGATTCTCAGCAACAATACTATCAACGTCAGTTTTCTTATTAGCAGCAGCAGAAGCAACTTGTTTAGCAGAGAAATTTGGCCCATCACCAACTAATTTGTCAAATACCTTAGGATTATCAGTACCTAGGGTTTTAGTAACATCAACAGTGCCCTCAACATTCGTCATGACAGAGTTCTTGACATTGGATCTTTGCTTCCTTTCAATTCTCATAAAAGCTTTCTTGAATTTTTTTCCAAGAATTAAATCTGCAACACTTTCCTCAGTGTCCATAAACGATGTCATGTTAACCAATCCTCCTTCATTGTCCATATTGCCAGAAGGTTTCTTCCCTTGATCTTACCCTTTTTAAAACCAGAACAGGTAGAGTGACCTGCTCTGATACCGATTGAAATTCTGGATACCAGACAGACAAACGCTGTGAACAATGTTGGCACAACTGTCCGAGCGCGTGTCTAGCTCAGGACAATAACACAATTAAAACGTGAATTAAAAACAGCGGAAAAGTAAATAACACAGTGAGTTTGTTAACCCAGTTCGGCCCAACGTCCTAATCTGGGGGATACCAATCCAGGAAGAAAATCCACTAAGTAAAACGAATTCAAAGTCAAACTCCTCGTTTGCACTTCTCACTTCCTAACTACCCGTATAGACTTCTACCTAGGAACTCCTAGATATGAGAACCTCTGCTCACTTCCTCTCAGTTTGAAGACTTCCACGCAAACAACCTCTGGTTCACTGATCTTCGCACTGGCATTAAGTTCAATACACCAATACTTTTCTTTGGAGACACACTCCTAAAAACACATAGAAACAAACTCCGTACCTAAAGGCTTAGGAGCAGTACACAGTACAAACACCCTACGTCCTTCATGTATCAACAATCAACATGATACAAGAAAGGCTCACAAGTTCACTATTTAACATATAAGCAACACACGCTTTAGTGAACACAAAAACAACCGACTCCGTACTTCACAGCTTAGGAGTGGTAAACAGGCAACTCCATACTTAAAAGCTTAGGAGTGCACACATTAAAGCACAAGGCTTTAACCACGAAACCCTAAAACCCTAAAGACTCCTTTTTGTAAATAATGGCTTCGCTTGCTTTAGGTTTTACATCTTCCAATATATATATTCTGTAAGAACGTGTTGAGGAAGATACATGGGCTTTACAATCCAGTTGGTCCAAAAGAAATCTTGCAATTATATTTTAGAACCATATAATATGTTTCCATAAATGGAGAAACATATTTTATGAAGCAATCAGGGCAAACCGCCACCTCCTGAAGGTTCTACACAACAAGGCGAGACTTAGTGCATAAGTAATTGAAATAAAACTGAAGCAAATCTTTAAAAAGATCTCGCACAAAAATACGCGTACGTCCTGATGCTGTACGCACATGTTGGAGCATTTGGTCCAGCATCTGTCTAGTTAGCATCTGGTCCAGCATCTGGCTAGTTAGTGTTTTAGCAAAAATGATGCCAATACACAAAAACCCAACAAAATGTATTTGATTTTCTTTCGTTATAGATTTAATACATCAATTATTTAATAAATCTAAAAAGTAATTTTTTTTCTTTTTATAATAGGGATTAGGAGCAGTGCCAACTTGGTTCAAATACATTACTCATTGTGTTGGGACAACGAGAGGGCAGTCGGGGATCATCCACATTGGATCCAAGAACATCGATATAAGAGTCGGACACCACACTCTTACCCAAAACCTTAAGGCAATAAGTTTATGGGTCTTTCTACTTATAAAGTGTTCAACCTTCACTTTTCTAAGCAATGTGAGACTTACTCACACTTGCCACAACACATTGATCAATATCTTGTATTTGATAAATAAAAAAAGGACAAACCTTGAAATTATGGCAAGTATGAAGGTAAAAGCAGGGACAAGATCAACCATAGCCGATGACAACGTGGGAGAGCTATATCCAATTCCAGTATACATCAACGTTTGCACTGTAGTACTGCACAATTAGCATCAAATGGTTCAAGTCCCCCTCTTTCCGGATAAACACATATCCATACAATAATATTTACTTTCACCGTTTCACATATACTATGTTCATACCTGAGGCAGCTAAGAAGAAACATTCTGCAGAAAATTGAAGTTGAAATTGGAGGAGGAGCTCTTTTCCTATAGTAGAAGAAAGTGGTTGGTAGAAGAAAACAAAGAGCTAAAAGATTTGTGTAAAAAGTGAAAACAAAAATACTCATTCCGTCATTGGTGGCTGATTTCAATAATGTGTTACCACCCATTTCAAGGAATTGAGCTGCAACCATTGCTGCTGGAACACTTGCTCCTCCCTTCACCATCTTTCTCGCTCTGTTTCTCACTTTCACTCTAATAATTTTTTTATCTTTTTGCCTTTAATAGTAGCTTTCTTTTTGTCCATTTGTCAATGATTGATAAAGTGATGGGCTTGTTAGAGAATATAATCATTTTGCAAAGTAACTCAAATTTTACTGATTGTTTTTCCCAACAAGATAGAAATTCGGGACAACTCAAATTTTATTTAGGTGGAATAATTTTTTATCTGATTTTATTTATCTCGCAGTTCAAACTCTAAACTAACATAATTTCTTCCCCTAAAAAAAATCCAATACACCAGCTTATGTTTCCATGTGGGCAGAGTGGCCTCCACTCATTTGAATATTACAATCAGAATAATCGAGTAATTATTTTGTCTCTAATTATAAGTTCTATTTTAAAAAAAATCAATTCTTATATATAAGTTTTTATACAAATTTTTATTAATACTATGTGAAATTAGAATCCAAAATTGTTCTAGTTTGTTACTTTGTAAAACAAATGGTTACCGGAACACTTAAAAAATATTGAAGTGTTTTGGTACCGGAACATATTATTGAAACTATTCCGGTTTGTAACGTTTAATATTATTAAGAATCTTTCTTGTGAGAAATTGAAGAGGTTGCTTGTAGTTGCTATGAACATGTTGTCGTGTATTGTTGATTATCATCTTCGATATTACACTACTACATATGTTACTTTTAGTAACACTAACGAGTAACATTTGATAAAAGTGTTACTATTTGACTGTTTTTTGTAACGTTTTTACAAAAATGTTACCTGGTGTAACACTTTTTTCAATCTAAAAATTAAGTGTTAAATTAGAAAGAGGTTTTGTGCATTTTAGTTTTTTCCATATGCGAAAAATCAAATCCCTAATAAAACCTTCACTCTCGTTTTGTCACTCGCGTGCGTTTCTCCGGCATCGGCTCCGGCGGTCACCGTCTTCACACCCCTGCGAGCTTTGTTCGACTGCTATCGGCTCCGGCGGTCACCGTCTTCACACCCATGCGAGCTTTGTTCGACTGCAATCACACAGCGTCACGCTTGATTTCACGAAGTCAAACGATAGTTCTTTCCCTTTGCAACTTCCGATCAATTCGATTCATCAATCGATTCTCATCTTATTCAACATCCATCATCACATTTCTTAATCTTAGGGTTTGTAATATTAAGATTCTTTCCTAAATTCACATTCTGTTGACACTGTTTTGCTGAGATTTCATATGTTCTCTAATTTTGGTAATGTAATTCACCTTCATCCATGCCTGTTCATGATGGATGATTGAGCATTGGATTTTTCTTAGATTTTGTGTCACTGAGGTTCTGTCTCTTTTGATTTTTGCTCGAATTCTAGCTTCGATATTAACAAAATTGGTGGAAATTTAGGGTTGGAGCATTGGATGTCGATTCCTTGGCAGTGTCGGGGGTCGATCATAATCCTGTTGTGCAGAACCATATTGCTGCTCTCGGGCGTCAACTACAGTAGAGCCGGGAATGCTTGCTGAACTTCCATCCTCCAACGATGGAGCTGAGTTGGTGATGTGTAGGGTGTATTTCCCTGGTATCTATGATTCAGTTTGATAATTGTGTTAATTTTCAATCAAGAATTTTAGTTTATGTAAATGCCTTCCATTTGGTGAATATTGAAATAGGGATTTAATTTGGAATCCATGCCATGGTTGATGTATAATGTATTTGGATATCTTAATTAGTCATTTGTTATGTTTAGATTAATTATGAATCTTGTTATGTGATGTGTGCATATTAAGTGATGAAAGCAAATAGGCAAATGGCAAAAAAATTATATGTTGTTATTCTGATTTAGAATTATATGTTGTTATTCTGATTTAGAAAATTGCTTTTTCTCAAGTATAAATTATGATTTTCCACATCAAAAGCTTGCTGATTTTGTCCCATGTAATGAATATCTCTGCTAGACAAGAATTGAGCATGAGCTGAAAGTAGTTATTTGTAAATCTGTTGGAAAACAAGGTAAAATCATATTCATAGAATCATAGGACTTGTGAATCTGTTCTGGGAAAACACAATTTGCTCATACTCTATGTGTTTCCATTCAGGTTTATTTTTATAATTTATCCTTGCTTATAACATATTAGGTGTTGGTTGATATTAATGAATATTTGAACCTGTCATTTCAAGTGTTATTATAGCTTCTGAAACACTGAACTTATTATGTGTATAGTACTAGCCTTATCTTCATGCACATTGAAATATTTAATCAATTTGTACTGTGTTCATGGTGATTTTGCCGAGATTTTAGGGTTGAAAAGATAGATATGGCTTCTGCGATGGTTGATCCTACTCAAAATAAAGGTCTCTTTTTCTTTTATCTCTTTTCATTAATTTGGTACTTGTTATGTTCTTCGCATTAGATTAAAGATACATAATTTGATTAATTTGTATTGCAGTTTGTCGCCGAAGGAGTTTTTCCGCTGAATTGAATGAGGTTGTGACTAGAGAGCTTGTGATATATGATTGATATATTATTTTTGTTTGATTATGGTTTTTGGTGATGTATAGGTGAGAAGGGAAATGAGGATTAGAGAACTTTCCTCAGTGGTACAGAAGAGGTTTAAGTTTCCTGAGAACAGAGTTGAAACTTATGCTGAGAAGGTTAACAACATAGGACTTTGTGCCATTGCTCAGGCTGAGTCTCTTCGTTACAAGCTTCTTGGTGGTCTTGTTGTGCGCAGGTATATACGCAAAACACAATAGATTACACATCTGTGTATGTGAAATCAATGTCTCAGTGCTATATGTTGTTATACTGTGACAATTGGAGTATTCAGTTTAGCATTTCAAATTTCAAAAAAAGTGAGTACACTGTAATAACTAACATTGGACACATCCCTAACATAATTTCAATTAAAGATATCCACGGTGAAGGGACTGATATTTCTTGATTTTGTAATTTTGAGGGTGTATTTGTATGCTTTTTAAATGAGAACTTAACCAGGTTATGCATTTTTCTTAGTTAATAGAATAAGTCTTTAATCTCGATTTAAACTAGACTAGCCATAGGTGATTTGTGGAGTCCTAACTCAGTAGGGCATTGGCATTTCCTATGTTTGAATACTTGATACTATGCTTGATAATAAGAGTATCAAAGTTCAAGAGGGTTTGTGTGTTTTGTGGTAGTAGTCATGGCCAGAAAAGTAGCTATCAAGATGCTGCCATTCAACTTGGAAACGAATGGGTATGTTCTACAAAAAAGGTTTCTTTTTCTTATTTCTTTTTTTTATGAAATTTTGTGAAAATATTTTAACTTTTATGATGACATATGTTAATTTCAGTTGGGTCAGTTCATTTTGTTCACAACATGTTTGTTACTTTGTAACTTCAAATTGTGCCACTTTTCCTCTTTGTTACTAACTTAGTTTCTAATATCTATTTAAATAATTGCATCACTACATATGATAATGGTTCAGTAATCAGTACTGTTTTTAAGGTTTCATTGCTCCAATGTTGAAGGACATGCTAATGCCATGAACCATCTAATTAAGGGACTTTAGTGTTGCTAATAGTGATAGAAACGTTTTATTTGTGGTAAGATTTTGCAAGCCTTAATTACATTTGTACATGAAGTGTGTGCGATTGATATATAACCTCAACTAGTAAGAATTACTTTTCCCTTCTAGTATATTAGTTTTTCGTTTCCATTCATATATATTGAGTTTGCCGTTTGTGTTCGTCACCTCTGATGTGTATTATGTATTCTCCGTCTATGCTTTGCAATCAACATTTTTGATATACTCCATCTCTTATTTGATTTTGCCATCTATGTTCTGCAATCACCGTCTCTGATTGTTATTCCCTTTTGATTTTGCAGAAAAGTTTCTGTCAGCCATGGCCAACGTCATGAGCTATGCAAAATAAGTTGTTCGATTCTCTGGACCAGACTTGGATTATGCCTCAGGCTTCATCCGTCACAATTCTGATAAGTTTACCTTTCATATATGTTTTAATGAGATAATTTGTGTTTTTGTTCTTGATGTAGTTTGTTGATTTTGTGGTTTTTCTTATTTGTTTATGATTTTTCTGAATCTTAGTAGTAGAAAATTTGTGCAATCACATGTTTTCAGTGTTCCATTTTGTAACACATTTGGATACTCCTTATAATTAATAATAAAATTTGCATTTAGTAACATTTTCTTAAGTACAATTTTTGGAAGTAACACTTTTTGTAGTATTTGTTGGGAAGTAACATTTTACCCAGTGATAATGTTTATTTAGTAACATTTTTAGAATTAAATGTTAGTGAATGTGAAAGAATCCCTATAGTAACACTTTTTGTGTTTTGATATTTAACGTTAGCTATAAATTAGCTAGGAAATTATTTTCATAGCAAATTTGCCAATCAATATTACATTAATCTTGCTTAACTTATTTGCTACAGATCGGCTAGAAATTAGCTACGAAACAGGTAACATTTTTTAAATGTTACTAATAATACTGTTATGTGTTACTAAAACCAAACCTTTTAGTAACACAGGCTTTACGTAACACATGTTGAAATGTTACTAAATGTAATTAGTAACACTTTTTTTGATTTAGTAACATTTTTCAAATGTTACTAAATCCCATATTTGTTGTAGTGTTATGTGGGGTTTTAAGTGTTCAATTCACTCACTTCAGATAGGGATGAAGGTTTATTTTTTCCCACGACAACTGAGATAATAACAATGAATTATGCATTGAAGATTGATTGGCAGCTTTGTCATGCCGCAATGCTTGATTGCTTGTTATTGATTGGATTGTAGAGATTGTAGAGAGAAACTTCAAAGGGATATGTATGTATGCGTGTGGTGTTTACCATTGTTTAAAAATTTAAAATAATAAATTTGTTTTAAATTTTTTGTTTTTTATATTAAATGTATAACATTTAATTTTAATAAATAATTGTTATTTTTAAGTTACAACTTTTAGTTGCTTTAACATTTACAATATTACGCATGTTAGACCTATTTGAGTTTTTAATAACTTGTCATTTGGTTTATATAAAAAAAAAACTCTATTTTACCATGTGTTATGCTCATATATTTCTTGGCCATATTATACGAGCATATTTCTGGACCATGTCATATATTATTTCTGGACCATATTAGTCATATATTTTAAACAAAGAGTCAAAGACTTAATTACTCTTTTGATACTTTAATTTATTTTTTGTTTTATTTTGATCCCTTAATTATTAAAAGTTTTGTTTTGGTCCCTTTGCTCGGAGGCGGACTGCGAGCTGAGACATATCTGCCTAAACTTTCATTTTACCGGGTTCCCATCAAATTTTGACTTGCGGAGCTGTTATTCGGATTATGATGAGCCGTTTACTTTTGATTCGAGATCGGAAGTTAGAGCCTAGTAGCTTTTTTATGGTTAGGGTTGATGGTCTTCTTTGGTGGTCTGAGGCTGGAGCGTATCTTTCTAAGTATGAGATTAGAAGTGAAGCTCTATTAGGTGGTGTCTGTTTTTGACTTTCTTCATTGATGTACCGCTTATATACGACACCTCTGTTCTGTAGTTCCGTTTTTTCCTATCTCTGAACGTCTTGTGCAGAGATTGATTATTTATAATAATATATTTGTTGTTCAAGAAAAAAAATTATTTCATAGTTTCGTTTTGGTTCCCTTAATTATTAATGGTTTCGTTTTGATACATGATTAAATAAGCTTTTAAGAAATAAAAGTAAATATCAATGCTTAAATTACATAGCTACGAATTTTGGATTTATATAAATATTTATGCACTTGATCATTGATATATAATGATAATCATCAACGGCTGGATTGGTAAAATTATACGTGAATATATAGTGAATTCATCATACATATTTTTCTCCAATGATGATATTACTTTGAATATCATAGATTAATAACAAATTGTCAATTATATTTAATTTGATATACAAAAAAATGTAATATTAATTGATGATACGGTACCTTATTTAAGGTGCCGTATACGGTACCTTATTTAAAGTGTCGTATCATCAATTTTGATATTTTCTATGCCACGTCATGGAACTCCAATGCTAATATAAAATACGTATCATTAATCTATGAAATTCTCTATGATACTTTTATTGAAGATGCTCTAATATATAGATTGTTTTTGACACATCATTTTGATTGTTTTCTTGGAATCTATTTATATATATTAAATTAGAGGCTCAAGTTATGAACATGACATCTCATCATTTTTTTATTCATTTTTGCCACATTATTCATTTTTCCTATGTGGCATTCATATTACTCTCATATTCTTATTCTTATTCTTATTGTGTTACAATTACAATCTATCTATCTATTTTTATATATTAAATTAGAGGCTCAAGTTATTAACATGACATCTCATCATTTTTTTACTCATTTTTGCCACATCATTCATTTTTCCTATGTGACATTCATATTACTCTCATATTCTTATTCTTATTGTGTTACAATTACAATTAACATGATTTCAAAAGTCATGAGTTACTATATTCATAGCTTTTTCATTATTATTGGTAACCATTTTTCCTAACCCTCCAATTTTCTTCATTTTAGAGTCTATAAAGATCACTTATTCCCTTCTTCCTAGATAATCCACATTAATCCAGCAAACCATTTTATATTCCACACCATCCTTTTTCATGAGACAATTTGCAAGCCTCATTTCATATTCCCAATTCAAAGCATTATATCATGTAATGTGATTTATAGATCTTCCTCATGATCACATACACCAACTAACCTTCTACTTTCTTGAAGATTAAATTATCCTATTGTTCTTCACTATTTTCTTCATTTTTTACTTAGTTTTATATATTTTCATTTCCATAGAATCACATAATTTTTACTATATGTATATATATATATATATATATATATATATATATATATATATATATACCAAGGTACAAACCTTTTACATCTTTTTTTTTTCTTTTCTTTTACATTTGCTTTATTATTATGTAAGTATGAAATCAAACATATAGGTTATGCTATTATCGAGTATGTGTATTATGAATTCTTTGACATCCAATTCTATATTTCTTTGTAGAAAAAAAGTCAAATGTCATTGTTATTATCAAATTTATGAGTTTATATAAAGTTATTATTGTCTTGAAAATTATAGAATTGCATTTTGTTTCACACTATACATATCTCGGTTCAATTTTTTTTGAAACAAATATCTCGATTCAATTAGTAGAGTCTAAATTCTAAATTGTACACGTTATGTTGAAATGAACTTCTCAATCAAGGGGGCTAAAACTAACAAATATTATCTCTAATCATAAATATAAGAAAAGGTTTGGTTGCAAATAAAAAACTAACTTTATGTTTCTTTGTCTCTAAACATATATAGGCTTAAATGCAGTTTTAGCCATCCTATTTTGACGCATTCGGATTTTCAACCTCTCTATTTTAAAATTCGGAATTTCACACCCCCTATTTTATATTTTTCAAAGAAAAATTCACCCCAAACACATTTGGCTTATTTTTGCTTATGTGGCAATGATGATGTATACATTATTTTGACACATGTGTATTATCTTTCAACCAAATATATTTTTTTTAAATAATTTGAAAATTCTTTAAAATGCCATAAAATTAAGGAAAAAATAAATAAAAATCTATAAATAAATTACTATATAAAATATTTAAAAAAATCAATAAAAATACCACCAGAAACATTTAAAAATATATCAAAAAATTTGTTAATCATGTGACAACACCCCATTTTTTAATGGCTAAAGCGATCAGCTCCTACACTTTCATTTAAGGAGTATGTCGGAGTATATCCACAATTTTTTCAATATATTTAAATGTCTTGTTATAATATTTTTCTTGTTTTTCTAGTATTTATCTTGATTTATTATTATTTTTTATAGTAATTTATTTATAGATTTTTATAATTTTTTCCCCTAATTTTATGGCTTTTTTTAGAATTTTATGTTAATTTTTAAAGAAAATACTCCCTCCGTCCCATTATATAAGCACCTTTACTACAAAAGTCTAGTCCAAAAATATAAGCCCCTTTACAATTTTTGTATTCCAATGCAACTTAGTAGTCATAATTAGGGGTATGTGTAAGCAAAAAAGTAATAAATGTACCTAGTAAATTGTAAAGGGACTTATATTTTGGGACTAGACTTTTGTAGTAAAAGTGCTTATATAATGGGACGGAGGGAGTAATAGATAAAGATAATACACATGTGTCAAAAAAATAAAATAATATACACATCAACATTGCCACATGAGCAAAAATAAGCCAAATGTGTTACGGGTGAAATTTTTTTGAAAAAATCAAAATAGGGGGGGTGAAATTCTGAATTTTAAAATAGAAGGGTTGAAAATCCGAAACCGTCAAAATAGGATGGCTATAACTGTATTTAAGCCACATATATATATATATATATATATATAGAGAGAGAGAGAGAGAGAGAGGGTGTATCCTATGAGAATGGTAAATTATACGAGAACGCGAGAATAAATATTAACCACTAGATTTAGCATGAGGGAGCATGATTAAATTACTATGAGTCATATTTTTTTTTTGTTACACTCATTAATGGATGAAGATTCACTAAATCTTCTCCTTCTTTTTTTTTTCGGTAATTACTGAAACTTTTTTTCTTTCACCCTTTTTTTTTCTTTCTCATTATTATATTTTTGTTACACGTTCTTCTCACCCTTTTCTTCATTTCTTACTAATACATTTTTCTTTCAACCTTTTTTTATATTAAATGAAATAAGTTTGATTTTATTGTCTCTATATTTTAGTAACAAAACTTATTATTTGTATGTTAATAATGCGTTGGAGGCTATGAATAATGAGTTTGATTTAATGAGGCTATGAAAAGGTTTAGTGTCTTTGTTGCACTATTTTATTGACTGTCCTGGTAATTAAAAGCTTGAAGCAAGGTATGATTATGATATAGAATGTATTAATATGGGAACCAATGCTTAAATTCAATAGTGTCATGGTAGTAAACATAAACATTAGATCACTTGATGCTTACAAGTTTTATAAAGTCTCGTTCTCTTTTTTAAAAGGTTGAAAGAAAAAGGTATTAGTAAGAGATGAAGAAAAGGGTCAGAAGAACCTGTAACAAAAATATAATAGTGAGAAAGAAAAGAAAAAAAGGGTGAAAGAGAAAAATGTTTCAGTAATTACCGGAAAAAAAATAGAAGGAGAGATTTAGTGAATCTTCATCCATTAATGAGTGTAACAAAAAAAAAAAATAGGACTCATAGTAATTTAATCATGCTCCCTCATGCTAAATCTAATGGTTAATATTTATTCTCGCGTTCTCGTATAATTTGCCATTCTCATAAGATACACCCTATATATATATATATATATATATATATAAGTCATTTTTCATTTAGTTGAAATTTAGTTATATTTTTGTTTACTATTTCCTCCAGTCCTAAATATAAGAGACTTTTTACTTTTTAGGTTCAAGAAATAATTGATGTATTTGGTCTATATTATGAACCAAATACATCAATCATTTCATGAATCTAAAAAACAAAAATTCTCTTATATTTAGGACCGGAGGTAGTATTAAAAAAACTATATTTGTGTTTTTCATTAAGTTCCCCTCAAGGCTATTGCTAATTACATTTTTTTAATTATTATTATTTTTTTATAATAATAATTTTTTTTTATTTTAAAATTTCTTGCATCTAATTTTATAATGTAATTTACCATAATATATATATATATATATATATATATATATATATATATATATTCTACTCTAAACAATAAATTAGTGACCCAAGACCCATTACATATTAAATGTAACAATTATAACCATTTGATTCCATATGATAAACTATTTTTGTGATATAACTTATTTTTCAGTTATAAATTTATGTTGTTTATTGATAATAACTCACTATTAATTATGCTTATCAAAAAAAAAAAACTCACTATTAATTATTGTACATGCTATTTAATTTTTTTAAACCATTTTAAATACATATTTATCAAATTTTTTTGGTACATATAAGAAATGACAAAGTTATCATAAACTCACACACATAAAGTGAAGTAATCAGTGATCGAACCACGATCATATAGACATCCTACCTAACAATTTCGGTTTATTTTATCAGTTAAGCTAAGACTTCAAGATAATTACTCATTATTTTCTAAATATATGTAAATATTAATGTAAACTTTAACAAATCTAAATACACATTTTACAAAACTATAACTCATAATAACCTATTTGTCAAAAACAAAAAAAAAACTCATAATAATCTATTTATAAGAAAATAAACAAATTATGTTACATATAATCAACTAAATTCAAATTATTCTTTTAACTTGCATAAAAAGAGGTTATTCTTTTAACATAAATAATATACTTTGTTTATAATTTATTAAATTATACCTAACCGATATTTATGTAATTTTTGTTGAATATATAGTACAAAAGTAATAGATCTGAATAAAAAAAGAAATAAATCCATTTTTTTAAAAATAAAATTGATGATCCTAAATTAAATTATACCTAAATTAATAAATTACATTTAATAAGTAAAATAAAAAAAAAGCACACATCATTTTTATAACCTAAATTAATAAATGTTGTGCATTTAAAAATTTCCTTTTCCTCTACTAAATTTGATTTTTAAGACTTGATCCTCCAAATATATAATTCCTGGATTCGCCCCTAAATCCATGCTTTTGGTTCACAACAGAGGGGCTGAAGAAGATGAGAGAAAATCATTTTCACTTTCTTTATATTCCTCTTGCGTTTTGGCCCACATCACAGCATAAAATCCAATGGCTATTATAAGAGCTCCAATCATGCTGCAACAATAATACATATAAAAAAAGTTAAATTTAAAATAAATATGATACTCCAAGATAAAGAATTTGTTTTTGACAAATTTATTTTTCTTTAATTAGATGTGTATTTATTTGTTTATTTATGTATGTATTTACTTACCTTCCAAGATAAAGAATGTCTCCCAAAAAGATTACTCCCATGCCAAGTGCAATGATCATTCCTAAAGGGTTAAACATAGCTACATATATTGGTCCTTTCTTACGAAATGCCCATACATGTACAACACTCCTCATTGATACCACAAAAATTGCCTAAAATTGAAAGCACAACAAAACCAAAGTTAACATGGCTACCATTTATATTTCTGAAACAAACATTTTGAGTCTGTTTGATTTGCAAAAGATCATTATTTGGCAACAAAATATACAGCATAACAACACATAACATCACAAGGCAAATTTTTTAAGATTAAACAATTTTTCATCTTAAAAGATATTTATTGGTGGACAAAAATTTATTATGATTTTTTAGACAACTTGTACAAAGAATAAAAATTGTATTGTGGTTTAATGATGGACAAAAACTTTAATTTTTGTGTTGTCCTTGAGCTCCAAATTTGTCCTATTTAAAACTCAGTTTTAGCATTAAACATAGTATAATAAAACTTATCTTATCTCTTATTGTTTTACAAATCAAACGCACTTTTAAATTATAACTTAGTGAATGTTTGGTTTTAGTTCTAAAGGGGCTAGAATTGATTCTGGACATGTAAATTGATTCTGACATGTTTGGTTTATTTAAAGTGGAATTGATTTGGGATGTATAAATTGATTATGTATATGTTTGGTATCATGGTAGATATGTCAGAATCACGGCGGTCTACACTCTGCAATGATTTTTCAAAAGCTACAGTTTGTAGCTTTTGCAAAATCACAGTGGATCATCGTGATTCAGGTATATCTACCGTGATACCAAACAAAAGCTTAAAATAAGAAAGCATGCATATACTTACTGAATAACACACAGCTACCAACTCTTTATCAGGTCTGAGTATCCAAACATTTGAAATTCCCTCTGCAACGAGAGCTACTATTATAGATAAGAATACCACCAAACCGCAACAAATGGTTGTTACCACTAACTCTTCAGGGTATTCCCTGATAATCCAAGTCTGTATGTACATAGGTAGAGAAATAAAAAAATGAAATCAAAGATTTAGATGTTCATACTACCATAATTAAAAAGCTTAAATGATATTTTGGTCCTTGTAAGTTGATATATTTTTGGTTTAGTCCCTACATTTTTAATATTTTGAAATTTATCTCTAAATGTTAAAATTATTTTAGTTTTAGTATCAAAAGTCAAAATCCGCAAGAAAATATGCAGTTTTCGTGCAGATTTTTCTTGCGGATTTTGACATAGGGACTAAAATGTTAGAAATAATATAAAACCATTAAAGTGCCCTTTCCTAACAGCTTAAGTTTTTGGAATAATCAATCATTTGACATGGTATCAAAGTTCAAAGCCTCTATGACTAAGCCGCTCTCCCCTCACTTTCTATCAAAACGATTTTAACATTCGCGAAGATGAATTTCAAAAAAATAAAAATATAAGGACTAAAATAAAAAAGCGCCAACTTATAGGACCAAAAATCATTTAAACCTAATTAAAATTGTATTGGCTACATTTAAATCGCAATAAGAACTACAATTTAAAACTTTGGTTTCGTAATAATCGAAATTATTTATTTACCTGGATAATAAATAAAACAGATAGGCAAAAGCTAGCAGTTGCAAGAAGAAAAGCACCAATTATCGAGTTTGATTTCTCTGCTAGGTAAATTCCACTTGCTCCAATTTCTATAGTTTGAAAAGCATCACTAATCAATGGTATTCCTTTATATAATGTCATGGTTAATGCCCCTGCAATGAGCACCACTGTACCGATAGTTTTAGCTTGGCTGCTACGTTGTTTCAGATTTACATTTTCCATCCTGAAAGTACATGTTATAAAAACGAAAAAACAAATCATTTTTTAAATTATTTGATTGACTAATGTATTTGATCCTTACTACATACTATATAAGTTATGTACCAAAACCATACTATATAAGTTATTCAATCAATCTAAAATAATTTATATTTTTATAATAAGGACTAGTGGCAGACTGGCAGTATACCAACTTGGTTGAAATACATGTTGAAAATAATATGTTTAAATATCCTTTGAACATTTTAGATAAAAATATAATTAAATTTATATTTGAAATAAAATAATATTATATTTAAGATTTATATTTTTATTTCGAATATTTATATATGATTTGTTTAGAATTTATAAGACTAGTTTGTTATTTCTAGAAGATATTTTTTTGATCGAGACCGGTGTATCCACCGCCGAACGGAGTGACTAATCCCTCGCTAGATTGGAGGCACCTCAATAGGTGGGATAGCTGGCCCAATTATTTAAAGTTGCTCCATACCCAAGGTGAGGATCGAACCCTCGACCCTTGGTTAAGGGATGATGAGCCCCAACCGCTCAACCACACCCCTTGGGTTATTATTTCTAGAAAATATGATTTAGTTTTTTTTTTTTTATAAGCAAATAATTAAATTATAAAGAGTATAGGGGAAGAGGAACTATATAAGGGGAAGATATGATTTAGTAATTTGTTTTCATTTGTAGCTCTATATATAAATCCATATTAGCCATAAGAAAAATGAAAACTTGAGAATTTTTCATATTTTTTGGTCGACTGAAAAGTGCTTATTCAAGGATTTAATCTATATATTTTAAGTACTTATTGACTTATTTTATAAGCAATTTGATGTAAAAATCCCAACTATTTATAAATAATAGTTCTCACTAGTAATTGATCATTTTAATCATTTTCACCTATTTCTCATCACTTTTGTAAGTTTTTATAAGTGTCAATTTTATTTATATCTGATTTAAATTAAAGACATTTATTAACTTTATTTTATAGTTGATATACAGTATATCCTAACTAATAATATATTTTATATCAGTTATATTTTATTAAGTGATATATTTATATTATAGGGGTATGTGTTCATTTAGATTAAGATTATACATGGTTTTAGATTATTCATCAATTTTGATATGGTTGTTCTTGATTATCTTGTTAAATGTTAGTAGAGAGATAAATGTTTTATTGAAGAGGTGGCTATAAAAAGAGTTGTTAGAGGTGTTGAGTTAATGCATTTTTTTTCCTCGGTTGAGAGACCCACAAAGTGAGCTTCTTCTACTTCGGTTATGCATGGGTATTGTAAACTCTTTTTCAGGCTTAGAACATGTCAACCAATTTATATGAAGAAGGCGTCTATTTTATTTGATAACAAGTTGCAAGCGGCGGTTGAAGACATTGTGGTGGGGGGAGGCCCGTTCTTTGGAGACCTCCAATGGAGGATTGCTTCTTTACCTATAAAGTTTGGGGGGTTAGGTTTGTCTTCAGCAGTAGAGGCCACCTCATATGCCTTTGTAGCTTCCAAGACTCAATCATAGATTTTGCAAGAACATATATTGAGGGTTAGCGGAGTATGTGGTATGGACGACGATTTTAGCAGTGCATTGGATGGTCTTCGTGATACGATTCTAGCTTAGCAAGGATACCGTCCCCGCAAAAGCCCAACATGTTTTGGCGAGTGTCCTTTTTAGTAAGATTGTTCAAGACATAGAAACTGATTTCGACATGACTACTAGACATAAAGCTGTTTTTGGGTGTTCGAAAGCGACACATGCTCAAGACTTCCTCTTAGCTATCCTCATTGATGGATTAGGCCAACACATGTCCCTAGTAGAGTACCGTATCATTCTTAGGTACTGTCTCATGATTCTGTTATTTCCTAAGGACGAGGTTTGCCTGATTTATCGTAAATCATGCCTTTACACCTTTGGGGATCATGCAGTTCATTGTAGGGAGCTTCCAGGCTTCAAATACAAGCACGACTTGGTCAGAGACGTGCTTTATGATATTTTTAGGCGTGCAGGAATTTTTGTGAAGAAAGAGGCACCAGTGAACTTTTTGACTAACCCACAAGAAGGAAGATCGACATTTCGCCCGGCGGATCTTCTGGTGTACGGATGGGTAGGAGGGAAACACACTCGTGTAGATTTGACAGGAGTTTCTCCACTCTTTTGAAAAGAGTCCAAGAGTCATGGATAGCAGTGTCGTGTCACCTAGGTTTATGAATGTAGTTTTCCAAAGATTAAGTTTTGCTATACAAAAACGTTTAGCGGCGCAGTTTGTTGCCCGTCTATCCTTTATGCATGTGTAATTATCTATTCATATGTATATTATTGATTAAAAAGCATAGACATATGTTTTTTGAATTCAATACTTAAAACAATCATCTATTAATTTCTAAAACTCTAGACATAGATTTTAGATTTAACATTCACTTAAATATCAAGTTTTAAAACTATTGTATTGGTGTTAAATTGTCCGAGACATCGGAATTTAGGCAATATGATATAGCCGGTTAATTGATTGATCACTCGAGACATCGGGGTTAATAAATATAACAAAATTCTCGTTGTGATCTGGACACGGACACGAGACACATATGTGAATGATATGTGATAGAATTGATTAATAACTAAAACTTGTATAACTGACTCGAAGGATACATATTGACTAAATTAGTGAAACATAACCCCAGTAATCTTTTCTCTTTGATAAAAAATCATTTTCATTACAAGTATTAGTTTACTTTTGCAAGTAATTCGTTACCAAAACAATTATAAAACCCTTTCACTTAAATGATATCCATAGTTGAATGGTATTTAATATCACACTAGTCCCAATAGATACGATAATCAAGATACTTACTTTTGATACTACATCATCGACTCAGGATATCAACCGCGGAGACACTTCAAAGGGTGGGATGATAGCTAGCCCAGAAATTTAAAGTTGCTCCGTACCCAAGGCGACGATCGAACCTTCGACACTTAGTTAAAGGAGGATGGGCCTCAGCCGCTCAACCACACCCTCTGAGTTTTAGTATTCTTCATAGAACAATATATTTAAGAGAGTTTTCTCCATAAATTATATTTCACCAAATTCCGCGATACAAAACATAAAAGCTACATCCGTAGTATATCAATAATATCCAACAACAATACATACTAATTCATAAATATCTTGTAGATGAAAAATAAAAAAAGGACATATACCTTGTAATTATGGCAAGTATGAAGGTAAAAGCGGGGACAAGATCAACCATAGCAGATGACAATGTGGGAGAGCTATATTCAATTCCAGTATACATCAACGTTTGCACCGTAGTACTGCACAATTAGCATAAAATTTCCCACATAAATCCCCCTATTTCCAGCTAAATACAGATTCATTTAATAATATTTACTTTCACTTGTGCTATGTTAATTCTTATTAATTTGTTCATAGTAAGTACATAAACTCTTCGAATTAAACGTGTCCCAGTGTCAGACACTTGTCGTGTCCGACGCCGACAGGATACCGATACTTACGATTATATTGAGTTAAATAATCTTTTTCAAATATTTATCCGTATCGACGTACCAGTGTGTCTGGTGACTGTGTGTCAGTGGCCGTGTTTCATAATCATACCTAAGGCAGCTAAGAAGAAACATTCTGCAGAAAATTGATGTTGAAATTGGAGGAGGAGCTCTTTTCCTATAATAGAAGAAGGTGGTTGGTAGAAGAAAACAGAGAGCCAAAAGATTTGAGTAAACAGTGAAAACAAAAATACTCATTCCATCATTGGTGGCTGATTTCAATAGTGTGTTACCACCCATTTCCAGGAATTGAACTGCAACCATTGCAGCTGGTACACTTGCTCCTTCCTTCACCATTTTCTCCTTCTGTTTCTCACTCTCTCACCACAACGTTAAAGAAAAATCCAATTCAGAACAACGTTAGAATAATCATTTTACCGAACAACGTGGTCCCTAGATTGTTTTTTCACATTAACATACAAAAATCCAATACACTTAGATGGTTTGCATGTGGCCAGAGTGACCTCCACTCATTATTAGAATATCATACAATCAGAAAATTGGAGTATTAGAGAGTACAAGTAGAGATAGATGGCCTATTGAATCAGGTAAAAAGATAAGGAAACAAAAGAAATAATAATGGAGTATTAAATAAGATAACAATGATGTACCGTGTGTGTAAAAAAAAAAAAAACAATGATGTACCTTTTTTTTTTGGTTTCTGCTGCAGTATCACACACACTAGACCGACTAATTTAGTTGAGGGATCAATTATAGTATTAAGTGATTCAATTCCGTTCAAAGTATAAATACAAAAAATTGAATCATAATTTTCTCTACCAAAACCAATTACATAAAGTGATGAACTGTCTTTATTCTGTGGTGAGTTTTTTGTTTGAATAACATTAGTACAAATGTTATTCTGACACTTAAAATTATGACTTAGAATATTAAATTGAAAATAATAATAGTAAAAATTACAATCCTTCCATTGGTCGAGCCCTACTCAGGGACGGATCTAGATTGTGGGATATGAGGGCCACTTATTACAAAAATAATTTTATTTTAGTATTAAATACACTATAAAAATAAGTTATATGATAAAATAAATTTAAATATATTTTTTATTAATCATTCTAGTCTTTAAATGTCTTTTTTAATTATTTAATATACTACTAGTATCTATTCTTGTAAGTTAAATTTGATAGATTCGCATATATTATAGTAAAAATACATTATATATTTAGAGACTAAAATAATTATTTATAAATTTTTTAATAATATATATATGACTATAGTTAAAAGAAATATATAGACTTTTACTACCCAAAATTTCTAGATCAGTCTCTGACCCTACTTATGATTCAGAAAGGAATGTATAAATAACTTCTTAACTATTTAGGATGTAACCGTTCAAAAAAAGCTACTTAGGAATTAGAATATAAGAACTAAGAAGTAAATTACTTCCTAATAACTAGTTGGTAAAATATCATTTTCTATCAATTGGTAATATTCCCCTATCCTACAAGTTGGAGGATAGTAGAATGTAATCATTCCTAACTTGAACAATAGAAAGTGAAAAGATCGAGGAAGCAATGTCTTGATAAGGAATGAAGTCAATCAATTGATCATTGGATGATACTAAAAGAATTTCATAATGTCTTGCTTGTACGCATAATGTCTTGCTTGTAGCTTCCCTCTATCTTTTTTGATAAGGAAGTCATTCAATTGATCATTGGACGATACTCCAAGCGATTTTTGTCATTATGAAGTGCAGATACTTGATGCATTATAGATATATTTAAATAAGGTGATATAAGAAAATTTTAAAATTTAAAATACAGTACGGTTAAGATATTTGAACAAAAATTAAATAAAAAATACAAAATATATAAACATAACAAAATTTGATAATAAAGAAACATTCATATTCATAAAATTATCATAACAAGTGAATTACACATCTTAAGAATTATCCAAAAAGCGGTCATGCAGTTCATCTCAACTAATGTCCTATGATCTTGACAATCCTTTACTATATCCTTCATCTTTCTTTGATATGTATATTATTCAAATCTTATATGCATTTTAATATACGAAAATTTTTATGCACATTATCCAAAATTTTTACCTTTTTGGAACTAATTTTTTATAAAAGAATGGATAAAATTTATACACCGAATACTTCTCTGAAATGTTTTGGAAAGTATCGAACAAATATTGTAGAAGTATCTGTATTTTTCTATTAAAAAAATAAATTTAAATGCTTGATACTTCTCTGATATACATATAAGGAAATGGGCTGATGAAGTAGTTGGTTCTATTCAGTAGAGGTGGTCTTGTAACAAAACCTCACTCCTTGTCAGTATTTCCAGAATTCATGTTTCCTGGAGCTCACCTTAAAACAGGCAGGGAACCTGCTCTGGTGCCGATTGAAATTTTGGCGCACTACTTATAAGATGTGTTACGTAATGTGCTAACACCTAGGATGTGTTGTATGATGTTAGCACATCTAACAACCTTGTAACGTATGTAATAAAAGAAACAAACAATAAAAGCAGAAAATAACACAGGAGATTTGTTAACCTAGTTCGGTGCAACGTCACCTAATTTGGAGGCATACCAAGCAAGGAAAGATATCCACTAGTGTAATGCTATCCCTAAGCTATTCGGCAAACTCCTCGTTTACAACTTAGGTCTTCGTTAATACCCGTGCTATATTTCTACCTAGGTACCTCTAAGGTAAGAGAAACTTATCTCACTCCGTATATCTAAACACAAATCAGTGTTATCACTATCAAAGATAGAGAACACTCTCCAAACAATAACACATTACTCTTACTTCAAAACTTAGAGTAGTAGACAAATATTTCTTGCTTAGAAACTTCGGTTTACAACACAAAGACACAGTCCTTATGCAAGCATCAAGACGATACTAGCAAAGGATCACATATTTTAAGTGCACCAGTTCATCCGAACGTTTTAATAATTGTCAAAACACATGAAAATAGAGTAAACTATATTTTGGTAACATTATAATTGACTTGACAGCAAAAAACCTTTTTAAACTTTGAAAAACTAGATTTTGGGTATTTTGTATCGATACACATTTAACTTGTATCGATACAAATGTCCTGAAACTCCTTCTGGCTGATTTTTTGTATTTTGTATCGATACATGACTCCTTTGTATCGATACAAAATTGGTCTCACAGGGACAGGGAAGCTCTTGTGTATCGAATCATGCTTGCATGTATCGATACACATCAGTCCTGGTTTTCAAGATATTCGTGTTTGTATCGATACATAACTGAAAATTTTCAAATTTTATACGTTGTCAGGGATAAGTTGCTCAAGCTCAGAAGGGAGCTGGGAGTTGTAAACTTTGACAGCTTGAATTAAGGACGAGTATTGGATTATGATGTATAATTCAAGCTATTGCATCAGAAGCTAGTGCGTTTTTTTTTTTTGTTTTTCTAGTTTATTTTATTTGTTTCTTTTAAGATTGTTAGTTACCTAAATTTTAGGAAGTAGATAGAATTAGTTAGATGTTAGTTACCTAGATTTTAGGAAGTAGATAGAATTAATTAGTTACCTATATTTTAGGAAGTAGTTACGTTCACAGTACCTATAAATAGGTGTTATGTGATCATTGTAAATACAATCACTTTTCAATATACCTTTCCAATAATAAGATCATTCAATTTCTTTTCTCAAAGTTTATTCTCTTCTTATTCTTTGTTTGTTGTTCTTTGTTGAGGAGTTTTCCGCAACAATTTTCCATACTTATCTTTAGTAATGAGGGGGAAAGAGAGTAAATGGAAAGAGAATAAGTGGGATGATGGATTAGTATTCCAAAAAGAATTTAATCCTATTCAAAAACATTATGTAAAATTAATAAGGGTAATTAATTTTTGAAAAAAGATACTAATATTATTGAGAATTGCAAATGAGTCTTATATAAAGGGACAAATATTTTATCAAACTACCTCCTATAAATAGGGACAAAGACTATTTATTACTCTGGATAATCAATGTGAGACTTAACCACTATAATTTTAAATCCAACAATCTTCCTCCAAATGTGAGTTTCCATGCATGTCTCTCCAAAAACCTTAAGACATTATGTAAATGTGTGATGTCTCTTATATATTATTAGAAATAATATAAAACCATTGATCTGACCTTTTCTAACAGCTTAAGCTTTTGGGATAAACGGTCATCTGACATATATCCAATATTTTTTCATTCACAGTCGATATGACACTTAACCACTCATATTTGAAATCTGACAATCTCCCTCTAGATGTAAGATTGATCTTATAATTGGTCCAATACCAGGATCCACCCACATTCCTCCACAAAGCTAAACTACAATTTTGATATCACTTGTTCCACTCCCACTTCCCCTACTTGTTGGAATGTCCGGAAGAGCATCATAAGAAATAATGAACTAATGCTCAAGGACCACAAAAGATGTGAGAACCCACACTTCGGAGAAAATTATTGGATTTCAAGTGTTAGTGGTTAATTCTTACATTAATTATGAATAGGAAAAATGTTTAATATATAAAAAATGTGACTCATATACAGAGATGTGATATCTCCCGGTTTTATGATTATAGAACATTAACTCATTTCTCGTAACGCTTCTCAGGACTCCCGGTTACCATCAATGATGGATCCAGGAATTTTAACTATAAGGGGCATAGTAATTTACTAAAAATAATTTTTTATTTTTAGTAAGTTAGTCTTTTTGGTTAAATTTTGACTTAATTATTTTTTAACTTACTGTTAAAATTTTGAGTTGATTTCTCTTAAAAAACCAAAATTGTGAACGACCAAAATATAATTTTATTTAAAATTGTGAAAGACCAAAATAATACTTTATTTAAAATTAATAAAATATACCTTGCCATATTTTGAAAGTGTGTATTCATCATATTTTGAAAGTGTTCTGAAAGTTTTTTCATTTTCAATACTATCAAGCACAGCATACTATAATTTGTTTTTTTAAACACCACTTCTTTTTTATTTGCTGCAACTGGAAGCTCTTTGCTTCTCTTTTGAAACACCACTTATATCTCATTGCTTTTTCAACTTTAACCATATAGTAGCAATATTTAACAATATTTCGTTTAGTGAAAGTGTGAAACACTACTGTGTTATGTGGGGACAAAACAATATTTGACCGCAGGAAATCAACAAAATATTGAACATTGCTAAAAAAAATTGGAAGGCTGTGGGGTCGGCTGCCCCCAATGCTTGTAATGTACTTGCTTTGTCTTATAATATAAAATAAAAATGTTCAATTTTTTGTCTTAAAATATAAGAAAAATTACGATTTTTATTTAAAATAATCCTAAAAGCAAAAAAAAACATCAATCATCTCTGTTTTTCTAAAAATTTCTGATCTGCCCCACTAACATGACGCAGTTGAAACTCGCTACTGCATGTAGCGAGTTTCACTTTATGATCGCGAGGGCTACAATAGCGCGTTCATAAAGTCAAACGCGCGGGCTGCAGTAGCGCGCTCTGACTATGTTATGACTTTTTCTGTCATTGTTGAAACGCGCTACTGCAGGTAGCGAGTTTACATTTGGTTTTATTTTTTTCGTTTGCTAGTCTTTTACTATAAAACCAAGTATGTGTATTCAATCACAACCAAAGTAAGATCTTTCACAACCAAATTTTTCTCTGCATTTCTTTTGGTTGTGAAAAATTTGAATACAGAGAAAAATCTTGGTTTTAAACACATACTTGGTGTACATTTCTTTTTATTATAATTACAGGGAATAAAACCAAATGTAAACTTGCTACCTGTAGTAGCGCGTTTCAACAATGGCAGAAAAAGTCAGAATACAGTCAGAACGCGCTACTGCAACCCACGCGTTTGACAGTCAGAACGCGCTACTGCAACCCGCGCGTTTGACTTTCTGAACGCGCTACTGCAGCCCTCGCGTTCAGATTAGAGCAGATCAGAATTGTAGGAAAAATATCATGAACGCGCTACTGCAACCCTCGCGATCATAAAGTGAAACTCGCTACCTGCAGTAGCGCATTTCAATGTCAGTGGGGCAGATCAGAAAATTTCAGAAAAACAGGGGTAGATTGGTGTTTTTTTGGCTTTTAGGGTTATTTAAAAAAAATCGAGAAATTACACAAATATTTATCTTTTCAAGAAAATTTACTCTCTCTCTTATCTTTTCCATAATCAACAATCAATAAAAATTGTTTTTACTCTTTTGAATGGAACTTTTCTACAAAATAACATACTTCGGCCCCGTTTGGCCCAACTTATTTTCTACTTTCTTTCTTTCAATAAAATATATTAAAGAAGAAAAAAATTGTGTTTGACTCTACTTCTTTTTATTTTTTACTTCTTTACTTTATTTCTCTAATACTTTTAAGGTGAAATATGGCTAAACTCAATTTTATACTTCTCTATTTCGTTTAAGCAAAATAGAAAAGTAGAAAATAAGTCGGGTCAAACGGAGCAGAACGAATGATTATATTTTATTTTTTCTTAATAAGTGTGATTTTTGTTTTTTCTTATAATATGGAACAGAGGGAGTATGGTCTTTTGAAATCGGAAAAAAACTAAACCTAAATCAAGTCAACTTAAATTTTCTCCATTAACATCACTATGGGTTTGGACGAATACTCGCAAATGCGGGTTCTTTTGCGATGTCTAAAAGAGTAAACAACATAAACCATCAACCACCATGACACCTGTAATACCCGAGGCTAAAGAGGGCGGGGAGTGAACACCGGTGGCAGCTTTTAGGCAATACCTCGAATTCACATCGGAATGAGAAGGAATCCCGAGGCTGTGCAAAGTATGGACTGCATGATTCATTGATGGTTTATAAGGATTGATAGGTATTACTTATACCACCAAGATGCATCTTCTTAGGGGTGGCAATGAACCGAACTCACTCGAAGAAAGTTCGAGACTGGATTCGACACTTGATTCGTTGAACTTGGTTCATGAACTAAATGAGCTGAACTTGAGTTGAAAATTAGGTTCGTTAATTAAATGAGTTGAACTTGAACTATACATAGTTCGACTCATTTGGTTCATGAGTTGACTCGAATATATATATATATATATATATATATATATATATATATATATACTTCTAAAATATTTTCATATAAAGAAAATCTAATTATTAATTCATTTTGTTTGCTTTATGTTTAAAATTTACAACGTGCTACAACATATCATTTGTGAAACATAAAGTCCCACATCAAATATTTAAGAAGTTTTGAGAACATGAGTACATTATAATTATAAATAAGTGATAGACACTTACCAAAGGTAGTTAAATGGAGTCGAGCATGGGTTGGAGTTAGAAAAAAATTGTGTCAATTTTTTGAGTTAAGTTTTGAGCTAAAAATGATCTGAACCTAACGAGCCTAGCCGAACTGTTCGTGAACTTTAAACGAGCTGAACTCGAGCTGAAAAAAAAGTTCGTGTCAAACTCGAGCCGAGTTTCGAGCCGAACCAATTCTTATCGAGTCGAGTCGAGCTCAGACAGGGTTCGACTCGACTCATTTCCAGCCCTACATCTTCTTTTCTTGAGCTCAACAAATAAGAACTTCATAGTTGAGCGTACTTGACTTGGAGTAATGTTTAGATGGGTGACCTTCTGAGAAGTTTCCTAGAATACATGTGACTATGTGAGTGAGGACAAAAATATGCTGAAAAGAGTTGTGTTGGTTTGTGGGGTCAGGCAGTCATCCTAAAAGCAACCTGAATGTTACAGCACCACCACAAAAGCAGCTGAATCGAGTGAACCAAACCCTAACACCAACAAATCGAAACCAAAGCGGTCACCGACCCGGCTATCTCGGGCACTAGCCCGGGTTCGATCTAAATTTCTTGGTATTTTAGAGTTTGTTTAGAGTAAAATTATAATTTTTAAAGATTAATTTAGAGCAAAATTAATATTTTTTGTTCAAAATTGAGATTATTCATTATAAAATAATTTTTTTTATATTTTAGAAGTTAATTAAGAATAAAACTGAAATATTTTAAGATTAATAAAAATAGACTAAGATTTTTATTTAAACTTAAAATTTTTATCCAAACTTTAAAAAATTCTTAATTCCACCACTGCCGAAGGGAGGGCCAAGCCCCTCATCACACCACCCGTGGAGCATTCTACATATTGAAAAGTGGTGATGGATGATTGGTGGAATATCGAGTGAATGAGGCGTTAAGTTGGAAGCACTTACTCCATCTGTCTCAAAATAAATGTTATAGTTGATCAGTTCACGTTTGTCAATGTACAATTTTAATCGTTAATATATTTAATTATATATCCTTAAAATTATAAAAATTATATATCTTAAAAATATTTATCAAAGCAAATCAAATAATATCTTACATACTAATATTTATATCTATATATTAATAAAAAATATAATCAAAATAAATTATATAAATAATACAAAATAATCAACGTGACATTTATTTTGAAATAGAGTACTATTTCCTATTGTCTTGTCATTGATGCTCTCACAAAAAACCAAAATATAGTCATATCAAACCTCATCAAACCTTTAATATTTTAATATTTTTTCATAGAATCTGTTAACAAACCTGACTCATTACCATTAAAAAAATGGATTAATAAATTATTAAATGAAGGCAAATCATTAAAGTGAGAGTGATTGAAGATAAAGAGAGAATATTGCATGAAAAATAAGAGAGAGAGAGAGAATGGTGATTGAAGGAGCAAGTGTAATGGCAACAATGATTGTAGCACAGTTCGTGGAAGTAGGTGGTGATACTCTAATGAAATCAGCCACCAAAGATGGAATGAGTATTTTCATTTTCATTTTTTACTCAAATCTTTTGGCTCTTTGTTTTCTTCTACCAACTACATTCTTCCACCATAGGAAAAGAGCTCCTCCTCCAATTTCAACTTCAATTTTCTTCAGAATGTTTCTTCTTAGTTGTCTAAGGTATGATCCACAAAGTTAATTACTGTCACATTAATTTTATACAGGGGAATTAATTATGTGGTAATTAAATTTGATGTGCAGTACTGCAGTGCAGATTTTAATGAATACAGGAATTAGATATAGCTCTCCCACGTTGTCATCAGCTATGGTTGATCTTGTTCCTGCTTTTACCTTCATACTTGCCTTAATTTCCAGGTTTTTATTTTCTATTTTTTATTATATGCATAAAGTTGGATACGTACAATAGTCACTAAATATTGACCGTTTAATTTTGATGGACGATTATGATTTTAAATTTATATTTTATTTTATTTTTAAATATAAAATTATTTTTTAAATATGATCATCCAATCTTACAATAGACCGTATCTATCTAAAAGCAATGGGTAGGCTCACTTAGAGTTGTTAAATGGGTCGGTCCGGCCTAGCCCGCGAGGCTTTGCACTATTCATACACTATACTAGTCCGGCCCAATTTTTGTTGGCCATGATTTAGTGAGTCCAGCCTTGCAAAAGTCCGGCTCGATGGACTTATAGCCCGCCTCGATCTAATTTATATTATTTTTTTTCAATTTATTTGATATTTTTTAAGTGACTTTGATATATTCGTTCTTTATCATTATTAATTTTATGGAGATATAAGCAAATGTAAATTACTAAAATTTTAGATAAATATAATCATATTTTTATTGAACTTGCTCGTTAAACTATATTTTTTATAATAAATTTTCAATTAAATGTTAATTTTTTATGTATCTATTAATATATTTTTTACAAAAATGATATAAAAAGTTTGATAATGGGCCGGCTCGAAGCCCAATGGGCTAGTCCGGCCCAGCCCAGTCTTCAGAAGGGCCACGTGGACTTGGGCAAAAAAAAACTCGATTGCTTTTGGGCTAGTTATTTTGAAGCTCCAGCCCGCCTAAGTTCGTGGGTCAATAAATTGGCCCGTCGGCCCGCCCCATTTTTGAGAGCTCTAGGCTCACTTGGACATATATGCATATTAGAATCCTTTTCAAATATTTAGTTTAAAATATGGGAATGTTAATACATTTTTTTTTTTGGATTAATTGCAGTTTGGTCTATTTATTTTCACTATTTTGCAGAATTATAGTCTTCCTATTTTAAAATTTGACGGCTTTGGTCTCCTTTCTTATTTTTTTTACTATAAATTGACCATATAATATATTTTTAAACGACATGATATATTATCTAATGATGAAATATAATTGATGGAAGTTAATAAATTAAATTTTCTTACAAATTTATAGACTAATATGTCTAATATATAGTGATACAATATATTTTAAATGAAATTTATAAACTTCCATGTATCTTTTAAATTAATTTTTATTAATACATGTTATAAATAATGTTTTTAAGAAAATTTCCTTACAATGACATCAATTTTGATCTTTACTTTTGATGTTTTACATGTCATTAAAACATATCACATTATTAAATTTTTTTTGTTCAAAAAAATGACGAAGGAATGAAAACTGACAGTTTTTCAAATGAAGAAATCAAATATGCAAAATAGTGAAAATAAAAGAATTAAAATTGTACTCCCTCCGATCTTATTTATAAGTAAAACTTGGTTTTTTAAATACATTAAAAATTTGATGTACCTAACATATCTTAGATTACATACATCTAAAAATTAATTTTTTTTCTTTTTTATAAGAGTAGAGGGATTAATTAATAAGAAAAAAAACATTAATGGGAGTGAATGCTCTCATATGCACATTATGCAGGATGGAAATTCTAAATATGAAAAAGAAAAGCAGCCAGGCTAAAGTTTTTGGTACATTGATCTCCATTGTTGGAGCATTAACTGTGACATTATATAAAGGGATACCATTGATTAGTGATGCCTTTCGAAATTTAGACATGGGAACTAGTGGAATTTACCTATCAGTGAAATCAAATTGGATACTTGGTGCTTTTCTTCTTGCAGCTGCTAGCTTTTTCCTATCAGTTTTATTCATTACGGAGGTAAACAATGATTCAACCTAACTGGTAACTGTTGATTCGTATAATTGGTCATCACGCTTAATTTAAAAGTCAATGGTACCAAACTATCTTGCGTTGATTTGATACATCAATATTTTTTGATATCATAATTAAAATAAATTGTAATCGATCTTCACCTTTTTTACCTATATACAGACTTGGACTATGAAGGATTATCCTCAAGAGCTTCTAGTAACAACCATTTGTTGCAGCTTGGTGGTAATCCTATCAGCCATTGTAGCACTTATTAAAGAAGGAAATTCAAAAGCTTGGATACCTACACAAAAGGTGTTGGTATCTGTGTGTTATTCAGTAAGTATATATAAATTACTTTACTTTGTTTATTTTTGCTTTGTTATATTATGGATCAATGATTAAAATTAGCAAAAATTTTAACGATTAACACTCCTAGTTTTTCCAGCTAAAATATTGACATGATTGATGTCGGTTCAATACAAGTTACATTTTAATTTTCTGTTCTTTTAATCAAACTGGTATCAAATAAGTCATTATTTCAGTCGTAAAAATGAGGATGACCATGGATTTATACTTCTAAACAACAGCTTATGTGGTAGTAGTCCATATTAGAATTTTTCATAAGATGAATTTATTTAAATTTCAGTTTTGTGGTGGTTCATTTATAGGCACTTTTTGTGGTATCAATGAAGAGTGTTATGTACAAATGGGCATTTCATAAGAAAGGACCAATATATGTAGCTATGTTTAACCCTTTAAGAGTGGTCATTGCACTTGGCATGGGGGTATTATTTTTGGGAGACAATCTTTATCTTGGAAGGTAAATAAATACATTTAAATAGCCACAATTGTTTTTAAAAATAATTTTAATGATGTATTAGTATAAGACTAACCTTTATTTTTAAAATTTTGGTATTACATTTTGTTGTAGTATGATTGGGGCTTCTATAATAGTCATTGGATTTTATGCTGTGATGTGGGCGAAGGCTCAAGAGGAGCACACAACAAGTGAAAATATTTTATTTCCATCTTCTACAGACCCTTTGTTGTCAAAGAAAAGTATGGACTTCTAGGCAGCTCAGTTTTTGTAAGGTTGCAAGGTCTATTGATACAAAATTTATTTCTCTAACCTCTTGGAAATTTGTAATTGTAATTCAAGTTTTCAATTAAGGAGCAACTTTTTTTTTTTAAAACGCCAAAAAAGTAAATATATTAGCACATTAGATCAGCACAAAGCGTGATCACCTAAGGCAGAAAAAGAAGTTCAGTTATAAGTAAGAAACAAAATCAAGACAGTTCCAAAGAGTACAAACAACTACAAAGTTAGAAAGAAACATTGGCAAATCATCCTCCTGGCCGGGCCATCCTAAACATAACCAAAGATTAATATACCAAAAGTTGTAGTCAACCAGAAAATCTTTGCACTTCGCCGTCAACCACCATTAAACATGAAGTCGAATATGATCCACCAAAAGTCCAACATTCAACGGTTTGTGCTGGAAAATAAATTCGTTTCG
This sequence comes from Trifolium dubium, assembly GCA_951804385.1. Lineage (NCBI taxonomy): Eukaryota > Viridiplantae > Streptophyta > Magnoliopsida > Fabales > Fabaceae > Trifolium > Trifolium dubium. Next base: position 29,457,048 of record OX638069.1, on the reverse strand, counting down.
AGATTTCCATATCCACCAAATAGTCACCAAACACACAATATTAAGAAGCAACTTTAAATCTCTGAACCAGTTATCTACTATTTGAGGTGCCTCTAATCCAGTAAGAAAAATAGTCATTATATTCAACGATGGATACCCTGGCTCGACTAAAAAGAAATCAATAATTTAATTTTTCAAAAAACAAAAAAAAATGTTTGAGAAATTACATACTTAAGGATCACTTTAAAAGTAAAAGTAAAGATATGAGTGCAACTTAAGAGTTTGTTGAGAATTTTCAAAGAGAGGTAAAAATATATGGCCGCATTTATTTAAACTTTAAGAAAAATGATTTTTTTTTGAAAAAATTTAGAGATTCCATTTGAGATTTTTAAAAAAATTAAAGGTACATTTTTTTTTTGTTTTTTTTTTTTTTGCTATCATAAGAATCTATTATTTAAAATTAGTGGGTCTTATTTAAAATTAGGACAATGTTTATCCTTTTATTAAAATTTAAAACTTATACTTAGGTTTTTTAGTTTTAAAAAATAGATTCTAGAAAAATTATTAAGAATACTTTTTCATTTAGGGGTTAAGAATAAATTTTTTACAAAACCTTCATTAAACAAACGCACCCATAGTTTTTGTTTCAACGGGGTGAATTTGGGGACGAGCAAGGTGGATATCAGTGTCTTCATTTTCTACCTTGCACTCGTCCAAAGAAATTGGAAAAATTCAAGAAATTTTATAGCCACACCTCAATAAAACCTATACATCCAAATTTATATAAAATTTTATGATAATACCTTAAAAACCTTCATTTTCACTCTAACCAATCCACATACACCATCCTTCCATTATATAGAGAATGACAGAGCCCCCCCCCCCCACCCCCCCAAACTTTCCTCATTCTCACTTCATTCCAAAAAAATGATGCCAATCTTAGTTTAATATTTCAAAGTAGTCTATGTTCGTGACTAAAACATGAACATAGAAAGAACATAGACGCCAAATATGATATAGGCACATCATAAAATTTTAATAATATAATTTAATGTAATTAGAAATATCACTGTTAGACACGATACATATCCGACACCTAAATACACATTTAATTTATCAAATATTAGTAAATATGAACATTGTGATCTCCACTTTTACGATGAAAAATCTAAATTTTGAAACAACATAGCAGTCAAGAAAAAGTTACTGGTACAACGTGGTGATGCGGTGTGGTGGTTCTAACCGTTTTTGTGGTGTGGTGTGGGCAGATCTAACGGGGTGTTGTTGTGCTGGATTTTGGATCTGGTGTCGCTGATGTGTGGTTAATGTCGTCTGTATTTGGTTTGCTTTTCATACTTGATTATCTTATCATTTTTAAATCTGTTGAGATTTGCAGTATTCTTTTTGAGCCTCTGATGGTTTCCGAATCTATTGAGATTCTCAGGTTTCTTTGTATCTACTTGACTTATACCATGTTGGTGTTGACTGTTTATAAGAGGTCTGCGAGTTGAGATTTACCTGCCTAAGTTCTAAATCTACCAATGTCCCTTTTTGATTCAAGGGGCTATTATTTGGATTCTATGGACCGACCACTTTTGATTCGATATCGAGGGTTAGTGTCTAGTGACGTCTTTCTGGAACAAATTGAAGACTCTCCGTAGTTTGAAAATTGATGTGTGTCTTCTAAGAATGAGATTAGAAGTTGTTCTTCCTCTTCGGTTTTCATCCTCATAACCTTTACGTTCGATCCTCTTTCCTCTTGTGTAAACGAAGTAATCATTCACCACCAACTCACCCTGTCGTCATTGCTGCAGGACGAAATCGTCTATATAATTAACATTGCAACCGATCCGAGACAGAGGTCACAATCGTCACTACGTTCCTTTTGCGGGAGATGGGTAAAAATGGTTTCTATTGTGAAGTTTGAACAGGGGTCTTCGTCAATTAATCGTTATTAACGTGTAACCGGCAACAAATTTCCGGTGTCGTCTTTGTTGAAGCTTTATCATGTTAATTAACCAAAATGGATAATGTCCTTCTTTTGATTCACTATGTTTGTTTTTCATAAAGGCATATCAATATTGAAATTGAAATCAAGAACGTGGTATTATTTTGCTTTTGTTTTTTCCATCGAATGAAAGGTATTCACGAACTGAAAGTAAAAGAAATTATTCAATTTTAAGTTTTTAATTTTTTTTTTGGACTCAATTTCTTTTTAAGTTTTTTTTTTTACTCAATTTTAAGTATCCTTTTAAAAGAAATTTTTGTTTCTAAGAAATTGTCATTTTGATAGTTTAAAGTTACAATTTGCAATTATTCATTACTTTTCGATAATTTCATTTGGCATTTTCCATAAAATTAATTCATTTCTCATTATTAACTCTCATTTCTTTTCTCAAAACATTTGAAAAGAGAAAGTAAATAGAAAATAAAATAGAAAAAATTCTAACAATTCATCATTTTGGTCGAAAAGTTTTATGTTAGAGGTTGGGACTCATCATCTTTTAATCAAGAGTCGAAAATTTTATCATCACTTTAAATATAAAGCATCTTTAAATTTATAGGTCAACTATCTCATTGATTGAGATATTTCTAATCGAACAAGAAGAATAACCATCATATTTGATAATAGATATTTTAGTCTCGACCAAAAAAGAAAAGCTTTAAACCACATAAAAATAAACAAAAAATATAGTTAATTAAATACAATACACAACTTAATTAGACATGACTGTTTAGGTTGCTCATAACTTATAGACGTGGCTGTTGATATGTTAGGTGGCATTATTATTAATATGCGCTTGCCTTAGTGACGGGAGACAAGGATTTTCTCCACGCCAACGTGGGTTTGAACTTGGAAGTTTTATTTAATACTTCCTCATAAAATAAATATTTTATTTATTACAATTGTTTGTCACAATATAAATGTCATATTGTTATGAATATATTTAGTTCCTGAAGAACTTAAAAGAAAAATCAATTTTTCATTATGAATTCCGGAAGAATTCAATATATTTAGTTCTTGAAGAACTTACGAAGAATTATAATTTATTATGAATTCTTGAAGAATTTCAATATACATGAATCCTTGAAGGATTGCAAAAGGGATCTTTATTATCATCAAGATGTATAAAGACTTATTATCTAGTTCCTAAAGAACTTAGAAAAATCTCCATTTTTATCAATCATAAATTCTAGAAGAATTCAATAGTCTAGTTCCTGAAGAACGCATAAAAACTCAATTTTTATTCTCTAGTTCCTGAAGAATTTTGAAAAATTCAATTTTTTATTTTTCATGAATTCATGAGGAATTCAATAATATGCAACCTTAAATGATTGCATAAGATTATCTTATAGAGTTTTATATAGTTCTTTAAGAACTTCAAAATAAAATAAAATTATGAATGACATTTAGTCATTAATATTGTAAACTAAAAGTTTACAAATTATATTAAGTTCTTTTTGTTGTTGGCAAGACCGGTTGGGTTATCCCGGTTCTATTATAATGTAAAAAAAATTTATGGATATGTATTGAAGAGCCAGAAAATTCTTCAATCCAATAATTCGTCTGTTATTAGTTCCTAAAAAAAGTTGAAATTTGAGGAATTGAGCTGTCACAGTTTGAGAATGTATACGGGGTGATATTTGTGAACAGTACACCGATCACCATGATTTCAATTGATGCATCGACAATATGATTAATTATGTTGGCAACTCACAACCTGAAGTTTGTGAGATTGTTTTCTCAACGAATTTGACAAAGAACTCACAAAGCATTTTATAAGTATCATATGTAAATCACAACTGACATTGAATTCTTGTAGTATATACTCATAAAAATGGAATTGAAGATTCATTCTTTTTAGACGTCTAAAGTTAAATGTGTAATTGATACTTATGAAATTGTAACATCTAAATTCTACTTTGGGAACATATAAAGTCATTGAGTATTTGATTCACATTATGCCAACAAATTATTATATATAAGTTCTCCCCTTAATATACAATTGAGTTATGGTTTATAACTTAATATTTTTCATATAAGCATTTTTTGATGTGTTGAGTATGTTCAATTGCTCCATATAATGCATTATGACAAATTATTAAAGAATATTGAAAAATGTATTTGATATGAATCTCCATCTATTATAAAGTATCTTGAATTTAAAATTGGAGACATAATTACAGTCCTGAAGGCTAATTGTCAAGTGATAAATTAGTTTTTCCAATATTAGGGGGAGAGATAAGCAGCTGAAATGTAAACCAGAAGTTCAAATGATTCACTTGAAATACAATATTATTAGTATTTAATCTTGATCCTCATATAAAATCGTTTGAACTAGAAGTTCAAAAGAAAAATCATTTGCAAAGTTTATGAAGTCAAATATCAGCTGCTAATGCTCCAATTAAAATGGATGTTCCTATTGAACAATCCTATATTGCAAATAAGTTCAACCACACTTGAAGTATGGTGGGAAAATTTGTTCCAATAATAAAAATCTTCAAATAAAAAAAGGAGCTAAAATGAAAGATGACCGAGCGAGGATATGAAAACTTCAAAAGAGTATTGACATAATTGATTTTAAGTTCCAGAGAACTTATCTGGTACCTGAGATTTATGTAAATAAAGAGATCTCGAAAAATCATGTCACGAATGGAATACGATGGAACCAAAATGAAGTCAACATTGACGATAATCTTATATATAATATAGCGCTATATATGATAAGAGATAATGAGGATCATGAAACAAAGTCTATTGAGGATTATATACCATGCAATGGTTAACTATGATTGGCTATATAAAAATACGCAATTGCTACGTAGTTAAAATCACTTTGCAAAGTGAAAGATTTTTGGACCAGTAGTCCGTACACCTGAAGTTGTAAAAATGATGAGATATGAATAGAAGTTTGACTTGTTATTGAAGAATATCAATAAAAGTTTGCCATTGATTGTGAAGAGAAATATTCACCTGAAGTGAAAATATTTTTATTATTTGATTAAGTTTAGTAACACTTGAAAGGTTCAATTTATTGAAAGTGTTACAATATATTTGTATGGCTCATTTTTTAGTGATGATTATATGAAACTCCTTGAAGGATTTAATTTCATGAGACATACTATTCAAACTATTGAATAGATGATTTAACAAAATCTATAAGTCTCATTGTTACTCAAACAATATATATGTATATTGTATACCAATTTTGGTGAATATTTCCAAATGAGAAATATGATACAAACATCATTTGTCAACTTTTAAGAAAGGATTTGAAAACAAGTTTGATGACATGAATGTAATCATAACTCCTGAAGAGTTTTAGAAAGTTGATTTCCTATAGAAATTAAGATGAAATATGAAATTCATATCATTTGTGTGTCCTAGTTATTGTAAGGCCACTCATTACGAACAAACATCTCATTAGAGCTTGAGAAAATGATAATAATTATTTGGTCCTGAAGTACCACATATTACTCCGATCAAACACTATAATATTATCATAATTTCTGAAGAGCTTATGAAATCTGTTGATTACAGAAAAATTTGAAATGAAATACATTCGATGATCAAAGTTTGTTTGAAATTGCAAACTTTGTACTTCAATGTAGTTTTGTACATGATGAAAATTATATATATCAAAGGTACAAAACAAATTGATGTGGAAAGATATAATTTGTTGTGTTGATTTCACTTGATGTGAACAAAGATTATTCCATGTATCAAGAAAATGATGAGTTATTTGAATTGGTCTTGAAGTACCATATTTTAAATTAGTTCAATTGAGGACACTATTGCATTTTGCAAATTCGCATGCAGTTGTCAATATCAATAAACTTGAAGAATATGATTTTATTGAGGTTCGTGATTCTACACATACAAAAAAATTTGAAGAAGATAATATTGCATCAGCTGATTCAGGGAAGAGTATATCAAAGGAGAAAAATCAGATCTTTCTACAAAGTCATCATCAAGTAAATCTTTTGATCAACCATATAGAAGATCAATTGACCTTATTCGTCTCAGATATAATTGTCTTCATGAGGGAGAGATATAATTGTGTTCTGCACTCTTTTTCTCTTAACCATGATTTTATCCTATTGGGTTTTCTTGGTAAGGTTTTTAACGACGCAGATTTAAACACAAAGGATGTTGTACTCTTTTTCCTTCACTAGAATTTTTTTCCATTGGCTTTTTCTAGTAAAAGTTTTAACGAGGCATATCCTCAATGGACATCCAAGGGGGAGTGTTATGAATATTATTAGTAGATGCCCATTAGTCTCGGTCCAAGTCATAGGCCCTTGTAACCACCTATATATAGTATACTATTGTAACTAGATTGCATGCTCGTGCATTCGCACGGGTATTATATTTATATGTTCAAAATTAAAAAAAATTAGGAAAGTTACTTTAATTATAAAAAATTGTCAATATTAAAATTAGAAAAAAAATTTAGATCAAATGGTATTAATGATAATTTAGATATAAATTAAAACATTCCCTTATCTTTACCTTTTCATTCTCATTTTATTGATAGCATTAATCCAAATTATAAAGCGTTAATTCTATTTATCAACATATAAATTAATCAATAACTACTACTATTGTAAGATTAACAAACAATAACTATAAAAATAAAAATGAGATGAATTTTTTTTTTTGGATAATGTTTTTTATTTTATATATTATAATCTATATTCTATATTTCTATATATACAACACTACACTCAACTATAAGCTGGTTCAAACAAAACAAAGCAAAGCAAAATTTGAAGTTCACTCAATGCAAATACAACACTAACAAAGGACTTTTGTTTCTTCATTATTAAAAGGAATGGAATAATTTTAAACAACAAAACTGCAGGTGCAAAGAGAATGATACATTTTAATTCCTAGTATTTGATTTTACGAAAAAATCAAATGCTAAAAACAAAAACATTGCCTTGAGTTATAATGTCTTTTTATACTCAGTTGGTTGTAAATTTGCAATGGTTGCAAAGGGTCGTAGTAAAACAAATATCAAGAGGTATCTTCAAGAACTCCAACAATAGATATTTCACAATTAAGAAATATCAAAAAATGAATACTTTTAACAAAAAGGGAAAAGAAAATAAGAAGAGAGATATCAATTGTTACCTTACCTACAATATGAAATGAAAGTGAACCTGTAAAAATTGGAAGAAAAAAAAAGGGAAAAAAAG